>CM056376.1:28508061-28985150 GCA_029718625.1 Synaphobranchus kaupii | reverse complement strand
CGAAGAGCTGAGTAGGTAGGTCAAGTGACATTTGGGCAAAACATTGTAAAAATTATGTTTAAAAGGTGAGATATGATTACTATGATCGAGCAGAGTGTCCGTCCAACAAGCAACACCTGCTCCAATCAGAAAAGCAAGGACAAGAAGCGGAAGAAGGACCCACAGGTACAGCTGGTCCAGGATGCCCCAGTGAGGAGGAGCCTGGGTTTGGCTCACATGGAGCTCCAGGACCTGGTGTCCGGGGTCAACCAGGTGTACTGGCAGTGTGACTTTGGGGTTCCCGAGGTGCTGGAAAAGGTGTGATATAGCCTTTCATCAGGCTGTTCATTGTGCCTGTGTGTGTTAATACTGATTCATGCTGCTGCTGTTTGATTTGTCCTGTTAAGCCACTCTTTTCAACCTTTCATAAATCCAGGGGTCCCCACCCAGGCTCAAAGGCATCCAGGGGACCCCTATCATATTTTGAAATATTTTCTCAAATCTATATATACAGTGCATCCGGAAAGTATTCACAGCGCTTCACTTTTTCCACATTTTGTTCTGTTACAGCCTTATTCCAAAATTGATTAAATTCATTTTTTCCCTCAAAATTCTACACACAACACCCCATAATGACAATGTGAAAAAAGTTTTTTTGAGATTTTTGCAAATTTATTAAAAATAAAAAAATAAAATTTCTCATTTACATAAGTATTCATAGCCTTTGCTTTAACGTATTTTTAAAGTATCATATTTCATATTTGGTCGCATATCCTTTACATGCTGTTACTTCCTGAAGTCTGTGACCATCAACATCAAAAAAACTGTCGATATCTTATTTTCAGGTACTGTTACAAGCGATACTATAACCTCTCTGCATTTGAATGGATCTCTATGGAAATTGGGGGGGTGAGACTAGATTCAGCTGTAAATTACACTGGTACAGTATGGAACACATGGCTGGCTAAATGGCTGTAAGTTATGAAGTTATCAACTAATTTTCCTATAGAACTCTATGGGGAAAAAAGTCAGGAGAAACAACCCTTAAAGTGATCCATCCACATCTACTCCATATCTGGCAACAGAGTGATGGTTTGGGGCTCGTTTGATAGCTCAGACCCTTGATAACTTACAGCCATTTAGCCAGCCATGTGTTCCATACTGTACCAGTGTAATTTACAGCTGAATCTAGTCTCACCCCCCAATTTCCATAGAGATCCATTCAAATGCAGAGAGGTTATAGTATCGCTTGTAACAGTACCTGAAAATAAGATATCGACAGTTTTTTTGATGTTGATGGTCACAGACTTCAGGAAGTAACAGCATGTAAAGGATATGCGACCAAATATGAAATATGATACTTTAAAAATACGTTAAAGCAAAGGCTATGAATACTTATGTAAATGAGAAATTTTATTTTTTTATTTTTAATAAATTTGCAAAAATCTCAAAAAAACTTTTTTCACATTGTCATTATGAGGTGTTGTGTGTAGAATTTTGAGGGAAAAAATGAATTTAATCAATTTTGGAATAAGGCTGTAACAGAACAAAATGTGGAAAAAGTGAAGCGCTGTGAATACTTTCCGGATGCACTGTAGTTATTGCATAGCAAGTTTGGCCAGAGATCCCCTGGCTGCATTCGGATTGTCAAAAAAATAGCTCCTTTTTCCTTTCCTTGACCTTGTCACAGGGGTCGAAAGTGTCACAGGGGTCAAGGAAAGGATGGAAGGAGAGTTTTACAAGGAATCTAGCGTCTAGTGTGGTAGTCAAACCTCCTTCTCTACCTTGCGTCATGGTGCAACGTCGGGTGATATTGATGTGATTGTTCAACATGGCAAACTACAACTTCACGAAAAATAACTACAAAAGACGCATAATTTTTCTTGAAAATCCAGGTTCTAGTGCATGGATGGGCCCCACTGGGGAATGCATGGTTGGCTCCATTGTTGCCCAGAGATGGGAGGGTTTCAGTGGACCAGGGTGACAGGGATTGATCACACCAACACTCAGGTGCACAATCACCTGCTCAGGTGCACAGGTAGTGTGTGTTCCTCTGACTCACATTAGTGTGAGCCTGACTTCTGCACTGCGGTGTGATAAGAGGCGGCGGCTTATGCCACACATGTGCGCTCTCTCAAATTGATAACGGAGGTTACGGCAATGAGCGCTGATTAAAAAAAAGCCTGATTCACATAACTCTGTGTTTAATCATGCTGTAAAACTGAAGAAAGTCCACTTGAATAATCACCAGTGTCTGCTGGTGTTTGTGGCTTCCTTTCAGCCAGCAACCAATTAAAGCCAGCAGAACCATGGTGTGTATATTCTTCAGCCAATCAGTTACTTCAATTAATCTCTGTTGCTATAGCACACCGAAAACCATCAAACACTGTAGCTTCTCCAGGGCTGGATCCTGATAAACGTGCCTTACAGCAAGACAGTCCAGCTGAGTCTGATCTATTATATGCCAGCAAAACCATGGCTGTGTCTGACTCAGAGCCCTATTTACTGCATCCTGTCTCCTGTGTACTGTGTACTATCAGACTGTTTACTGTATACTGTAATAGTACATTACTTGCAGTATGCAAAAAATACTCATGCGGCCATGCTCAGGTGTTGTTTTTGTTGTTGTTGAAGGAAAACGTCAGCGAAGCTGTGCCTCATTTTTTAAAACGAAGCTGTGCGTCATATTTATGCGACCAAAACGTGTGCTTTTTGAAAAGTGTGCTCCCGAATATACTCAGCGAAAGTCCGGAAGTAAGTATATCATCTGTGTCCCGACGAGGCTCCCGGAGGATTCTTCAGTGAGGAAGCGCAAGTGTAGCCTTTGCGGAAGCCACTTGACCTGTATAAATTATCCACCAGTCTCCACATCTGGCACGTCGCTGGCACACCCCATACACAAATGCAATTTTACAGTTCCTTTCCATTTATTAAAAAGCGCTAATCCATTCTCTATAACTAAAAAAAGCCCTGTTTATTCATGAAAAAATAAGCTAAAAATCATTATAGTTAAGCACGTGAGCATAATATGACGATGACGCTTGATTGAGCAAGGACGTTACATTTGCCTAATACATTGCCTCGTTTCCTCCACCCTCGTATCTGATCCTTGCATCCTTTCCTCGCGTCCTCCGTTGGGCGGAGCTAAAGGGTGAGGAAAGGATGCGAGGAAAGGATGCAGGGAGTAAAAATAAGCGATTGGACTGAACCCCCTATCTTACACCCGGCGTTAGTGGCGCTAACCCAAACGTAAGTGTCTTTGCTATCTTACACCCGGCACAGGGTTCATTATAGCCCCTTGCGCTCACGTCGGTTAAATACCAAGTGATGTTGCGCCCACAGCAAGTGAACTGGGCGTGATTTTTTTATTTTGCCGTCTTGCTATCTTGAGCCAGCAGAAAGCGCTTGCGGTAAAACCACCAAAAACCTGGTCTAAAGTCATGTCGCAGTTGTTTACATGTTATTTTAATGGCGCATATAAGTGCGTCTACATAGGCGTGTGCACAACGCGCGTACACCCTCCTGTCTGTTCCACACAGGGACGCGCACAAGCTAAATGACAAGATTACATTGTAATCTTGACTAAAAATATCAAGATTACAATGTGAAATATTATTATTGTGTAGCACATACTTGTCCCTCAGCGAAGGGGAATTCCACAGTAAATTGCTTTCAGCCCACTCCATCATCCAGGCGATGTGCGATGGTACGTGTAAGGCTATAAACTATTCACAATTATCCTGGATCAAGCTATGATTTAGCCTATATTTGCCAATAATTCCTGTAAGCTTCTGTGTGGTCAATCTTCTGTTACGGGACAATGGCTATTCATTAACACCTATATCAAACCTAATGCGCGAATTGTCATTTACACCTAATGCATGAATTGTCATTCAATGGAAAACTTGTGCACTGCAATAGACGGACATTTGAGTTCTGAAAATGCCTTGTCCAGTGAATATTGCATTTATTGTTTTTCAAATAGCCTATAGGCTACAGTCCCCGGGATTCGCTGTGCATAACGGTTTTTCGATAGCCTATGGTTAATAAACGGAGATAAATTTCACCATGTAAACTGAATTTTAGCCTTATTCTTCATCCTTCATATTTTTTTTAATTAAAGTGACCACGACCAGGCTTCCATACTCTCAGCTTATTAAAACCCAGCTGATTTCACCAGTTATACCATAACTGAACAAAACGATTTTAAAGGAAAGCATTAATTCACAATTCATTTTAATGGCATTCTCTGCATGTGCGCTTTAACTTCATGCAGGAGCAGGTCTGTTCCACCTGCTGTAAATTGCACTTTTCACAGCCTTCCCGGGAAAGTGGACTTGTTTTTAAAGCATTAAGCTGCTAGTAAAACGCGTTGGTCACATTTCCATAAGCAGGACATTATAGAAACAAGGGAAAATATGCGTGAACCTCTGGGTTGCCAACCTGACAGCTTTATTGTATTTAGTGTCATCATTAAGGTAAAATAACGGTATTCATGTTATTAATCAATATTAGAATGCAGGTAATGAACTTCAGCTGAAGCTTGAACTTCGAGAACTCTATGAGAACAGCCTCGTGGAATTGATGTTTGACAATGCCTCATTGCATAATCAAACGAAATTTGTTAAACAAGCAGGCTAATTTGCCGTTTTCTAAGGTGAGACGGAAGCCATTGGTAGCTTATTCTCAGCAGTTGCAGGTGCTTTGAACTAAATTTAACCGCATGCATTTTCTAAAATAACAGCACTGGCGGGAATCACCGGGAACCTTTGCCGGTGTTAAACCCTAATGCTAACATTATTATTGTGTATATCAAAACGTGTCATAATGGTTAGTCCGAATAATATTGATCATACTATTGATCCATATAGCCTATTCCTTGCTCGCACTACACACACGAGCATGTCTGTTTCGCCATCATATAAGCAATCAGTCAAGGTGGAAAGCCGGCTTTTAAAGGGAATGGGATATAACATTTTTATTGGTTTATTGCATCCTACACCCAAGACGCACCTATAATTAATGAAGAGTCTAGGTTCATTAGCGCCTTGCGCCTCACTTAGCGCTCAAATAACGCGCCGTCTAACTAGCAAAAGTGGACTTGGACACGCCCTAAATGCACTTGTGCCTAGCGTTTTAGACGATGCGTCAAGATCGTCAAGATAGAGCCCTGTGTGTGATACTGGGTGTGTCCCAATATTCTTCACTCCCCACCTCCTTTCCTCCACTGCCCCACTACCACTCCTCTCCTACCCAGAAGTATGCAAAACTGCCAGAATGTTTCGAGTTCAAGTATTTAAATGTACAGTATACAATGTACCTGACATTGCAGTTTGCGTCGAGACATTAATTAATATGTAACCATTAATGCGTAATTAAGATGTAATCAGCAACATTAGATTAAAACACCATCCGTTTCCGGGGCACGGAGTAGAGGAGGTGGTAGTGGAGGAAGGGAGGGTGCATTTTTCGACTATTGGGACACACCCACTGTTTTATTTGGTTCCAAGGAGCAAAGCAAGAAGGTCAAAGAGGACAAGAAGAAAGAAAATAAGAGGGCAAAGACTGCTGGAGAGAGCACAGCCACACAGAGAACTACACCCTCTAAAGGTAAGGAGTGAGACACTTCGTGGGGACAATCAATGGGGGGGGGGGGTTCATTTCACAGATGTTATTATTGTCATATTACTTCTTGTAAAGTCAGACTTGTGGTGCTGAAGTTCAGGTCAGTAAAAATGTATTATTATTTTATTATTATCACTGGCTCCCTTTCTGCCCCCCCCCCCCCCCCCCAGGTAAGAACAGGGGGAAGAAGGAGAGCAAGGCTGAAGGCCCTGCGGAGACCGTCCACAACCTGGCAGAGCCTCTGCTCCTGGAGATCAGCGTCCACCTGGACAAGTGGCACATAGACAGTCAGACAGACAGAGCCACCAGCTGACCTTTTCCAACGCCCCTGAGACGATAAATCATTTGAAGCATTCAGTAGACTCCTTTTACTTAACGATTGGCTTTGTGGTTGGTGTGTAGCTCAAAACATCGGTTTTATTGATAACTGGGATCTATTCTGGGAGAGACCTGCATTCTACCGCAGAGACAGCCTGCATCCAAATAGGCGAGGCTCAGCGAATCTGTCAGACAACATCCAGAAAGCCCTTGATGCCTGACGATACTGCAGTAGTGGAAATGAAAACACCAGTGTTGTCCATTTCGATATCTGTCCCCCTTATATGAATACAGTATCCATACAATAAGCCCAACATTAAGCGTATCCATGCAAGAACCATTTGTCGTGGAGTTAATATGGTTAATGTGAAAATCATCCCTCTACAAAGGGAATCCCATGTGAAACCTGTGTCATATTCTCTGCTCACCTTTGCATTATTAAATATTCAATCCCTGGCATCTAAAGCATTTTTAATTAATGACCTTGTTCAAGACAAGAAAGTTGTCTTTTTATTCTTAACAGAGACGTAATAGAGGCTTCGCCCCTGAATTACACCTTTTCTCAAAGAATTAGGCAGAATAAGAGAGGAGGTGGCTTAGCAAATATTTATTCATGTTAATTTAAATGCAGGCAAATGGACTTTCGGGAATTTTCTTCTTTTGAATATCTATGGTCTTGCTCAGATTCTAAGTTTTGATTCTCCTGTGCTGATGGTGACCATCTATCGCCCTCCAAGACAAAACCCAGCATTTTTTTCCGAATTTGCTGAATTCATGTCTATTATATCAACTGATCATGAGAGAGTTCTTCTGGTAGGTGATTTTAATTTGCATGTGGATAATGTGTCAGATTCCAAGGCCATGGATTTCACATGGCCAAAAGCTTACTACTCTCTCTTGATTTTAATCAGCATGTTGCTGAGCCAACTCATAAGCATGGCCATACTCTAGATTTGGTCATTTCTAGAGGGCTAAGAGTTACAATTTCCTCTGTTGTTGATCTCGCTATATCAGATCATTTCTGTGTATTCTTTCATGTCATGTTGTTAAAAGGAAAGAAAAAAAGCTGATCGCATTATAAAGAAGCGCATTTTAAACTCTGCAGCAGCTGATAGGTTTGCACAACTTGTAAATCTTACATGTGTACCACTAAACCCGCTAACTACTGATGAGTTAGTGTATAGTTTTAATAGAAAACTTAGAGCTACACTCGACATTGTTGCCCCAGAGAAAATAAAAAAAGATTTCAAATCATAAGACACCCTGGAAAAACAGTGAAATTCTTAAACTAAAGAGGAACTGTCGGAAAGCAGAGCGTAAATGGAGAAAGACAAAACTACAGGTACATCTTGACATCCTTAAAGAACAGCTTACAAATTATAATTGAGCAATAAGAAACACAAGACAGACTTATTTTTCCAAGATTATTTGTGACAATAAGAATAATCCCAAAGTGCTTTTTTCAACAACTGATTGCTTGATAAATCCAAGTCCAGCTGCTGATTTTGGCAGTGAGCTCATCTCCTCAAATAAATGTGAAGAGTTTGCTATTTATTTTAATGAAAAGATAAGCACTATTAGGTTACACATAGCTCAAATGGGTACAACCCCAGACCTGGGCAGTTCAGATGCCCCGTGCACAGCTGACATGCATGCATTTGGCCTGATTGATGCACAAATGCTCAATGAAATTGTCCAGCCATTAAAACCCTCTACCTGTGTATTTGTAAACTCTTCTTTGGAGACTGGCAACTTCCCAACTGCACTGAAGACTGCCATTGTAAAACCCTTACTAAAGAAAAGTAATTTGGATCCCTCAATTCTTAGTAATTTTAGACCCATATCAAACCTCCCTTTCTTAAGGAAGATTATCGAAAAAGTGGTTTTTAGACAGTTAAATTATTTTCTCAATAAAAATACCATTCTTGAGAAATTTCAGTCAGGCTTCCAGTCAAACCACAGTACAGAAACTGCTCTAGTCAAGGTAATCAATGAATGTGCATAGATGCTGGTGGTGTGTCTGTTCTTGTTCTGTTAGATCTCAGTGCTGCATTTTACACTGTGGACCATAAGATTTTGCTACATCAACTTGAACAATGGGTAGGTCTCTCAGGAACAGCTCTTAAATGATTTTATTCATATCTGGCTGGAAGAAATTTTGTGTTGCACTGGGGGATTCTGTATCAGAAAAGGCTATTATTAATTGTGGGATTCCTCAGGGTTCTATTATTGGCCCATTACTCTTTTCTTTATACATGCTTCCACTTGATAAAATCATTAGTAACCATGGGGTTAATTTTCATAGCTATGCTGTTGATACACAGCTGTATATTTCTATATTGCCTGAGGATGAAAGCCCAATCAGCTTAGAAAACTGTCTGAATGATATTAATCTCTGGATGTCTCAGAATTTTCTTCAGTTGAATCAGGATAAGACTGAGATAATTATCATTGGATCTAAGGCCCAGAGAGAAAGATTATTTAAGAACCTAGGACCTCTAGTGTCAAACAATAAACCTCAAGTTAAGAATCTAGGTATAATCTTGGATGCTGACCTAAGCTTTCTGCCACATATGTATAAGAAATGTAACAAGGGTAGCCTTTTTCCATTTGCAAAACATTACTAAAGTAAGGCCTTTCCTCACACAAGCTGATGCTGAATGGTTAATAGATGCCTTTGTTACAAGTAGATTAGATTACTGTAATGCTCCCTTCTCTGGTCTTCCAAAAAAATATATAGAGCAGCTACAACTTGTGCAAAACTCAGCTGCAATAATCTTGACAGTAGAGAGCTCACATCACACCGGTACTTGCATCTCTGCATTGGCTGCCCGTGAAATTTAGAATTGATTTTAAAATTATTTTACTTGTTTTTAAAGCTCTGACTGGTTTAGCACCACTTTACATAACTGACCTGCTGAATAGATATCAGCCCAAATGTGCCCTCAGATCTTCTGGTGATAACTTGTTATGTATTCCAAAAGTAAATTATAAAAGAAGTGGAGAAGCTTATTTTTATTTCTATGCCCCCACACTATGGAATAGCTTG
Organism: Synaphobranchus kaupii; assembly: GCA_029718625.1. Lineage (NCBI taxonomy): Eukaryota > Metazoa > Chordata > Actinopteri > Anguilliformes > Synaphobranchidae > Synaphobranchus > Synaphobranchus kaupii. Next base: position 28,976,179 of record CM056376.1, on the reverse strand, counting down.
CCCAGACAGATCAGAGAGGCACCAAATGTAGCACTTGTTAAAAGTCTTCTGAAAACTTACTTGTTTAGGATGGCTTTTACCTATTTTAGTTTTTACTTGTCTTTTGCTTTTACTTGTTTTATAAATATACATCTGTATTGTCCAATTTGTATCATTTTGTTTCACACAGTTCGCATAAGAAATTTTTATCAAATGCACAACAGTATCAGCTCATAGCGCATTCTGTAGTTAGGGCGGTTCCGCTTATTTTCTAAGCAAAGCACATTAGTATTCATCATAACATTTTGCAATACAATGGGTACACAATGTTCTAAAAACTAATTTAAACTAATTTCTCTATCAATCCCTCCTTTTATGATTTTATACCCTATACCAAGTCATAACTAATACATTTCATTTACATCAGTTTTTTGCCTTTCTGTTTTCACAGGTTTTCAACCAAAAACATCATCAGTGAAATGTCCATTGTTCAGTGTTTTTGGGAAGTTTATTCTTCGAAAAGCTTCACCTCATCATATTTCTCGGGAGGGACCACGGTCTTGTAATCAGTTTCATTATCTGTCATAGACAATGCTTGGTATTCAGGAGTACAAGTGATCATCTTAGATATCAGTCCTTTTATCAGGGGTACACCGCAACAGCTGCAGATCAGGAGCAATCCAAGTGCTCCTGCCAATAACCCTCCTACAGCTAGGATCGTCGTCTTCCATCCCCCGCCCAGAACCCAGTTCCACCAGCCGTCTCCTGCCGAGGTCAGTTCTTGTTGTTGGAGTCTGGCCAATTCTCTCAGCCTATTCATGGCCTGGTCGATCTCACCCCCATCCGCGTCATTCGCTGGCACAAAGGTGCAGCACGAAGTTCCTACTAGGACACACCACCTTGGGAGGCTGTTAACATATCCAACACCATCCTGTTCTGCAGGGTCATTAACCTTAAGGCTGTTAATTCCCTTTTTATTGATTCAGTAATATTAGGGATTTAGTGCCGTATCATGCTCAGAAACATTTTGTATGAACCTCCTGTGACGCAGGCCCTTTTTATCTACTGATATCAATAGCAGAACCGCCAGGGTTATTCCCAGCCCCCACAATACCCCGCGCAACATATCTTCAGGTGTTTTAAAGTTTCAGGAGCTCACTTTCTTCACCAGTTTTGAGACGACAAGCCCTATTGGTTCCTGCCCCCTTTGTAGCTGGACTAGCTCTCTGTCACTCCTTCTGATACGTGCGTTACCTTTTTGCAGTGGGTCATGTGTATCCAAGAGGAACGTTCGGCTATGCGGATAGTGGTGGGTGTGGACAGAAGCACCTGGTAAGGTCCCCATGGACTATCTCGTAAGGAGACAGTCCATGTGGACCCCTTGTGATTCTCATACTGGTCAGGGCAAGGGGTAAACATGCCACCCAGCCCCATCCTGTTTCCTGCATAGCCTTACTCAATTTATTTTTTAGGGTGCCATTGCTTCTCTCCATTAATCCAGCAGATTGTGGGTGGTATGCACAGTGCTTTTTCATGTTAATGCCCAATTGTTTTCCCATTCTGTCTAGAACTGCATTCCTAAATTCTGGGCCATTGTCACTGTACAATGTAGCTGGTATTCCCCACCTTGGTATTATTTCTCTGCATAATATTTTTGCCACTACCGATGCGTCAATAGTGGAGGTGGGAAATGCTTCCACCCACTTTGTGAATGGGCACACCAAAACCAGGCAGTTTTTCTTTCCTTCACTTGGTGTGAGGTGGATGAAATCCATCATCCATGTTACAAATGGTTTCCGTTCAAAGGGAATCTGCCCTTGTGGATTGTGTTTCAAGCATGTCAAACATCGTTTACAAAAATTTTTTGAGTAGTTAGAGAATCCAAACGAAGTATATCGTTTGTTTACCATATTAACCATCCCTCCTTTTGAGACATGACTTACACCATGGCTCAATTCCGCCGCAATTGTAAACAAAGCTCTGGGTAGAACTGGTTTCCCCTCGGGACCCACCCACAAGCCATCTGCGGTCTCAGTGCATTTGTGATTGCGCCACATCCTTTTTTCTAACTCCTTCGCTTCCTCTTGCATTTCTCGCAACAGCGTGTGATCAATGTTAGATTCTGTTAATGCAAAAGTTGCGGTTGTCACTGCTGCTTTTTTTGCTGCCTCGTCTGCTCTCGCGTTCCCTAGTGACACTTCATCTTGCCCTTTCGTGTGTGCAGCACATTTACATATGGCCAATTCTTCAGGTAATTGTAGTGCTGTGATCAAATCCAATATCAATGGTGCATGCGCTATTGGTTTACCTGTTCAGGTAATCATACCTCTGTTTCGCCATTGACCTGCAAAAATGTGGCATGTAGAGTGTGCATATTGAGAGTCAGTGTAAATGGTAGCTCTTTTTCCCTTTGCTAACGCGCATGCTCGTGTCAGAGCGACAAGCTCGGCCATTTGTGCAGAGTAGTGTGGTGGAAGGGAGTTAGCTTCAGCAGTCTCAGTCAGTGTGCATACAGCATAACCACTTTGATTGTTTCCCTGCATGTTTTTTTTACAGGAGCCGTCTACAAAGTACGTCAAGTCTGAGTTAGTCAAGGGTGTGTCTTGAAGGCCTGGACGTGCTGATACTGATCGTGACGTTTCCGCCACACAGTCATGTGGGTCATCGTCATCAGTCGTGGGCACCATTGTTGATGGATTGTCAATTTTTTTCATCATTGATCTCTGTATTGTCAAATTTGGTGTTGCCAACAATACTGCCATGCAAGATAATTGTCGCGCAGGGGACAGTAAGGTATTCTTGGTCTGCAGTAGTAGGGCAGACACAGCATGCGGTACCAACAATAACAATGGTTGGTACAGTACCACCGGCTGTGACGCTCTCGCTGCTAATGCCGCTGCTTCCACAGCTTGCAAACAGCATGGCATTCCCTGTGCTACCGCATCTAAGCGGGTGGAGTAGTAGGCCAATGGCCTCTGTTTTCCCCCAAATGTTTGCATAAGCACTGAAGTCATGAAACCCCCCCTTGTGTCCACCGTCTGTGTATATGGTTTGGTTGGGTCAGGATTCGCTAGGACCGCAGAGCTTACCAACACCTTTTTTACCTGTTCAAAGGCTTGGACAGCTTCTGTTGTCCAATTAATTTTGTCCCTGGCTTCCATTGGCTCCCCGTAAATGGCATCTAACAGGGGCTGCGTTAACTCAGCATATGCACAGATCCAGGCTCTGCAGTAATTTATCATTCCCAAAAATGACATCATTTGCCTTTTAGTTACAGGTCTTGGCGCCTGTAAGATGGCAGTTTTTCGGTCTGGCATCAAGGCTACGCCCCTCGCCAGACAAGTCCCAAATATTTTACATTCAGTTGACACCATTGTAATTTGTTCCTACTGACCTTGTGGCCTTGTTCTGCTAGAAACCTCATACAGGCAAGGGAGTCTTTTTCACAATGTTGCATCGTATCTGAACAAATTAGAATGTCATCCACATACAGTAAGATCTGACTTCCTGCAGGTGGTTCAAATTTGGCCAAATTTGCTTCCATGGCTTGCGAAAATATCGCAGGTGACTCTACGTATCCCTGTGGACAGCGAGTGTAGGTGTACCTTTGATTTTCAAATGTGAAAGCAAACCAGTATTGGGACTCACGAGCTACAGGTATGGAAAAGAAAGCATTTGCCAAGTCTATAACTGTAAAAACTGCAGCATCCGGTCGCATGTCATTTAGCAAGGTGCTTGGATCAGGTGTTATTGGCGCCTGTGCAATCACAGCATTGTTTACAGCCTGGAGATCCTGCACCAACCTCCATCCCACAGAGGGCGGAACCTCCTTAACAGGAAACAAAGGAGTGTTACAAGGAGAATGTTTACAAAAGACCAGTACCCCCTTCTCTAACAGTGCTTGGATTATAGGTCGCACACCTTCTATCGCTTCACGTCGTAAAGGGTATTGCCGTTGGTACGGTCTGTGGGTGCCTTTTGGTATTATCTCAATGGGAGTTACTCCCTTCATCAAACCCACATCTGCTGATCCTTGTGACCAGAGTTCTTTAGGTAACGCCTCCAATTGTTCCTCCTGTTCCCTAGTCAGCAATAATGATCATGGCGCCATGGGGGGGACTATTCATGACTATTTCTTTCTATTATTACTATTATTATTATTATTACTATGACTATTAATGTACGCCATGACTATTCACTTTCAAATAGCCTACATTAACATTTCTCATTTTGCATAACATATAGAATAGAATCTGGCTGTCGATAGACTTTTTGAAGCAATGCCTTAATGTTCGCTTAAAGTACCGGAGCCAAGTTAAAAGTTTAAACGATCCAGTGACTCATTTGCGGTCTTTTCATTTATTTTAAGAAAGGATTTCACAACACAACCATCCAATCCAACGTTTAACCTGCCACAATGTAGCCTATCGTAGGCTACTACCAGGTTTGCAGAGGTGGAAATTCCAGGGGTCAGAAAGTAAAAGTCCTGCCGTGTTTCTTACACCCATGAACTCACGATTAAACTAATTAGCCTAGTTAGCGCCTACCTCTTGGCTGAAGAATTGTGATAATTAGCAAATCCAGGTGATTGCAACAAATGATTGGGGAGGACTTTCACTTTCTGAACCTGGATTTTCCACCTCGCAGGTTTGACCTATAGCCTACACAGCGTAGCGCTGGCTAGCTAGCTCCGTTTCTTTCATAAAACAAGAATACTTTATAACACTGCTCAGATTCTTCATCATTTCATACATTAAAACGTATGAGTGCCCTGAGAGCATAGTATCAAGCATAGACTGTTACCCATCCCTATGCTATGCTCCCCCTAATGTTCATTAAGTGCTACTGCACTAAACCTGTATGAGGCCCACCCTGCTTGCTTGACCATACCCCCTCATTTACATAGATAGTACAGTTCGAAAATGAAAATGAAAACGATAATGAAAATGAAAACGAAAATGAAAAGATTTTAATTTTAATTTTAATTTTGGGCTGAAAAATCCTCCATTTTCATTTTCCATTTTCATTTTCATTTTGGGTTGAATAATCCTCCATATTATATGAGCCCAAAAGGGATCGAATGTGCTCTGTCACTGTAAAATGTACTCTATCAGAGTTGATTAAACATTGACTCACGTTTGACTGTGTACTAAGTACAAGTGCTTCTCAGGTTTCGCCATGCTGTGTGGATAAATAAGGACAGACAGGAGAAGGAAGAGGAATTCATATATCCAGGAAGGATAAGGTGAATAGGCAGGCTGTCTCCTAAAGGTAAAGCAAATACAGAATGGAGCTGAAAGTCACAGAAGGGGGGGGGGGGGGGGTTTGCGAAATACCAACCTGTTTAATCACCTTGAAACCACTAACACACTTATGTCTGATTTCTTTTAGTCATGATCTGCTCTGTCATTGTTACAAATTAACTACAGGTGACTTCCAGAGTATCTTGCTGATATTTTCATGTGTTTGGATTTAACATCACAGTGCTCATCTCCTGATCTCTTAGGAATCTCATCCCCTATCTGGATTATCGCTGGTCTCCCTGTCTGCGTATTTAAACCTCTGCAGCTCATCCAGAACGCCGCTGCTCACCTGATCTACAACCTCCCAGGCTCAGCCATGTCTCCACCCTTCTCATCGCCCTCCACTGGCTCCCCATAACGGCTTGCAGGAATTGGGGGATAACCCGTCTGTACTGTTGTGGTATCACAGTATCATAAATAAATTGTGTTTGCCACAAATAATTTGCTTAATCCGTTATAATTTGAAATATGGTCATCTGAGTGGCGACAATGAGATAGTTTGCACGCTAAATTGTACAAGGTTTCACCTGCAATGATCGTGAGCATTAAAATATCACTATATATATAAGAACGCCAGCACTAATTATGATTCGCTCTTTTTTGGTTTGTTATATGATTGATATTCCAAACATTTATCTATTCACAACCTGTAGAGGGAATACAGTGCATGCTCCTCCTATGTAAAAATATTACTGGTTTGTAGCTTCGCCGGAATTATTCTTTTTTATGCAGATGCATAGGCCTATATTTACAATGCAAACTTGTTACAAACAGGTACAAAAACAGTAACAACTGCCAAAATAGTTATATCAGGATTCATAGTCTACTTATATAAACTTGTTACACTGTCAGTGGAATACATGTAGCCTACATTGGAAAGAAATACATTGTGATATTTACATAAATCAAAGGTACGTTTTGTTTTCTTGCTGACGTTATTATAAAATTGGTTTTGATGACGTACCCTACGTAACCAGGAACGCCACGCCCATTACACCTTGCAGAGAGAGCCGCATGTGACACCTGATTATCTTCATGTGTGAGATTTCTGTAACGCCTCTGTCAGTTAACACGCCACTTACCTTCACCTGTCGATCGGACACCTTTCAAACGCGGTGAAATATCAGGTAATGTAGCCTATATCCTTATTTGAAACTTGCTCACTTTAGTGGAATCTACCCATGCGGATTAATTCAGTATAGTCTAATGCAATTAACTACGCTGGAGCAGAGTTAATAAGTGTCATTTTTATTCGTTGTTCTCAGTCAAGTACTCATAAAAAAAAATTATTTTCGCTTTCTCAGATTTTTGCTTCTATAGATGACGATCGTATTTTGTCCTCATCTAAAATTATAGGCTTTTTATATAATGTTTATATAATTGGCTTACTAATTTCAGCCAACTAATAGGCTATGTCTATTGTGAAATTAATATAATTGTCGCCTGCATTTCCAAATGCAGCACTTCAGAAATAAATCGTGATAACATCACATTTAAATTGTATATCCTAAATAGTAGCTGTCTTGTCAACTGCTAGAGGCATGTTAATCACAATAATTTTTTTTCGTCCAGCAAACGCTGTTTAATGTACATAAATAAATAGTTTACAGCGTCAGAGATGTACACATTTCTCCTCACTTCGCCTCTGGCACACTGTAGGCTAGCCTACTTACATCTCCGTTCACTTGAGGTCCATGTACATCGAACACGGTGCCTTCTTACCCGTATTTACCCGTGAGATTTTGTGAACAAAGTTTGTTGGAAAATGATTGGGGTGTACAATGCTGATGAGCGAACTGCCATCACGAAGGGAAGACAGCAAACAACCGATTCTTCAGTAGCCTACAACTAAGGTCTATTTATTAGCGACCACAATTAGCCTATTGTAGCCTACTAAGTCGGTTTTTGGGTAGGCTGGTATTTTACTATATTCTCAAAAAAGTAGACTCAGCCATCGTGCTTTTATTATTATTATTATTATTATTATAATTCGTCGCCGATTTCGATGATGCTACGAATTAGTCATTATTCACAATACCTGAACTGGTAGCCTACACGTAGGCCTACCTCAGTGTATCCGCGTGATACAGTCCAAGGCACTGATATGACGGTAATTAACAGTATGGTTTTGGTGTGTCCTGAACTTGTGAAATTTAAAACTGTGATTAAACGACAGGCCCTTTACTCCTGTACAAACGAAAAGGCCATACCCAACTGCTTTTAAACAACCGATTTTAGATAGAATCACGTGATCCCAGCACTTAGACGATGTGGCTAGACTGTAAAATATTATTAAAAACTATTTCGAAGCCTTCATAGTACAAGTGTACATAAGAAGACATTAGCCTCTTGCTGAATTTCATGATTTCAAGGCGTTGACATTTGAATGTTGACATTTATTGTATGCAAGACCATCATTATAATAACTCTTTGTTAATAATTAACTGATGTCCAGAGGCCTGTTCCAAAAAACAGGATTACTGAGTTAGATGGATAACGGCACTCGAAACCTCCTCGTATCTGGAATATGGACTGAAATAAAAAGAGATGTTTTTACTTCAGTCCACGTTCCAGATATGGGAGGGTTCCGGTTTTACTCAGTGCAGTTATCCAGCTAACTCAGAAATCCTGCTTTCTGTAAAAGGCCCCGGATGCATTTACTGCATGTATTGTATTTGATCATATAAATAAATATTTTTAAGAAAGTATATGGACACATCTGTGGGTACATGTTTGTTGGTGTGGGAAGATCCATGGTTCCTATGGCTGGTCATAAAAGATGACAAATTATTCACACCATTCTCAAACAGACACCCAGAACTGGTAGCAATAAATGGTTCTATTACACTGTCCCTTTTTTGTCATTGTGTCTCTTTTGTAATCACCCCTCTCCAGAGACATACCCCCCCCCCCCCCCCCCCATACCAGAGCGCCATGTAATATATGCACGTAAAATAGTTGAACCCCCACAAATACAAATGTCATTGTCACAGGACACCCTCTAAAACAGAAGGATTACAGAAAAAAAAGTTTTAGACTCATATTATCCATATTATGATTCACTTATCAATGAAATAGAAAGTAAGCCATAAGGCCAGTGAGCAATCAAAGATCCTTTCCAGATCCCTTTGATCCCTGTCATTACGTCCATAATGAAGAGGCTTGGCTTTTCAGATTGAACAAATCCTAACTCTTATTTTTTCTCTCAAGGACAAGACTGATCCATTATATTTCTTGTTAGTGCTTTCTCTTAGGTAATTTAATTTGAAACTTAATTACATTACATTACATTACATTCATTTAGCAGACGCTTTTATCCAAAGCGACGTACAATAAGTGCATACAGAGATGTCATCAAAGTCACTACAGAACAGAAGACAAAGCACATCCTTCCCATAATGTAGCAGCTATCCCTAGTAATGAACGTTGACTGTAGTTCACAGTAAGCTGTGGGTAAATCAGCTATACTACACTTCTATTCTAAATACTATTATAAACTATAACAAACAGACAGGAAAACACAGGGAACTAGTACCATGAGGTCCTAGGTTAGAATATCAGTCAAGGTGGAGTCTGAAGAGGTGTGTCAGAGCCGTTGACACGGAGGGGGGGAAGTGCGAGTCGCCCTGCTGTAGAAGAGCAAAGTGGTCGAGCAGGAACATAGTTCTGGATTAAGTCCTGCAGGTAGGCGGGGCCTGTACTATTGGCTGCAATGTAGGCCAGGGTCAGAACTTTGAACCTGATCCTGGCTGCAACTGGCAGCCAGTGGAGTGACCTCAGCAGGGGGGTTACATGGGAAAATTTCGGGAGGTTGAACACAAGCCGGGCAGCTGCATTCTGGATCAGTTGAAGAGGCAGAATGGCGCAGGCCGGTAAGCTTGCGAGCAGGGAGTTGCAGTAGTCCAGGCGTGAGGTGACCATGGTCTGGACAAGAATCTGGGTGGAGTAGGTGGTCAGGTACGGTTGAATCCTCCTGATGTTGTACAGGAGGAACCTGCAGGACCGTGCCGTCACCATGATGTGCTCTTTGTGGTCCAGGCGGTCGTCCAGGACCACCCCCAGGTTCCTTGCCGAGTGGGAGGCAGCCACCACGGTCCCGTCAACGGTGATGGAGAGGTCATGTAGTGGGGAGGTCTTGGCATGAAGAGGAGCTCTGTCTTGTCAAGGTTGAGCTTCAGGTGATGGGTAGCCATCCACTCAGAGATGTCAGTCAGACAAGCAGATATCCTCTCCTTAACCTGTGGGGTAGAAGGAGGGAAAGGGAGGAAGAGTTGAGTATCATCTATGGTATGAGAAGCCATGTGAAGTAAGCCATGTGAAGTAAGGCATATCAGAACTCATTAATGCCATTTGGCTTTTTGATAAGCCTATGTTTCTGTATCTGGAATTGGGCTTCCCAAACTGAGGATGTTGTTGCCCAGTAAGTCCCTGTTCCTGAGTACTGCCACCGCCTCTCTGTTTCAGAGCCATGAAGACCTTCATCTTCATACCCAGATGTCTGAACTGCATCTTCTGGTGCTACGTCCTGGTGCTCACCCCGATTTTGTGCTTCCTGTTTGGCTGGGTGGATTTTCGAGCCTCTCCGGAGGAGATAGTTGGGGTTGGGCTAGCCCGCCGCAGTCACGACTTTCAGAATGGGAACTCCGCCTCTGAATTCAGCCACACCCCGCCCCAGCCACTGGCTCCCGTCTCCGAGTGCCTGGAGAAAGTAAGCCTTCCGGGCATTCCCCAGAACATTCCCGTTGTACACCAGCTCTTCCTCCAGCACAAGCACTGCCGCACCTTTCCCAGGCTGCTGACCCCCAGGGTCTGCGACCACGACCTGTATCTTCTGCTGGCTGTCAAGTCCACCGCCGCCCAGATCGATCGCCGGGCAGCCCTCCGGAACACGTGGGGCCAAGTGGAGACCATCAGGGGCAAGAAGGTGAGGTTGGTGTTCCTTTTGGGCAGGTCCCAGGACAACGTGAAGGGCTACCCACTGCAGAGGCTCCTGGAGTACGAGAGCAGGCGTTTTGGCGACATCCTCCAGTGGGACTTTGCGGACAGCTTCTTCAACCTGACCCTGAAGGAGGTCCACTTTCTCAGCTGGTTCAGCCAGGATTGCCGGGAGGCCCAGTTTGTGCTGAAGGGGGATGACGACGTCTTCATCCACACGGGAAACCTGCTGGAGTTCCTCCAGGACAGGAGCCCCTCAGATCACCTGTTTGCTGGTGATATCATTTCAAAGGCTGTGCCAATTCGCAACCGCAAACTTAAATACTTCATCCCCGTGGTGATGTTCCCCGCTAACCGGTACCCGCCATACGCAGGAGGGGGTGGTTACCTGATGTCCCGCCAGACAGTGATTGGTCTAGACCGCGCAGCCCAAGACACGGACCTGTTCCCCATTGACGACGTCTTTGTGGGCATGTGTCTGCAGAAGATGAACGTGACATTAGTCTTCCATGATGGCTTCAGAACCTTTGGGTTGCGCCAAAAAATCACCCCCTTCGACCCCTGCATCTACAGAGAGCTCATGCTGGTGCACAAACTAAACTCCATAGAGCTGTGGACTATGTGGTCTATGGTCAATGACCCAAACTTGATCTGCAGGAAGTCCATCAAACTGTGATGGTCAAACTGGCCTCTAGACTTGGTGCAATAATATGTACAGATGAGTTTGTTTTTCTACATTTCTAAACAGGCTTTAAAGGAAATGTTAAAACTGCAACTGTCAGGTAACTTATTGACACCAATGGATTTTTAAAAAAATGTAAAAACTTGTATTGAAATAATGTATTGAAATGGTGTGGGTTAAATATGAAAGTAAAGTTATTGGAGTTATGACAATGCCATGCTGTGGATGACCTGGAATGGCAAAATATAAAAACAATATAAATATAAATGTAAAAATATAAAAACAAATGCCGTCATGTTGGTATGCTATTTTTTTTATTTTTTAAATCTCTCTTAAAAGTTGAACACACCCATGCGGTTACCAGACAATTTTCAGTGAAATGTGTCACGTCATCAGCCAAAACGTAGAATCATATTAAAGAGTAATTTCATTCTGAATACTCATACTCACTCACTGTAGGCTATAATAGCAACAGGACCAACTATGCAATTAATCTTTGTGGGTAAACGACTGCAACACAATGAGACTGACTATAAAGACTAGAATGCAGCTGAGATTGATTGATTGATTGAGCATTCTTCCACACTGTCGAGTAGCCTTGGTGAGTAGATAGGGCGAGAAAGTTGTTGAGTATGCGAAAAATTTTCAAATTGCAGTATACTTCAAACACCCGGATGACACACTTACTTCCGGGGTTTCACTGAGTACATTCGGGAGCACACTTTTCAAGAAGTACACAAACATTTTGGTCACATAAATATGATGTGAAGCTTCTTTTAAAAAAAATGAGGGACAGCTTTGCTGACGTCTTCCTTCAAATACAACAAAAACAACACGTGACATGGCAGCGCAAGAGTGGGGCGCAGGGTTGCCAGATCACGTAAGACTTTCCAGCCAAATGGCGACTCAAAACTAGCCCAAATTATAGGTTATTTTTAACTGAAACCAACGTATTTTAAATAGAAATCATCATATTTTTACTTTTTAAATTAAGTGCGTGATTTTTAGGCTACCCGTGACTGCACTTTGAAAGTATCCCAATTTAGCTGTAAAACCGCGGACATGGCAACACTGGTGGGACATCTTATGGTCTTATCACCTGCTTACGACACTTCCACAGTGCGGTTGGAAAATAGTAACGGATATTTCTCGCGGACAGCACACAGGAGACAGGGCGCTGTAGATAGGGCTCTGATTCGTACACAGCCCAGGTATTCTGTTATTGTGTTTCACCCAGCCGCTCTGCTTCTTATAATAATAGCTTTATTTGTATAGCACCTATCGTATCGTGCATTTTACAACGTCAAAAGACTCTTGATATCTTATTTTCTGGTACTCTTACAAGCGATACTATAACGTCTCTGCATTTGAATGGATCTGTATGGGAATTGGGGAGTGGGACTAGATTTAGCTGTAAATTATTTTGGAACAGTATGGAATACATGATTGGTAAAATGGCTGTAGGCTAAGTCATCAAGGGTCTGAGGTATCAAACAAGCCTCAAACCATCACTCTGCTGCCAGATATGCAGTAGATATGGATGGATCACTTTAAGGGTTGTTTCTCCTGACAAATTTTCCTATTGAACTCTATGGAAAAATAAGTCAGGAGAAGAAACCCTTTTCCACCATAGTTACTGTATTTCTGGCAGCAGGGTGATGACTTAAGGCTTGTTTGATACATCAGACCATTGATGATTTAGAGCCATTTAGCCAACTGTTCCATACTGTTCCAGTGTAATTTACAGGTAAATCTAGTCCCACCCCCCAATTCCCATAATGATCCATTCAAATGCAGAGACGTTATAGTATCGCTTGTAGGAGTACCAGAAAATAAGATACCAAAGAGTCTTTTGATGTTGTTGGGTCACAGACATCAGGAAGTCATGGCATGCAAAGGATATGCGACCAAATATTAAAAATTTGAAGGCACAGTCAACTTAGCGTATGTAAACTTCTGACCCACTGGAATTGTGAGTTTTTTAAAAAAAACTGCCGTTTAAAATAAAAAGTGCGGTTAAGTGCGATTTCAACGAGCGATTCTACGATGGCTCTTTAATTTGTAACACGTGTTTCCCAAAACAGTTATTAAAGCGTGAACCTCGCAGTCACCTCTTAAAGGGTAAGTTCGCTATTTTGGACCTTGGACCCTATTTGCGGTCCGTCTTCCATGAACCTGACCCATGAAGTCCATTTTTTCGCTGATCGGTCCAGTATTGAGTTCGCTACAGATTTCCTGTAGGCTCTCACTGGGCTACAATAGAAGTCAACGGGGCAATTAGAAATGTTCGATAAATGTGCTTTCATGTACAATAAATGAGACGGGAAGCTCAGGGTGTATTGTTACCGGTCTCAGTATGCTCTCCTGTGAAATGTATCTCAATCCGAACATTTTTACGTGCTTGGCATGGCTTGGAAGTAAGCACTTCTCTGTTAGTGATGTGTCGTTCATGATCGATCCGATTCTTTTGAACGGCTCTTTGGTAGGAACGAAGGGAACCGAGTCTCGTAGGTATCTGAGCCGTTCTTTTTTGCCAGGTTTTCCCTAGAGTGTTTCCCATCAAAAATATTTCATAAAACGCGACCATGTTTTTGGTATATTATATTTTATATTAGAGTACATATCCATAGCCTATAAGATTTTAGTCACGTTAACTGTCGCTGTTAAAAAATACAGAGCGAAGTTCACAAACTCCGTTGGTAGGTTTAAATACATTTCCCATGCACCCCTACTGGGGGATGACGTTGTCGAATGTGTTGTTTTGATACTTGTGTTGCTTTCAAAATAAAGGGAGAGTTTGCATTAGTTCTTCAACTCGCAAATTATTCGTCGTCTCTCTATCGCTCAACTTCCACAACCTTGCATAATATATCGACAGGAAGTCTTACGTCTTGTAAAGTGAGTGGGAAAATATTATACATTAGGCTATATAGCCTATATTACATTTAATCAATTTCTAATTATTATTATATTCTAATTTAAGTGCGTGTGTGTGGGGGCAGTAGAAAATCGTAATGAAGTGAACGTAAATATGAAAAAAAAAAAAAAAAGATATGTAGGTAGAGTATCATATATGTTCACGTGTTATTTATGTCTTCTGCTAATGGGCAGATGTTTACAGTCCTCTGCCAGACATTTGGCGACTAGTATGTGCATTATTAGATTTAGTAGGCTAGTGTAATCCTGCCATTCGTAGTCGTAAAGTGCCCCCTTCTCACACATGCATGCATGCACACATACACGCAAAAAGAACGAAGAGCCGTTCTTTTGAATGGCTCTCGGAAACGAACGGAGCCATAAGATCCGGTTCCCTTAAAAGAGCCATAATTCCCATCACTATTCTCTGTTGCTTGTTTTCGCTGCTCCCGCGGAGTAGGCTACTATGTGTCGGGGGGTAGGGGAGCGGGAAGGTGTGCCGGCCGTTTACGAAACTATCTAGTTGAGCAGTCTGCGTTTGTTTACCTGCAGCAACATAGGCTACAATTTCCGCAAAAAAACTTGGATGATGGATGACTATAATGATTACGAAGACGAAGAATTCGATTTTGACTTTGACGTTACTGGCTACAGATTTGAGCCAGAATACACGGACACGGAACTACAAGAGATGGATGATAAGAGAGCAAGAGAAGAGAGAGAGGCTGAAGTTGCGCAGGTAATGTTATCCGAAGTCAGTGCGAGGTAGTGCGGTCGGAGAAATAGTTCTGTTTCAAATGGAACTGTTGTTTCAACGTTCGGTTTTGCGTTTGCGATAGCCTACATTTCACAGGAGAGCATACTGAGACCGTAAGAATACACACTGAGCTATAAAAGCACATTTATCGTTGTTTTTCCATAACATTTCTAATTGCCCCGTTGACCTCTATTGTAGCCCAGTGAGAGCCTACAGGAAATCTGTAGCGAACTCAATACTGGACCGATAAGCGAAAAAATGGACTTCATTGGGTCAGGTTCATGGAAGACGGACCGCAAATAGGGTCCAAGGTCCAAAATAGCGAACTTACCCTTTAAGTGCTACTTAACCAGAGGTGTAAAATCTGGGTTCAGAAAGTAGGCTAAAAGTCTTCCCCAGTATTTAGTTCCAATCACCTGGATTTGCTATTTTGCACAATTCTTCAGCCAGGTCTACGGTAGAACTATTTAGTGAAATCAGCTGGCTAAGTCCATGGGTGGAAGAAACACATGGCAGGACTTTTCCTTTCTGGTCCCTGGATTTTACATTCTCTGTACTTCTTTCTGTGGTGCTGCTGATAAGGGAGGAGGGCGATAGATTCTGGCCGGTTTAAGCACGTCAAAGTTTCTTTTGAAATAAAATCTTTTCCCCACTGATTTTAGTTGTCTCATACTTATTTATATATGGAGCTATGGTAATTTCCAAATAGGCCTATATAAAAATAAGTTGCCTAAATTAAAAAATAAACGTAGCCTAAATATTGTTGCATCTAACATCACTATAAAAAAACAATCAGTGGTTAAGGTAACCGTAAAATTAAATGAACACACACG
Source organism: Synaphobranchus kaupii (assembly GCA_029718625.1). Lineage (NCBI taxonomy): Eukaryota > Metazoa > Chordata > Actinopteri > Anguilliformes > Synaphobranchidae > Synaphobranchus > Synaphobranchus kaupii. Next base: position 28,960,774 of record CM056376.1, on the reverse strand, counting down.
AAAAATCTAATAAAGTGTGTGATTCATGGGCTTCTAAAACGCACAAACGTCTACGACTGGTCTGGAGTAATCGTTAATCTACGAGCATTTCTAAGAGCGTCTTAAATTAAGATGCTATTGGGAAGCACCCAAAGTTCAAGAAGCTTCGTACGAAGGGTTATACGACGTCTTAGCCTTACGATGCTTTTTGAAACGCACCCCAGAACTATTTACCAGGGATTAGCCTACTTTTTTTTACTGCGGTCAAGCCAGCCTCCACTTTGAAAAAGACGGTCAAGCCAGCCGCCGCGAATTTTTTTGGTTCGCAATATGCTAGGCATTCTACGGTGAGCGTGTAAGAATTGATTTCAAAATAAAAGTAAAGTTCTTCTAAATTCAGATTGATATTAAAAGGGAACCTGTTTTCACGGAACCATTTCTCTTCAGAATGATAGAAGAACACCTCAGAGTGTCACTCAGACAATCTCAGGACATTCTGATGTGGAATTTCAAAATTAAAGCCCTCTAAAATGTCATATAAGAGCTGTGTTTCTTCTATATTCAGATTGATATTAAAAGGAAACCGCCTGTTTTCACAAACCATTTCACTATACAATGATAGATGAACACCTCAGAGTGTCACTCAGGTAACCTCAGGACATTCTGATGTGGAATTTCAAAGTTAAAGCCCTCTAAAATGTCATATAAGAGCTGTTGTTCTTCTAAATTCAGATTGATATTAAAAAGAAACCGCCTGTTTTCACAAAACCATTTCACTATAGAATGATAGATGAACACCTCAGAGTGTCACTCAGGTAACCTCAGGACAGTCTGATGTGGAATTTCAAAATTAAAGCCCTCTAAAATGTCATATAAATGCTGTGTTTCTTCTATATTCAGATTGATATTAAAAGGAAACCGCCTGTTTTCACAAAACCATTTCACTTCAGAATGATAGATGAACACCTCAAAGTGTCACTCAGGCAACCTCAGGACATTCTGATGTGGAATTTCAAAATTAAAGCCCTCTAAAATGTAATATAAATGCTGTGTTTCTTCTATATTCAGATTGATATTAAAAGGAAACCGCCTGTTTTCACAAAACCATTTCACTATACAATGATAGAGGAACAAGTCAGAGTGTCACTCAGGTAACCTCAGGACATTCTGATGTGGAATTTCAAAATTAAAGCCCTCTAAATTGTCATATAAATGCTGTCTTTCTTCTAAATTCAGATTGATATTAAAAGGAAACCGCCTGTTTTCACAAAACCATTTCACTTCAGACTGATAGAGGAACACCTCAAAGTGTCACTCAGGCAACCTCAGGACATTCTGATGTGGAATTTCAAAATTAAAGCCCTCTAAAATGTCATATAAGAGCTGTGTTTCTTCTATATTCAGATTGATATTAAAAGGAAACCGCCTGTTTTCACAAAACCATTTCACTATACAATGATAGATGAACACCTCAGAGTGTCACTCAGGTAACCTCAGGACATTCTGATGTGGAATTTCAAAGTTAAAGCCCTCTAAAATGTCATATAAGAGCTGTTGTTCTTCTAAATTCAGATTGATATTAAAAGGAAACCACCTGTTTTCACAAAACCATTTCACTTCAGAATGATAGATGAACACCTCAGAGTGTCACTCAGGCAACCTCAGGACATTCTGATGTGGAATTTCAAAATGAAAGCCCTCTAAAATGTCATATAAATGCTGTGTTTCTTCTATATTCAGATTGATATTAAAAAGAAACCGCCTGTTTTCACAAAACCATTTCACTATAGAATGATAGATGAACACCTCAGAGTGTCACTCAGGTAACCTCAGGACAGTCTGATGTGGAATTTCAAAATTAAAGCCCTCTAAAATGTCATATAAATGCTGTGTTTCTTCTATATTCAGATTGATATTAAAAGGAAACCGCCTGTTTTCACAAAACCATTTCACTTCAGAATGATAGATGAACACCTCAAAGTGTCACTCAGGCAACCTCAGGACATTCTGATGTGGAATTTCAAAATTAAAGCCCTCTAAAATGTAATATAAATGCTGTGTTTCTTCTATATTCAGATTGATATTAAAAGGAAACCGCCTGTTTTCACAAAACCATTTCACTATACAATGATAGAGGAACAAGTCAGAGTGTCACTCAGGTAACCTCAGGACATTCTGATGTGGAATTTCAAAATTAAAGCCCTCTAAATTGTCATATAAATGCTGTCTTTCTTCTAAATTCAGATTGATATTAAAAGGAAACCGCCTGTTTTCACAAAACCATTTCACTTCAGACTGATAGAGGAACACCTCAAAGTGTCACTCAGGCAACCTCAGGACATTCTGATGTGGAATTTCAAAATTAAAGCCCTCTAAAATGTCATATAAGAGCTGTGTTTCTTCTATATTCAGATTGATATTAAAAGGAAACCGCCTGTTTTCACAAAACCATTTCACTATACAATGATAGATGAACACCTCAGAGTGTCACTCAGGTAACCTCAGGACATTCTGATGTGGAATTTCAAAGTTAAAGCCCTCTAAAATGTCATATAAGAGCTGTTGTTCTTCTAAATTCAGATTGATATTAAAAGGAAACCACCTGTTTTCACAAAACCATTTCACTTCAGAATGATAGATGAACACCTCAGAGTGTCACTCAGGCAACCTCAGGACATTCTGATGTGGAATTTCAAAATGAAAGCCCTCTAAAATGTCATATAAATGCTGTGTTTCTTCTATATTCAGATTGATATTAAAAAGAAACCGCCTGTTTTCACAAAACCATTTCACTATAGAATGATAGATGAACACCTCAGAGTGTCACTCAGGTAACCTCAGGACAGTCTGATGTGGAATTTCAAAATTAAAGCCCTCTAAAATGTCATATAAATGCTGTGTTTCTTCTATATTCAGATTGATATTAAAAGGAAACCGCCTGTTTTCACAAAACCAAATTTCACTTCAGAATGATAGATGAACACCTCAAAGTGTCACTCAGGCAACCTCAGGACATTCTGATGTGGAATTTCAAAATTAAAGCCCTCTAAAATGTAATATAAATGCTGTGTTTCTTCTATATTCAGATTGATATTAAAAAGAAACCGCCTGTTTTCACAAAACCATTTCACTATAGAATGATAGATGAACACCTCAGAGTGTCACTCAGGTAACCTCAGGACATTCTGATGTGGAATTTCAAAGTTAAAGCCCTCTAAATTGTCATATAAATGCTGTCTTTCTTCTAAATTCAGATTGATATTAAAAGGAAACCGCCTGTTTTCACAAAACCATTTCACTTCAGACTGATAGAGGAACACCTCAAAGTGTCACTCAGGCAACCTCAGGACATTCTGATGTGGAATTTCAAAATTAAAGCCCTCTAAAATGTCATATAAGAGCTGTTGTTCTTCTAAATTCAGATTGATATTAAAAGGAAACCTGTTTTCACGGAACCATTTCTCTTCAGAATGATAGAAGAACACCTCAGAGTGTCACTCAGACAATCTCAGGACATTCTGATGTGGAATTTCAAATTAAAGCCCTCTAAAAATGTCATATAAGAGCTGTGTTTCTTCTATATTCAGATTGATATTAAAAGGAAACCGCCTGTTTTCACAAAACCATTTCACTATACAAAGATAGATGAACACCTCAGAGTGTCACTCAGGTAACCTCAGGACATTCTGATGTGGAATTTCAAAGTTAAAGCCCTCTAAAATGTCATATAAGAGCTGTTGTTCTTCTAAATTCAGATTGATATTAAAAGGAAACCACCTGTTTTCACAAAACCATTTCACTTCAGAATGATAGATGAACACCTCAGAGTGTCACCCAGGCAACCTCAGGACATTCTGATGTGGAATTTCAAAATGAAAGCCCTCTAAAATGTCATATAAATGCTGTGTTTCTTCTATATTCAGATTGATATTAAAAAGAAACCGCCTGTTTTCACAAAACCATTTCACTATAGAATGATAGATGAACACCTCAGAGTGTCACTCAGGTAACCTCAGGACAGTCTGATGTGGAATTTCAAAATTAAAGCCCTCTAAAATGTCATATAAATGCTGTGTTTCTTCTATATTCAGATTGATATTAAAAGGAAACCGCCTGTTTTTCACAAAACCATTTCACTTCAGAATGATAGATGAACACCTCAAAGTGTCACTCAGGCAACCTCAGGACATTCTGATGTGGAATTTCAAAATTAAAGCCCTCTAAAATGTAATATAAATGCTGTGTTTCTTCTATATTCAGATTGATATTAAAAGGAAACCGCCTGTTTTCACAAAACCATTTCACTATAGAATGATAGATGAACACCTCAGAGTGTCACTCAGGTAACCTCAGGACAGTCTGATGTGGAATTTCAAAATTAAAGCCCTCTAAAATGTCATATAAATGCTGTGTTTCTTCTATATTCAGATTGATATTAAAAGGAAACCGCCTGTTTTCACAAAACCATTTCACTTCAGAATGATAGATGAACACCTCAAAGTGTCACTCAGGCAACCTCAGGACATTCTGATGTGGAATTTCAAAATTAAAGCCCTCTAAAATGTAATATAAATGCTGTGTTTCTTCTATATTCAGATTGATATTAAAAGGAAACCGCCTGTTTTCACAAAAACCATTTCACTATACAATGATAGAGGAACAAGTCAGAGTGTCACTCAGGTAACCTCAGGACATTCTGATGTGGAATTTCAAAATTAAAGCCCTCTAAATTGTCATATAAATGCTGTCTTTCTTCTAAATTCAGATTGATATTAAAAGGAAACCGCCTGTTTTCACAAAACCATTTCACTTCAGACTGATAGAGGAACACCTCAAAGTGTCACTCAGGCAACCTCAGGACATTCTGATGTGGAATTTCAAAATTAAAGCCCTCTAAAATGTCATATAAGAGCTGTGTTTCTTCTATATTCAGATTGATATTAAAAGGAAACCGCCTGTTTTCACAAAACCATTTCACTATACAATGATAGATGAACACCTCAGAGTGTCACTCAGGTAACCTCAGGACATTCTGATGTGGAATTTCAAAGTTAAAGCCCTCTAAAATGTCATATAAGAGCTGTTGTTCTTCTAAATTCAGATTGATATTAAAAGGAAACCACCTGTTTTCACAAAACCATTTCACTTCAGAATGATAGATGAACACCTCAGAGTGTCACCCAGGCAACCTCAGGACATTCTGATGTGGAATTTCAAAATGAAAGCCCTCTAAAATGTCATATAAATGCTGTGTTTCTTCTATATTCAGATTGATATTAAAAAGAAACCGCCTGTTTTCACAAAACCATTTCACTATAGAATGATAGATGAACACCTCAGAGTGTCACTCAGGTAACCTCAGGACAGTCTGATGTGGAATTTCAAAATTAAAGCCCTCTAAAATGTCATATAAATGCTGTGTTTCTTCTATATTCAGATTGATATTAAAAGGAAACCGCCTGTTTTCACAAAACCATTTCACTTCAGAATGATAGATGAACACCTCAAAGTGTCACTCAGGCAACCTCAGGACATTCTGATGTGGAATTTCAAAATTAAAGCCCTCTAAAATGTAATATAAATGCTGTGTTTCTTCTATATTCAGATTGATATTAAAAGGAAACCGCCTGTTTTCACAAAACCATTTCACTATACAATGATAGAGGAACAAGTCAGAGTGTCACTCAGGTAACCTCAGGACATTCTGATGTGGAATTTCAAAATTAAAGCCCTCTAAATTGTCATATAAATGCTGTCTTTCTTCTAAATTCAGATTGATATTAAAAGGAAACCGCCTGTTTTCACAAAACCATTTCACTTCAGACTGATAGAGGAACACCTCAAAGTGTCACTCAGGCAACCTCAGGACATTCTGATGTGGAATTTCAAAGTTAAAGCCCTCTAAAATGTCATATAAGAGCTGTTGTTCTTCTAAATTCAGATTGATATTAAAAGGAAACCGCCTGTTTTCACAAAACCATTTCACTTCAGAATGATAGATGAACACCTCAGAGTGTCACTCAGGCAACCTCAGGACATTCTGATGTGGAATTTCAAAATGAAAGCCCTCTAAAATGTCATATAAATGCTGTGTTTCTTCTATATTCAGATTGATATTAAAAAGAAACCGCCTGTTTTCACAAAACCATTTCACTATAGAATGATAGATGAACACCTCAGAGTGTCACTCAGGTAACCTCAGGACAGTCTGATGTGGAATTTCAAAATTAAAGCCCTCTAAATTGTCATATAAATGCTGTCTTTCTTCTAAATTCAGATTGATATTAAAAGGAAACCGCCTGTTTTCACAAAACCATTTAACTTCAGACTGATAGAGGAACACCTCAAAGTGTCACTCAGGCAACCTCAGGACATTCTGATGTGGAATTTCAAAATTAAAGCCCTCTAAAATGTCATATAAGAGCTGTTGTTCTTCTAAATTCAGATTGATATTAAAAGGAAACCTGTTTTCACGGAACCATTTCTCTTCAGAATGATAGAAGAACACCTCAGAGTGTCACTCAGACAATCTCAGGACATTCTGATGTGGAATTTCAAAATTAAAGCCCTCTAAAATGTCATATAAGAGCTGTGTTTCTTCTATATTCAGATTGATATTAAAAGGAAACCGCCTGTTTTCACAAAACCATTTCACTATACAATGATAGATGAACACCTCAGAGTGTCACTCAGGTAACCTCAGGACATTCTGATGTGGAATTTCAAAGTTAAAGCCCTCTAAAATGTCATATAAGAGCTGTTGTTCTTCTAAATTCAGATTGATATTAAAAAGAAACCGCCTGTTTTCACAAAACCATTTCACTACAGAATGATAGATGAACACCTCAGAGTGTCACTCAGGTAACCTCAGGACAGTCTGATGTGGAATTTCAAAATTAAAGCCCTCTAAAATGTCATATAAATGCTGTGTTTCTTCTATATTCAGATTGATATTAAAAGGAAACCGCCTGTTTTCACAAAACCATTTCACTTCAGAATGATAGATGAACACCTCAAAGTGTCACTCAGGCAACCTCAGGACATTCTGATGTGGAATTTCAAAATTAAAGCCCTCTAAAATGTAATATAAATGCTGTGTTTCTTCTATATTCAGATTGATATTAAAAGGAAACCGCCTGTTTTCACAAAACCATTTCACTATACAATGATAGAGGAACAAGTCAGAGTGTCACTCAGGTAACCTCAGGACATTCTGATGTGGAATTTCAAAATTAAAGCCCTCTAAATTGTCATATAAATGCTGTCTTTCTTCTAAATTCAGATTGATATTAAAAGGAAACCGCCTGTTTTCACAAAACCATTTCACTTCAGACTGATAGAGGAACACCTCAAAGTGTCACTCAGGCAACCTCAGGACATTCTGATGTGGAATTTCAAAATTAAAGCCCTCTAAAATGTCATATAAGAGCTGTTGTTCTTCTAAATTCAGATTGATATTAAAAGGAAACCTGTTTTCACGGAACCATTTCTCTTCAGAATGATAGAAGAACACCTCAGAGTGTCACTCAGACAATCTCAGGACATTCTGATGTGGAATTTCAAAATTAAAGCCCTCTAAAATGTCATATAAGAGCTGTGTTTCTTCTATATTCAGATTGATATTAAAAGGAAACCGCCTGTTTTCACAAAACCATTTCACTATACAATGATAGATGAACACCTCAGAGTGTCACTCAGGTAACCTTAGGACATTCTGATGTGGAATTTCAAAGTTAAAGCCCTCTAAAATGTCATATAAGAGCTGTTGTTCTTCTAAATTCAGATTGATATTAAAAGGAAACCGCCTGTTTTCACAAAACCATTTCACTTCAGAATGATAGATGAACACCTCAGAGTGTCACTCAGGCAACCTCAGGACATTCTGATGTGGAATTTCAAAATGAAAGCCCTCTAAAATGTCATATAAATGCTGTGTTTCTTCTATATTCAGATTGATATTAAAAAGAAACCGCCTGTTTTCACAAAACCATTTCACTATAGAATGATAGATGAACACCTCAGAGTGTCACTCAGGTAACCTCAGGACAGTCTGATGTGGAATTTCAAAATTAAAGCCCTCTAAATTGTCATATAAATGCTGTCTTTCTTCTAAATTCAGATTGATATTAAAAGGAAACCGCCTGTTTTCACAAAACCATTTCACTTCAGACTGATAGAGGAACACCTCAAAGTGTCACTCAGGCAACCTCAGGACATTCTGATGTGGAATTTCAAAATTAAAGCCCTCTAAAATGTCATATAAGAGCTGTTGTTCTTCTAAATTCAGATTGATATTAAAAGGAAACCTGTTTTCACGGAACCATTTCTCTTCAGAATGATAGAAGAACACCTCAGAGTGTCACTTAGACAATCTCAGGACATTCTGATGTGGAATTTCAAAATTAAAGCCCTCTAAAATGTCATATAAGAGCTGTGTTTCTTCTATATTCAGATTGATATTAAAAGGAAACCGCCTGTTTTCACAAAACCATTTCACTATACAATGATAGATGAACACCTCAGAGTGTCACTAAGGTAACCTCAGGACATTCTGATGTGGAATTTCAAAGTTAAAGCCCTCTAAAATGTCATATAAGAGCTGTTGTTCTTCTAAATTCAGATTGATATTAAAAGGAAACCACCTGTTTTCACAAAACCATTTCACTTCAGAATGATAGATGAACACCTCAGAGTGTCACTCAGGCAACCTCAGGACATTCTGATGTGGAATTTCAAAATGAAAGCCCTCTAAAATGTCATATAAATGCTGTGTTTCTTCTATATTCAGATTGATATTAAAAAGAAACCGCCTGTTTTCACAAAACCATTTCACTATAGAATGATAGATGAACACCTCAGAGTGTCACTCAGGTAACCTCAGGACAGTCTGATGTGGAATTTCAAAATTAAAGCCCTCTAAAATGTCATATAAATGCTGTGTTTCTTCTATATTCAGATTGATATTAAAAGGAAACCGCCTGTTTTCACAAAACCATTTCACTTCAGAATGATAGATGAACACCTCAAAGTGTCACTCAGGCAACCTCAGGACATTCTGATGTGGAATTTCAAAATTAAAGCCCTCTAAAATGTAATATAAATGCTGTGTTTCTTCTATATTCAGATTGATATTAAAAAGAAACCGCCTGTTTTCACAAAACCATTTCACTATAGAATGATAGATGAACACCTCAGAGTGTCACTCAGGTAACCTCAGGACATTCTGATGTGGAATTTCAAAGTTAAAGCCCTCTAAATTGTCATATAAATGCTGTCTTTCTTCTAAATTCAGATTGATATTAAAAGGAAACCGCCTGTTTTCACAAAACCATTTCACTTCAGACTGATAGAGGAACACCTCAAAGTGTCACTCAGGCAACCTCAGGACATTCTGATGTGGAATTTCAAAATTAAAGCCCTCTAAAATGTCATATAAGAGCTGTTGTTCTTCTAAATTCAGATTGATATTAAAAGGAAACCTGTTTTCACGGAACCATTTCTCTTCAGAATGATAGAAGAACACCTCAGAGTGTCACTCAGACAATCTCAGGACATTCTGATGTGGAATTTCAAAATTAAAGCCCTCTAAAATGTCATATAAGAGCTGTGTTTCTTCTATATTCAGATTGATATTAAAAGGAAACCGCCTGTTTTCACAAAACCATTTCACTATACAATGATAGATGAACACCTCAGAGTGTCACTCAGGTAACCTCAGGACATTCTGATGTGGAATTTCAAAGTTAAAGCCCTCTAAAATGTCATATAAGAGCTGTTGTTCTTCTAAATTCAGATTGATATTAAAAGGAAACCACCTGTTTTCACAAAACCATTTCACTTCAGAATGATAGATGAACACCTCAGAGTGTCACCCAGGCAACCTCAGGACATTCTGATGTGGAATTTCAAAATGAAAGCCCTCTAAAATGTCATATAAATGCTGTGTTTCTTCTATATTCAGATTGATATTAAAAAGAAACCGCCTGTTTTCACAAAACCATTTCACTATAGAATGATAGATGAACACCTCAGAGTGTCACTCAGGTAACCTCAGGACAGTCTGATGTGGAATTTCAAAATTAAAGCCCTCTAAAATGTCATATAAATGCTGTGTTTCTTCTATATTCAGATTGATATTAAAAGGAAACCGCCTGTTTTCACAAAACCATTTCACTTCAGAATGATAGATGAACACCTCAAAGTGTCACTCAGGCAACCTCAGGACATTCTGATGTGGAATTTCAAAATTAAAGCCCTCTAAAATGTAATATAAATGCTGTGTTTCTTCTATATTCAGATTGATATTAAAAGGAAACCGCCTGTTTTCACAAAACCATTTCACTATACAATGATAGAGGAACAAGTCAGAGTGTCACTCAGGTAACCTCAGGACATTCTGATGTGGAATTTCAAAATTAAAGCCCTCTAAATTGTCATATAAATGCTGTCTTTCTTCTAAATTCAGATTGATATTAAAAGGAAACCGCCTGTTTTCACAAAACCATTTCACTTCAGACTGATAGAGGAACACCTCAAAGTGTCACTCAGGCAACCTCAGGACATTCTGATGTGGAATTTCAAAGTTAAAGCCCTCTAAAATGTCATATAAGAGCTGTTGTTCTTCTAAATTCAGATTGATATTAAAAGGAAACCGCCTGTTTTCACAAAACCATTTCACTTCAGAATGATAGATGAACACCTCAGAGTGTCACTCAGGCAACCTCAGGACATTCTGATGTGGAATTTCAAAATGAAAGCCCTCTAAAATGTCATATAAATGCTGTGTTTCTTCTATATTCAGATTGATATTAAAAAGAAACCGCCTGTTTTCACAAAACCATTTCACTATAGAATGATAGATGAACACCTCAGAGTGTCACTCAGGTAACCTCAGGACAGTCTGATGTGGAATTTCAAAATTAAAGCCCTCTAAATTGTCATATAAATGCTGTCTTTCTTCTAAATTCAGATTGATATTAAAAGGAAACCGCCTGTTTTCACAAAACCATTTCACTTCAGACTGATAGAGGAACACCTCAAAGTGTCACTCAGGCAACCTCAGGACATTCTGATGTGGAATTTCAAAATTAAAGCCCTCTAAAATGTCATATAAGAGCTGTTGTTCTTCTAAATTCAGATTGATATTAAAAGGAAACCTGTTTTCACGGAACCATTTCTCTTCAGAATGATAGAAGAACACCTCAGAGTGTCACTTAGACAATCTCAGGACATTCTGATGTGGAATTTCAAAATTAAAGCCCTCTAAAATGTCATATAAGAGCTGTGTTTCTTCTATATTCAGATTGATATTAAAAGGAAACCGCCTGTTTTCACAAAACCATTTCACTATACAATGATAGATGAACACCTCAGAGTGTCACTCAGGTAACCTCAGGACATTCTGATGTGGAATTTCAAAGTTAAAGCCCTCTAAAATGTCATATAAGAGCTGTTGTTCTTCTAAATTCAGATTGATATTAAAAGGAAACCACCTGTTTTCACAAAACCATTTCACTTCAGAATGATAGATGAACACCTCAGAGTGTCACTCAGGCAACCTCAGGACATTCTGATGTGGAATTTCAAAATGAAAGCCCTCTAAAATGTCATATAAATGCTGTGTTTCTTCTATATTCAGATTGATATTAAAAAGAAACCGCCTGTTTTCACAAAACCATTTCACTATAGAATGATAGATGAACACCTCAGAGTGTCACTCAGGTAACCTCAGGACAGTCTGATGTGGAATTTCAAAATTAAAGCCCTCTAAAATGTCATATAAATGCTGTGTTTCTTCTATATTCAGATTGATATTAAAAGGAAACCGCCTGTTTTCACAAAACCATTTCACTTCAGACTGATAGAGGAACACCTCAAAGTGTCACTCAGGCAACCTCAGGACATTCTGATGTGGAATTTCAAAATTAAAGCCCTCTAAAATGTCATATAAGAGCTGTGTTTCTTCTATATTCAGATTGATATTAAAAGGAAACCGCCTGTTTTCACAAAACCATTTCACTATACAATGATAGATGAACACCTCAGAGTGTCACTCAGGTAACCTCAGGACATTCTGATGTGGAATTTCAAAGTTAAAGCCCTCTAAATTGTCATATAAATGCTGTCTTTCTTCTAAATTCAGATTGATATTAAAAGGAAACCGCCTGTTTTCACAAAACCATTTCACTTCAGACTGATAGAGGAACACCTCAAAGTGTCACTCAGGCAACCTCAGGACATTCTGATGTGGAATTTCAAAATTAAAGCCCTCTAAAATGTCATATAAGAGCTGTTGTTCTTCTAAATTCAGATTGATATTAAAAGGAAACCTGTTTTCACGGAACCATTTCTCTTCAGAATGATAGAAGAACACCTCAGAGTGTCACTCAGACAATCTCAGGACATTCTGATGTGGAATTTCAAAATTAAAGCCCTCTAAAATGTCATATAAGAGCTGTGTTTCTTCTATATTCAGATTGATATTAAAAGGAAACCGCCTGTTTTCACAAAACCATTTCACTATACAATGATAGATGAACACCTCAGAGTGTCACTCAGGTAACCTCAGGACATTCTGATGTGGAATTTCAAAGTTAAAGCCCTCTAAAATGTCATATAAGAGCTGTTGTTCTTCTAAATTCAGATTGATATTAAAAGGAAACCACCTGTTTTCACAAAACCATTTCACTTCAGAATGATAGATGAACACCTCAGAGTGTCACCCAGGCAACCTCAGGACATTCTGATGTGGAATTTCAAAATGAAAGCCCTCTAAAATGTCATATAAATGCTGTGTTTCTTCTATATTCAGATTGATATTAAAAAGAAACCGCCTGTTTTCACAAAACCATTTCACTATAGAATGATAGATGAACACCTCAGAGTGTCACTCAGGTAACCTCAGGACAGTCTGATGTGGAATTTCAAAATTAAAGCCCTCTAAAATGTCATATAAATGCTGTGTTTCTTCTATATTCAGATTGATATTAAAAGGAAACCGCCTGTTTTCACAAAACCATTTCACTTCAGAATGATAGATGAACACCTCAAAGTGTCACTCAGGCAACCTCAGGACATTCTGATGTGGAATTTCAAAATTAAAGCCCTCTAAAATGTAATATAAATGCTGTGTTTCTTCTATATTCAGATTGATATTAAAAGGAAACCGCCTGTTTTCACAAAACCATTTCACTATACAATGATAGAGGAACAAGTCAGAGTGTCACTCAGGTAACCTCAGGACATTCTGATGTGGAATTTCAAAATTAAAGCCCTCTAAATTGTCATATAAATGCTGTCTTTCTTCTAAATTCAGATTGATATTAAAAGGAAACCGCCTGTTTTCACAAAACCATTTCACTTCAGACTGATAGAGGAACACCTCAAAGTGTCACTCAGGCAACCTCAGGACATTCTGATGTGGAATTTCAAAGTTAAAGCCCTCTAAAATGTCATATAAATGCTGTGTTTCTTCTATATTCAGATTGATATTAAAAGGAAACCGCCTGTTTTCACAAAACCATTTCACTTCAGAATGATAGATGAACACCTCAAAGTGTCACTCAGGCAACCTCAGGACATTCTGATGTGGAATTTCAAAATTAAAGCCCTCTAAAATGTAATATAAATGCTGTGTTTCTTCTATATTCAGATTGATATTAAAAAGAAACCGCCTGTTTTCACAAAACCATTTCACTATAGAATGATAGATGAACACCTCAGAGTGTCACTCAGGTAACCTCAGGACATTCTGATGTGGAATTTCAAAGTTAAAGCCCTCTAAATTGTCATATAAATGCTGTCTTTCTTCTAAATTCAGATTGATATTAAAAGGAAACCGCCTGTTTTCACAAAACCATTTCACTTCAGACTGATAGAGGAACACCTCAAAGTGTCACTCAGGCAACCTCAGGACATTCTGATGTGGAATTTCAAAATTAAAGCCCTCTAAAATGTCATATAAGAGCTGTTGTTCTTCTAAATTCAGATTGATATTAAAAGGAAACCTGTTTTCACGGAACCATTTCTCTTCAGAATGATAGAAGAACACCTCAGAGTGTCACTCAGACAATCTCAGGACATTCTGATGTGGAATTTCAAAATTAAAGCCCTCTAAAATGTCATATAAGAGCTGTGTTTCTTCTATATTCAGATTGATATTAAAAGGAAACCGCCTGTTTTCACAAAACCATTTCACTATACAATGATAGATGAACACCTCAGAGTGTCACTCAGGTAACCTCAGGACATTCTGATGTGGAATTTCAAAGTTAAAGCCCTCTAAAATGTCATATAAGAGCTGTTGTTCTTCTAAATTCAGATTGATATTAAAAGGAAACCACCTGTTTTCACAAAACCATTTCACTTCAGAATGATAGATGAACACCTCAGAGTGTCACCCAGGCAACCTCAGGACATTCTGATGTGGAATTTCAAAATGAAAGCCCTCTAAAATGTCATATAAATGCTGTGTTTCTTCTATATTCAGATTGATATTAAAAAGAAACCGCCTGTTTTCACAAAACCATTTCACTATAGAATGATAGATGAACACCTCAGAGTGTCACTCAGGTAACCTCAGGACAGTCTGATGTGGAATTTCAAAATTAAAGCCCTCTAAAATGTCATATAAATGCTGTGTTTCTTCTATATTCAGATTGATATTAAAAGGAAACCGCCTGTTTTCACAAAACCATTTCACTTCAGAATGATAGATGAACACCTCAAAGTGTCACTCAGGCAACCTCAGGACATTCTGATGTGGAATTTCAAAATTAAAGCCCTCTAAAATGTAATATAAATGCTGTGTTTCTTCTATATTCAGATTGATATTAAAAGGAAACCGCCTGTTTTCACAAAACCATTTCACTATACAATGATAGAGGAACAAGTCAGAGTGTCACTCAGGTAACCTCAGGACATTCTGATGTGGAATTTCAAAATTAAAGCCCTCTAAATTGTCATATAAATGCTGTCTTTCTTCTAAATTCAGATTGATATTAAAAGGAAACCGCCTGTTTTCACAAAACCATTTCACTTCAGACTGATAGAGGAACACCTCAAAGTGTCACTCAGGCAACCTCAGGACATTCTGATGTGGAATTTCAAAGTTAAAGCCCTCTAAAATGTCATATAAGAGCTGTTGTTCTTCTAAATTCAGATTGATATTAAAAGGAAACCGCCTGTTTTCACAAAACCATTTCACTTCAGAATGATAGATGAACACCTCAGAGTGTCACTCAGGCAACCTCAGGACATTCTGATGTGGAATTTCAAAATGAAAGCCCTCTAAAATGTCATATAAATGCTGTGTTTCTTCTATATTCAGATTGATATTAAAAAGAAACCGCCTGTTTTCACAAAACCATTTCACTATAGAATGATAGATGAACACCTCAGAGTGTCACTCAGGTAACCTCAGGACAGTCTGATGTGGAATTTCAAAATTAAAGCCCTCTAAATTGTCATATAAATGCTGTCTTTCTTCTAAATTCAGATTGATATTAAAAGGAAACCGCCTGTTTTCACAAAACCATTTCACTTCAGACTGATAGAGGAACACCTCAAAGTGTCACTCAGGCAACCTCAGGACATTCTGATGTGGAATTTCAAAATTAAAGCCCTCTAAAATGTCATATAAGAGCTGTTGTTCTTCTAAATTCAGATTGATATTAAAAGGAAACCTGTTTTCACGGAACCATTTCTCTTCAGAATGATAGAAGAACACCTCAGAGTGTCACTTAGACAATCTCAGGACATTCTGATGTGGAATTTCAAAATTAAAGCCCTCTAAAATGTCATATAAGAGCTGTGTTTCTTCTATATTCAGATTGATATTAAAAGGAAACCGCCTGTTTTCACAAAACCATTTCACTATACAATGATAGATGAACACCTCAGAGTGTCACTCAGGTAACCTCAGGACATTCTGATGTGGAATTTCAAAGTTAAAGCCCTCTAAAATGTCATATAAGAGCTGTTGTTCTTCTAAATTCAGATTGATATTAAAAGGAAACCACCTGTTTTCACAAAACCATTTCACTTCAGAATGATAGATGAACACCTCAGAGTGTCACTCAGGCAACCTCAGGACATTCTGATGTGGAATTTCAAAATGAAAGCCCTCTAAAATGTCATATAAATGCTGTGTTTCTTCTATATTCAGATTGATATTAAAAAGAAACCGCCTGTTTTCACAAAACCATTTCACTATAGAATGATAGATGAACACCTCAGAGTGTCACTCAGGTAACCTCAGGACAGTCTGATGTGGAATTTCAAAATTAAAGCCCTCTAAAATGTCATATAAATGCTGTGTTTCTTCTATATTCAGATTGATATTAAAAGGAAACCGCCTGTTTTCACAAAACCATTTCACTTCAGAATGATAGATGAACACCTCAAAGTGTCACTCAGGCAACCTCAGGACATTCTGATGTGGAATTTCAAAATTAAAGCCCTCTAAAATGTAATATAAATGCTGTGTTTCTTCTATATTCAGATTGATATTAAAAAGAAACCGCCTGTTTTCACAAAACCATTTCACTATAGAATGATAGATGAACACCTCAGAGTGTCACTCAGGTAACCTCAGGACATTCTGATGTGGAATTTCAAAGTTAAAGCCCTCTAAATTGTCATATAAATGCTGTCTTTCTTCTAAATTCAGATTGATATTAAAAGGAAACCGCCTGTTTTCACAAAACCATTTCACTTCAGACTGATAGAGGAACACCTCAAAGTGTCACTCAGGCAACCTCAGGACATTCTGATGTGGAATTTCAAAATTAAAGCCCTCTAAAATGTCATATAAGAGCTGTTGTTCTTCTAAATTCAGATTGATATTAAAAGGAAACCTGTTTTCACGGAACCATGTCTCTTCAGAATGATAGAAGAACACCTCAGAGTGTCACTCAGACAATCTCAGGACATTCTGATGTGGAATTTCAAAATTAAAGCCCTCTAAAATGTCATATAAGAGCTGTGTTTCTTCTATATTCAGATTGATATTAAAAGGAAACCGCCTGTTTTCACAAAACCATTTCACTATACAATGATAGATGAACACCTCAGAGTGTCACTCAGGTAACCTCAGGACATTCTGATGTGGAATTTCAAAGTTAAAGCCCTCTAAAATGTCATATAAGAGCTGTTGTTCTTCTAAATTCAGATTGATATTAAAAGGAAACCACCTGTTTTCACAAAACCATTTCACTTCAGAATGATAGATGAACACCTCAGAGTGTCACCCAGGCAACCTCAGGACATTCTGATGTGGAATTTCAAAATGAAAGCCCTCTAAAATGTCATATAAATGCTGTGTTTCTTCTATATTCAGATTGATATTAAAAATAAACCGCCTGTTTTCACAAAACCATTTCACTATAGAATGATAGATGAACACCTCAGAGTGTCACTCAGGTAACCTCAGGACAGTCTGATGTGGAATTTCAAAATTAAAGCCCTCTAAAATGTCATATAAATGCTGTGTTTCTTCTATATTCAGATTGATATTAAAAGGAAACCGCCTGTTTTCACAAAACCATTTCACTTCAGAATGATAGATGAACACCTCAAAGTGTCACTCAGGCAACCTCAGGACATTCTGATGTGGAATTTCAAAATTAAAGCCCTCTAAAATGTCATATAAATGCTGTGTTTCTTCTATATTCAGATTGATATTAAAAGGAAACCGCCTGTTTTCACAAAACCATTTCACTTCAGAATGATAGATGAACACCTCAAAGTGTCACTCAGGCAACCTCAGGACATTCTGATGTGGAATTTCAAAATTAAAGCCCTCTAAAATGTCATATAAATGCTGTGTTTCTTCTATATTCAGATTGATATTAAAAGGAAACCGCCTGTTTTCACAAAACCCTTTCACTTCAGAATGATAGATGAACACCTCATAGTGTCACTCAGGCAACCTCAGGACATTCTGATGTGGAATTTCAAAATTAAAACCCTCTAAAATGTCATATAAATGCTGTGTTTCTTCTAAATTCAGATTGATATTAAAAGGAAACCGCCTGTTTTCACAAAACCATTTCACTATACAATGATAGAAGAACACCTCAGAGTGTCACTCAGGCAACCTCAGGACATTCTGATGTGGAATTTCAAAATTAAAGCCCTCTAAAATGTCATATAAGAGCTGTTCTTCTAAATTCAGATTGATATTAAAAGGAAACCGCCTGTTTTCACAAAACCATTTCACTATACAATGATAGAAGAACACCTCAGAGTGTCACTCAGGCAACCTCAGGACATTCTGATGTGGAATTTCAAAATTAAAGCCCTCTAAATTGTCATATAAATGCTGTGTTTCTTCTAAATTCAGATTGATATTAAAAGGAAACCGCCTGTTTTCACAAAACCATTTCACTATACAATGATAGAAGAACACCTCAGAGTGTCACTCAGGCAACCTCAGGACATTCTGATGTGGAATTTCAAAATTAAAGCCCTCTAAAATGTCATATAAATGCTGTGTTTCTTCTAAATTCAGATTGATATTAAAAGGAAACCGCCTGTTTTCACAAAACCATTTCACTTCAGACTGATAGAGGAACACCTCAGAGTGTCACTCAGGCAACCTCAGGACATTCTGATGTGCAATTTCAAAATTAAAGCGCTCTAAAATGTCATATAAATGCTGTGTTTCTTCTAAATTCAGATGGATATTAAAAGGAAACCTCCTGTTTTCACAAAACCAGTTCACTTCACAATGATAGAAGACCAATTTCACTTCAGATTGATAGAAGTACAGTTCAGATTGTCACTCAGACAATCTTAGGACAAGGCAAGCTGCTTTTAGGTGTTTAGAGGTGGCCACATGGGCTTGGATTAAACTGGGATAAAAGCTGCATCATCATATTAGTTCCATTCTCTTTACACTCTGAGGTAGTAGCATTTGCATTAGCTCTCCTGGTGTTGTGAAAGCAGAATTTGTAGATGAAAAGCAGTAGAAATTGTAAACTGTGAAGCTGAGTATTTAGATACACCGACATATTGACAGTAAACTAAATTTCTTCATTGTGACTATTCATACAAATTATATGAACACACATACTGTAGTTACATAGTGGGTAACATTTGTTGAAAAATACGGACAGGTCGAAATTTGTGAAAGTAGCCTGAAAATCATCTAAGAGATTTCCACATTGTGATTTTATAGATCCTTGACATGACTATTTAGCTGTAAATTATTCAACTGTCCCAGTCTGCGTGGGTTGTCTGCATTTCTCCGTTGCCTCGCAATCGCACTCACCGCATGACAATAACTAAATAGGAAAACATTTGTGTATTGTGAATTCAAAGTTTAAATACATTACATATAAAAAAGTATAGATGGATGTATAGATGTAAAAATATAAAAAATTCTTCTGATTATTATTTTTGTGTCTAACGAGAGAATCTTATAAATAAATCGTTGATAACAATAAATTGAAATTATTTTGTGAAAACAGGAAGTTTCCTTTTAATATCAATCGGAATATAGAAACACAGCTCTTATATGACATTTTAGAGGGCTTTAATTTTGAAATTCCACATCAGAATGTCCTGAGATTGTCTGAGTGACACTCTGAGGTGTTCGTCTATCATTGTATAGTGAAATGGTTTCGTGAAAACAGGAGATTTCCTTTTAATATCAATCTGAATATAGAAGAAACACAGCATTTATATGACATTTTAGAGGGCTTTAATTTTTAAATTCCACATCAGAATGTCCTGAGATTGTCTGAGTGACACTCTGAGGTGTTCATCTATCATTCTGAAGAGAAATGGTTCCGTGAAAACAGGAGGTTTCTTTTTAATATCAATCTGAATTTAGAGGAAACACAGCTCTTATATGACATTTTAGAGGGCTTTAATTTTGAAATTCCACATCAGAATGTCCTGAGATTGCCTGAGTGACACTCTGAGGTGTTCCTCTATCAGTCTGAAGTGAAAGGGTTTTGTGAAAACAGGCGGTTTCCTTTTAATATCAATCTGAATATAGAAGAAACACAGCATTTATATGACATTTTAGAGGGCTTTAATTTTGAAATTCCACATCAGAATGTCCTGAGGTTGCCTGAGTGACACTCTGAGGTATTCATCTATCATTCTGAAGTGAAATGGTTTTGTGAAAACAGGCGGTTTCCTTTTAATATCAATCTGAATATTAGAAGAAACACAGCATTTATATGACATTTTAGAGGGCTTTAATTTTGAAATTCCACATCAGAATGTCCTGAGGTTGCCTGAGTGACACTCTGAGGTGTTCATCTATCATTCTGAAGTGAAATGGTTTTGTGAAAACAGGCGGTTTCCTTTTACAGTTTTTTACGATTGCTTTGACTCATTTTGCACAGCAGAATTTCAATTTACAAAACTCAAAATGCAAAGTGCCAAACTGACTTTCAAAATTCATACTCTAAGACACTACATCCTATGCTGACATACAAAGTGTAAAACTGTTAACGCAAAGTGCTAAACTGACTTGCAGAATTCTTACCTTAAGACACTACATCCTATGATGACATACAAAGTGTAAAACTGTTAACGCAAAGTGCTAAACTGACTTGCAGAATTCTTACCTTAGGACACTACATCCTATGCTGACATACAATGTGCAAAACTGTTAATACAAGGTGCCAAACTCTAAATCATATGCTCCATTCTCAGAATACAGCCACCTAATATTACAACAATGTTCAAATGTTTATTACTACAAATGCAGATCACTAAATCAATTCAACAGGTGCTTGTAGTCATGTCTCAGTACTTCCAACAACCTTGCCCAGGTGAGTAGCATTGCAACACAATTGATAATATCTTCACCACTACATAAAAGGCTGCTTAGAAACCTGAATGGCAGTTTCTGACAACATGGAGCAGGTCAGTGAGGTTGAGGTTGGTAACGAAGGACAGGGTCATGGTCGTGGTCATGGTCATGGTCATGGTCGTGAACCATGTACAGTAAATATACAGTATATAGGTAATAGGTATTGTAATAGGTAATAGGTAAGCCTAGTTTGCCTAGACCCGGCCCTGAGACCATTGGGCAGGCCCACACAGATCCATCCCTGATTGGTCAGCCTGACCCTCTGCTGGGGGCATACAACTCCGTGCGCCTCATACATTTTCTGGATGGGCTGTACAACCGTCTCGTCCAGCCAAATGCTCAGATGGTGTTCATCATTGTCTGGGACAATGTAAACTTCTATCGTGCATTGGCTGTGCAAGACTGGTTTACAGCCCATCCAGAGTTCCGATTCCAATTCCTTCCACCTTACTCCCCCTTTCTGAACCCCATCGAGGAGTTTTTCTCGCCCTGCAGGTGGAAGGTATACGATAGGTGTCCATATGAGCAGGAAACGCTCCTTCAGGCCATTCAGGGACATTACAGCCCAGCAGTGTCAGGGGTGGATAAGGCACTCTAAAATATTTTACCAGCGCTGTCTTGCCAACGAAGACATCAGATGTGACGTCGACAAAATTCTGTGGCTAAATGCAGCGGAGAGGCAAAATGCTGCTTAAGCACCGAGAAGCAGTTTTTTTTAACTTTACAATAAAGTTTGTTGTTACTGTAACTGTTTTTGCTTTTACTGTTGTTTTTGTTTTTACTGTACAATACAGTTGAGTTTACAGTACTGCATTACTGTATGATTTTTCTTTAATGATTAAACTTCATATAATCTAATATAATATTTTGTTTGTCTTTCATAAAAACACAAGCGCAAAACTGCAGTCTATCACAGGGGATGCTTGCTGTACATTATTTCAAGCATTTATGAGGAAATGACCATTGCATAGTCTTTTTTGGTAAAAAGTATTTTGTGTTTGACCGCATTATTTGATAATGGCCGTTGTATTTGAAAATGCACCAATAATTAAACTTCAACGATAAACATATCCACTCTTCTGACACTATGATAAACTTTAGCATGAAATACAATCTAATTTGGTTCAGTTGTTTCTATTGTGCATGCTATATATGATTTTGAGCCCAAGATTAGGAGTATAGCATTTTGCGTTATGACCAAAAAACACTTTGAAACTCTTTTTTTATCAGACGGATTTTGTGTTTGGCAGCATTATTTCATGATGACTGTTGTATATTGAAAATGCAGCAATGATTTAACTTCATTGTTTGAAATATCTAATGTTCTGATGCTGTGATAAACTTTTGCATATAATATTCTCTGATTTGACACTGGTATTTTTATTTTGCATGCTATATTACATTTTGAACCCAAAATGAGCAGTATAGCATTCTGTGTTAAGAGTTTTGCACATTGAAACTCTGTTGTGCAAAATGAGTCAAAGCAATCGTAAAAAACTGTAATATCAATCTGAATTTAGAAGAACAACAGCTCCTATATGACATTTTAGAGGGCTTTAAATTTGAAATTCCACATCAGAATGTCCTGAGATTGTCTGAGTGACACTCTGTGTTCTTCTATCGTTCTGAAGAGAAATGGTTCCGTGAAAACAGGAGGTTTCCTTTTAATATCAATCTGAATTTAGAAGAACTTTACTTTTATTTTGAAATCAATTCTTACACGCTCACCGTAGAATGCCTAGTATATAAATTAAATAAATATATAAATTCGCGGCGGCTGGCTTGACCGTCTTTTTCGAAGTGGAGGCTGGCTTGACCGCAGTTTTTTTTTTTGGGGGGGGGTTATTCACTTTCACTGTATGCACGGCAGTACAAGCCTTTTTCAAACAAGACGTCATCATTCAAGTCCTTTCTAATTAACATTGGTTACTGGGGCAAAGGTAATATTTTTTTAGCATCAACATAACCACATGCATTTTATTTTCTATATCCAACCCTGCCTGCATTCCGTCGAGGCCTGAAGACACACCTCTTCAGACTCCACCTTGACTGATATCCTAACCTAGGAATATCAGTTCCCTGTGTTTACTAGTTCCCTGTGTTTTCCTGTCTGTTTATTATAGTTTATAATAGTATTTAGAATAGAAGTGTAGTATTGCTGATTTACCCACAGCTTACTGTGAACTACAGTCAACGTTCATTATGGGAAGGATGTGCTTTTTCTTGTCTGTTCTGTAGTGATCTTGACGATGTCACTGTATGCACTTACTGTACGTCACTTTGGATAAAAGCGTCTGCTAAATGAATGTAATGTAATGGGTATAGCATGAGGTAATTTCACGGAGGAAAAATAGATTCCTTTTGATTTAAGTGTTTATAACAACTAAGTTTATCGGGGAATTCCTCCTTCCCAATTCATTTTCCATTAATAAGAGAGGAATTTTAAAACGGGTGACCCATTCACACAAGTTGCTTTGCTTATGATGTGATCTCACCTGCAGGCAGCATGTAGCAGTGGTGGTTGTTTCTTGTTGAACCTTTGGTCAAGAAACATCAACTACTTAATGCAGTGATAAATAATTGGAAAACAAAGAACATTTTAACAGTTCCTCAGTGTGAAGTAACATGTATTTCATTTAAGGATCACCTGTATACAACATAAAAGCTGTTGTGTTAGAATAAATATTAGGGGTTAAAATAGTAATTTAGTTTTTAGAAACATGACATGAGATGAAAATACAGTGCAGTTTGACTCTGTACTCCAGCACATTGGATTTGAAATGGAACAGTGACTGAGGTTAAAGGTCAGACTTTCAGCTTTAATTTGAGGGTATTTACATCCATATCGGGCGAACCGTGTAGCAATTGCAGTAGGGTGTCTTCTCCAGACTTATTTTTTTTCAACAGGAAAATTAGTCAGGAGGAACAACCCTTAAAGTGATCCATCCAGATATACTGCATATCTGGCAGCAGTGATGGTTTGAGGCTCATTTGATACCGCAGACCCTCAACGACTTACAGCCATTTAGCCAACCATGGGTTCCATACTATTCCAGTGTAATTACAACTTAATCTTGCCCCCCCACCCCCCAATTCCCATAGAGATCCATTCAAATTGAGAGGTTATAGTATCACTTGTAAGAGTACCTGAAAATAAGATAAGTCTTTTGATGTTGTTGGGTCAGACATCACAAAGTCATGGCATACAAAGGAGATGCAACCAAATGTTAAATATGACGACTAAGTTTATGAAAATCTTTTGTCCAATTACTTTCGGTTCGGGGGAAATTCCATTTCAAATACAATGTGCTGAAGTACAAAGCCAAAACAACAAAATGTGTCAGTTGAAATACTTTGGTACGGCACTGTATGTACAAAAAAGAAACGGACAACACGGATTTGAAAGGACACAATTGTGAATAACAATGCAAACAAGCGCAATTCAAACATTGCAAACTGGCAAACTACGATATTGAGCTCGGAATAATGAATTAAAACAGCATATATTTTAGAGTAAAATATGCTTTAATTCAAGAATAAACATTGTGTACAAAATAATAAAGTTGTCTCAATCACCGTGGCTACAAGCTTTATGGTAAAATTTAACTTGTCCTGTCAGTTTTAACAGATCCCATCCAAACGACCAAAGTGATTCGAATTATCTATTTAATATGTAAAGAGAATGCAAGCTTTAAAAAATATCTGAAAACACCCATAAAAATTTTATCACCGTTTATTTAAGTAGATACAGTCCACAATGTGCTTTGGGGTAATACTGCCTTTAGATAAGCTTCTCCCAGCCACCAATGCTGTACATTCAACAACCATCCCCAAAATAACAGGAGGGCCCAACCCAAAAACACAGAAACACTCAGGTCCTTGTGCCAAGTTCAGTAATTTTTCCCAGTAATGGGAGAGTTAGGTTTCAGGAACTCTGCAATTGCTGGAGTTACAATGAGCTGGCTATCAGTGACTTGTTTTAACCAATCAAAATGGTTTTTGCTTTCCATAGCAAAATGCAGCGATTGGTTCAAATCAAGTAAGTCACAGATGCCGATTGGTAGCTCCACACATTCTCACAGCACTGCTTTTTCCCACCCTCAAAAAAATAAAATAAAAATACAGCAGGTATTTACAGTCATAGTTTAGTTTCCACATTTATTTAACAGGTATATTTGGGAGATACAATATGATCCAAACTTTTTATTTTTCATTTTTGTTTATTGTACAGATACTTAACATTCATAAAAGACAAAAAAGAAAAAGAAAAAGGCAACACATAAAATCTGACAGTATTATTACTCTTGACATTTTATTTTATCCTTTTAAAAATTATAATTTAAACATGTTCATATAAAGGCAATTAAAAGGAGCTGGGTATAAAGTGTACAGTGCAGTAGATTATAAGCGACTGTTTTGGCCTCCCACAGGGCGGCCATTTTGGGCCTGGGTTTTGCGTCTTCCTGTAGCTCTGCTGACATCATCACTGTTGTCAGCCTCCACACCCGTGCAACTGCCACGCGCACCTCCCAGTGCACCCCAAAGATTCACCCCAGAACCCCACACTCACAAGGCAACCCCTGGAAGTTTCTAACGCATGTTTTTGACACAACCGTGAAAACATCAACTGCACCCCCTCCACCCCCCAACCAGAACAAATCACTGAGGATTGAAAAACCAAAAGAAAACGTGAATTATTTGTTGTTGTTGGTGCCGTTGTTGTCAGCCTTTTCACACACAATCAAGTAAGACAGATATTTTTATTTTGTCTTGATAAACTACCCCCCCACCCCACCCTGCCCCAAAGTCGCTATACTGATGAAGCTGAGAAGGTGCTCCCCAAAGTAAGGACTTAGGGGGACAGGTGAAGCCTTACAAAAACACTGCAAGCACTCACACACACACGCAAACACAAACACACATACGCACACATCCATGCTCACATAAGACACACATGCTTTCTCTTATTCAGTCACACACACACACACACACACACACACACAGGCATGCATATGGATGTACACACGCTTACTCATGCTCATACAACCAATAGTGCTGTGCAAGCCAGCTTTGCATGTGGTCGTATTTATGGATGAATGTGTGTGTGTGTGTGCGTGTGCGTGTGAAGGTGTGTGCATGTGTGAGAGAGAGGGTGTGTGTGTGTGTGTGTGTGTGTGTGTGTGTGTGTGTGTGAAGGTGTGTGCGTTTGTGAGAGTGTGTGTGTGTGTGCGTGTGAGAGAGTGTGTGTGTGTGTGTGTGCGCGGGGTGCCGGGGGCGGGGTCAGAGGTATTCAGAAGGTCTGGTCATCATTGCAGGAGTCGGTCCAGTGGCCAAACGCCTCACAGATATCGCAGTAGGGCCGCTTGTCAGTACGGTTGCCATGGTAAGCGGTATGGGGCGGGGAGTCGGGCATCTGGGCCTGCGTGGGGCAGTCCTCGGTGTCGTGGCGGTCGAAGCAGTCGCAGATGTCACAGAAGAGCCGCGGTGGGGGCTTCTTTTTGGGCGGGGCCTCCTTAATCCTGTGCAGAGAGGACAGGAAACAAAACGTCTGTCACAGGAAACTCATAATCACCCTCCCCCAGTGAACATATTTGCTGTGAAAAGTTGAGGTGGCTAGGGCTTGGGGTTCTGGCTTACATAGCCCACTCTGGAGGATCAGTTTTCAGAAGCAGCGCTAACTCCAAAGTGAAGGAAACCAGGAGGAGAGAGAGAGAGAGAAACAAGGTGAAGAGGGGAGGGGGCGAGCGACTGACCCTTCGTAGTTGTCCAGCTCGCTGGCGTTATTCCCATTTAGAGCCGCCTCCGCCATTTTCTCCAGCTTGGCTGTCAGCTCCTCGTTCTTCCTCTGCAGGTCCACGATGACCGAGTTCAGGAAGTCAATCTACTCCAGGGAGGAAGTGATGTCACTCACACGGCAACGGCCAATGCACCAGATAAGGCACACACCCACACCCCTACACAGTGGAATGCGCTACAGAGGTACATATACACACACGCTCTGAACATACAGGAGCCCATGTTAGGCTATTCCAGAAATAAGTGTACATATCACACCAGTGATTAGTAAATTCACTCAGTGCCTAGTAAAGTTGCTGTTACATAACCCCCCCCCCCCCCCCCCCACTATAATTAGACCACCATGGAGTGAAATCCTCCATCAGTGATCTTGGTCAGGCCCTAAAATGAGAACTCAAACACCCCCCCCCCCCCCCCCCACACACACAAAAAAACACACCTTTCCACCCAAATGTGAATTGGACATGAACACTGAACAGAGGCGCCTTGATCGTCTACCAAAGAAGAACCACTGCAGAAAGGTCCGGAACTCAGGGGGACCAGAATAAGGAACCTCACAGATATCACTTAGAATATCTAAAGGATCTTACAAATTTGAGTACTTTGCAGGAACTTTACTGATTTCCGACAGCTTAAACTGTTTCAAATAATTATTTGACCCAGATGTGATCACTTGTGTGATCAGTGATGGAT
Source organism: Synaphobranchus kaupii (assembly GCA_029718625.1). Classification (NCBI taxonomy): domain Eukaryota; kingdom Metazoa; phylum Chordata; class Actinopteri; order Anguilliformes; family Synaphobranchidae; genus Synaphobranchus; species Synaphobranchus kaupii. The sequence continues at coordinate 28,933,473 of CM056376.1, read as the reverse complement.
TGGATTTATATAGTGCCTTTGATCACATGATCTCAAAGCACAACACAGAGGACTTGTGCCGATCAAATCAACATACCAACAATTAATTATAGGTATAGATTACTTTGTGAAGGTTAAAGAATGCTCTGAGAAATGTACATACACATTTTAGGCATTTAGCATATGCCCTTGCCGCCTCAGGGCTATATATATCCAATTCCCTCCCCAATTTGGAATGTCCAACTGTCTGCAACCGCAGCCGTGATCCATGTGCGAACCACCCTGTCGATTCGGGAGAGCTGGGACGTCCATGGTTCTCCTGCGAAACACGTACCGTCCTACAGCCGCTTCTTTGAGCATGGCAGAACGCAGCTAAGCTCACACAGAGTGGCGTTAGAGGAGGGACCTTTCACAGAGTCTTATGAGCACCCTTATCGGCCAACGGGGGTCGCCCAAGAGCGATAAAATGTCCCATTGAATGCCCTGGCCGACGCAGGTGCCAATTGTGCGTCGCCCTGTGAAGCTACCGGCCACAGTCACAGATTAGACCCACGAGGCTCATCCATGCACCACAGCATGATGCCTTAACCGAATGAGCCATCCAGCATCCTAGTCGCAAGCGCAGTTCCCTAACCACTATACTACACTATATAGTGACACCACTAAGAGACAGAGGAAGAAAAGAACTGAGGATTCAGAGAAACTTAGAGAGCTCGGAGCAGTCTGCAGAGAACGGACGCGATTCTTCATTGGGAGGCGAACAGACCCCTTTTAGGGGTTATTTTTCCGTCTTACAAAAGGACAGAAAAGAGACGGGACAGAAAATCAACATGCTTAAACGGAACAGATGAGAAACAGTAACGAACCGCAGCCTGATTGAGGGGGCGCATTGCCAACATCGGGGAGAAGGGAAGATGGAGATGGAGGAGGAGGAGGAAGAGACAAAACAGAGGTTAAATTCAGGAGAGGATCCACCCCCCCCCCCCCCCCCCCCCCACCCCCACCCCCCCCCCACTGCTGACACCCATTCTACAGTCATTATAAGGCCAACACACAGGGAGGGGGGGGGGTCAACAAGAGGAAACAACTTATCGGTGACAACAAAAGAAGAAACTAATGAAACACCACAGAAGAAGAGCGCATGAAAGCACTTTTAACCCTGTCGGTTGAAGTCACAGGAGAAGCTCAGAGTTGCCTATACAGGACGGGAAGTACCGCTATAAAAACTGATGCAAAAATAAACACTCCATGCCATTAAAAAATGGTTTCCATGGCGTTTTTAAGATGACCCGAAAGGTGACAATTAATTTTGGAAGGGCACACTTAGACAGTTCATGGGTGCAGCCAGGTTCTGATTCACTGATTTGATCAATCAGAGCTTGGCTGTGGACAGCGAAGCTCCACCCATGACAGTAAGTGACAAACGTTTTGAATTGAATAGCTGCATTTGCAAGAAATTGTGCCCGTTTGTTGCCCTGACAACTCCGAGATAGTACTGTGAGGCAAAGCGACACAAACTTGACAAGAGACTCCGAAATTTCCACTCCCCTACCCCAACCCGAACCCCCGGACACACAATTATGTCTGTCAGATTACTACAAGCAAGATCATACAATCAGAAATTGTGCATCAGTTCAATATTTTAAATAGAATAATCACGCACTGGACATACAAATGCTGACAAACTACATCATCGCTTTTTTTTGCAAATACAGATGAACCATATTAATATTCCAGCTGTCGTGCAAAATAAATCTTATAATTTGAAATAGCCTGGGATATAGAATACATAGTCAAACAGACATAAATGGGTTTGATCTTAAGGGAAAAGGTCATTATAGCCTATTGCCTTTTGGTTAGTAGTTTTCATCGAGCCACACTTGGAATCCAGGCAGAAGATCAGGCTATGTAAATATTTATTTCTAACAGCATGTTGTGCCAGAACACAGCGGAACACACACACACACACACACACACACACACACCTGACCCTCAGCCAAGTCCGAGTCCTCGTCTTTCAGATTGTCTACAGTAGCATCATCTGCAGGACGGAAACAGACGCATACATATACCAATATATATCAACAAATGCATTTACAAATGCCCAGTCACCCTGCAGCAAATACAAATCAAATGCATTTACGAATGCCCACAGTCACCCTGCAGTACGATGGATGTTTACAAAGCCCTTTGCTGTGTAATAAGTGCTGAGGTTTAATGTCAGTAATGATAACCGTTTCCAGCTGGACTCATGTACGTATATGTCTCACTCAGACCTGAGGTAAATCGTTTATTAAATACTTAAGCTCTTTAGACACCGGTAAATTTCATGCAGATTATTGAAAAGAGAAATGTTTATTTTCACCAATATACTTGTCACATGGTTGATTTGATTAGTTGCTGTAGTTGGATGTGTAGGAGTGAGTTCTTTGCGATATGTTTTTGAGCGAGGTGTAGGCTACTCCAGGTGAGCCTTAGACAGGTGTGTGGGGGTACGGTTCTCACCTGGGGAGCCAGCGTCGCTCTCTGCCAGCCTGCGCTCCAGAGTCTGTACCCTCTCTTGCAGCCGCGCCTTGTCCTTCTCCACAGACTGCACTGCAGACTGCAGCGTCTGCGCAGCCGAGCTCCCCTCACGCAGCACTGCCACCTGAGCACAGAGACAACACATGTAGACGCACGCATGCAGACAAAGAGGTACGCAGACACACACACACACACACACACACACACACACACACACACACACACACACACACACACACACACACACACACACACACACACACACACACACACACACACACACACACACACACACACACACAGACAGATGCAGACAGAGAGACAGGACAGGTTATTACAGGTGTTAATATGACTATTACTAAGCATGATGCCAAAGCTGAATGAAACACAGCAGATATCACTAATGCCATCCTCCTGATATTCACACCCTGTAGGTCTCTGGGAGCCTCTAGCATTTAGCTTTAGTGCTCAATGTTGTCTAAACGCTACCAGCACTCTCAGGCATGCACAGTTCAGAGTGCTGCAGTCAAGCTGGTCGCCCCAAACCTCCCCCAGCTGAACGGCCCTAGGTCTCCCAGCTTACCTCACTCCTGAGCGTCTCCAGCTCTGAGTCCCGCTCCGAGATCAAGGCACTGCTTTTCTGGATGCTTCTCTGGAGGCCGGCCTTCTCTTCCGCGGACTCCTTCTTCAGCGCACTCTCTCTATGGGACAAAAGCACCACCGTGGGAAACAGCCTGCCCCCATCGATCTGCAGTATAGCGCCTATTCTACGCTGCTTTCATCTCGCATTACCAGGTTTAACGGCAAGGCATTTTCCAAAGAACAGGCGCAAGTGCCATTCGTACTGCACTCTTCGGTAAAGAAACACACTTTCTTTAGCGCTCTCTTCAACTCTTCAAAATAAATGAATAAAATGCTGAAAATGAAAAAAACAAAATAACAAGCTGTACCAGTATGTGCACTTTAAGAGCAGAGAGGTTAAAGGAGAAGTTCAGTATTTAGCATGTTAAGCCCTGTTATAAAGTTATTTACGATTTACATATCAACATTTTGACAAACTGTGCAGTCTTGAGATATATTGCTTTTTGGTCATGTCACAGCTAACTTACACAATGGATCTGGATGGGCATATAGAAAATCCTTCAAAAAACACCATAAACTCTCGATTTCAAAGTCGGTTCTCGATTTCAAACTCTCGATTTCAAAGACACTGGTGTCTTCTTGTAATTTACGTTTACGTTTAAAACATGTTTTAAATAACCATTTAAAGATTTATATAACTATTTTCAGTCATCATACAGCCATACGTTTGTAAACTTTACTATACCGCTTGAAATTTTGAAGTCTTGGCTGAGTTTGAAGGCTACTGTAGAAGAAGAGCCACTTCCAGGTCACCAGGTCGGGGTTTGCTTTGCAGCAAATCCATTTAGCTAAATTAGTGTACGTTTATGCGACTGATTCCTTCACTGCAAGCGCACAAGACCGCTAGTGAGCAACAGAAAACTACAAACTTTCCAAAACAATTCAGAAGTATTTCTGGTTTCCGGCTGATGTGTCTATCTAAACCTCCTTTGGTGTCCATACAAGTCAATGGATTTAATAAAACGATAAATAAAACCCAATACGAAGCATACTTTGCGACGATTTTTGTGTCAGAACATCAACGGACACCAGTCACCACTCGGTGAGTTTCCAGTCTTGGAAAACGAGAGTTTATGGTGTTTTTTGAAGGATTTTCTATATGCCCATCCAGATCCATTGTGTAAGTTAGCTGTGACATGACCAAATAGCAATATACACTACTCACAAAAAGTTAGGGATATTCGGCTTTCGGGTGAAATTTCAGGATGAACCTAAAATGCACTATAACCTTTACAGGTGAAATTAATTTGACCTTCTCTAAACTTTTGAATGCACATGTCCAACTATTCAATGTTTCAGTACTTTTTGCACAACTTGCTGTTCTCTAACAAAGAGCTGAACGGCAAAATTCACAACAGGTGTTTGATCCATGAATCGACAAATACATTTCCTGGTTCAATTAGAATTGGTATTTAAACAGTCCTCTTCATCATGCTGTTCACATTTTGACATCATGAGACCAAGACGACACCTAACAATTGATCAACAGTACCTCGCCATTGCGAGGCTTCAAACAGGATGTTCTCAGAGGGAAGTGGCCACTGAGCTTAGAGTGTCACAGAGTGTCATCAGCAGGTTGCAACAGAGATACAGAGAGACTGGAAGAGTCACAGAAAGGCATAGAAGTGGACGTCCTTTGGCCACATCCCACACTGATGACTGCTTCATTGTGAACAGTGCCCTGCGGAACCGGATGATGAATGCCACTCAACTCCAGGCACATTTAAGGGAGGTGAGAGGCACCCAAGTGTCACGTCAGACCATTCGAAACCGTTTACATCAGCGTGGTCTGCGTGCTAGACGACCTGCAAGGGTACCTGACCACACCACCAGGCACAGGCGTCATCGTCTTGCATGGGCCAGGGAGCATTTACGCTGGACGAGGGACCAGTGGGCCTCAGTGCTGTTCTCTGATGAAAGTCGATTCACGTTGAGCAGAAATTATGGCCGCCAACGATGTTGGAGACGTCAAGGAGAGCGCTATGCATCAGCCACTGTTGTCACCAGACGACCCTTTGGTGGTGGCGGTGTTACAGTGTGGGCAGGTGTGTCTAGTCAATACAGAACTGCCCTACACTTTGTGAATGGTACAGTGACAAGCCCATACTACCTGAATAACATCATTAATCCAGTCATTGTGCCCCTGCATGAACAACACAGGCCTAATTTCATCTTCATGGACGACAATGCTCCAGCTCATCGAGGTCGCATCATTAGGGAAAGGCTGCTGGAGACTGGGGTACCTCAAATGGAGTGGCCTGCACTTTCTCCAGACCTGAATCCCATAGAAAACCTATGGGATCAGCTGACTCACCGTGTAGAGGCTCGTAACTCTGTACCCCAGAACCTCAATGACCTGAGGGCCGCCCTTCAAAAAGAGTGGGATGCCATGCCTCAGCAGACAATAAGTCGACTTGTGAACAGCATGAGACGTCGTTGTCAAGCTGTAATTGATGCTCAAGGGCACATGACAAGTTATTGAGACATTGACATTTTTGTTGTGGTATACCCACCACTGTTGTTGGCTTTTGTTTCAATAAATTGTTTGAGATGAGGAAATCACCATTGCATGCTTCTACTTAAATGCCCTACCTTCATGATACGTATAATATCACTGTAGCGTGAACTTACATTTTCCATAAATTTCACCCGAAAGCCAAATATCCCTAACTTTTTGTGAGTAGTGTATCTCAAGACTGCAGTTTGTCAAAATGTTGATATGGACTGTTGTATATGATCGTAAATAACCTTATAACAGGGCTTAACATGCTAAATACCGAACTTCTCCTTTAAACAGTATAATCAAACCCCACGTCTAACGTGCGAGAGCATATTTATGTTTGTAAAGAAATTTAACACCTTTTCAGATTCTGAAGTGGCTTGAATAATTGGGCATAACTAAGCAACCTTTCCGAGCTGACAGCTAATCGCAGCGCAAACAAAAACAAACAACCACGTTGCCAAGAACAGAAAGACGAGAGCGTCAATACAAAAACTTTACTGAAAAGGATTGCATGCTTTGCTTATAAACACAGGGAGGGACCTACTGGATAATGTTGAAATGTTAGCAGCACCTGGAGTTACAGTATTGCAGACATGATTAGACCCAGATGTGGCATACTGTAGTAAATATACATGCGTTCTGTGAGAGCAGAAACGGGATTTCAGATTCTTTTAGTGTAGACTGCGAAAAAAAAAGGTAGTAATTCCCAGGCTCTCTCCTGCTGATTTATATGGGATGTTGAGTTATATGTGTGCAGAGACTATACCATTATACCATCTCTGTTAATGAGCAACCATGAGCCAGGCCACAGAATGAACCGCTTTATTGACTCATCTACACTGGGAAAATGGCCGTAAAATGATACAAAATATATACTGCTTAACAACTCAAAGGATTTTTTACTACACGTTCCTTAACAGAAGCCAAACAGAAACTTTACTGCTGTAATTCCTAGCATTGCGATACCCCTGTGCAGCAGGTATTTAGAGTGAGGCAGGAAATCCAGAGCAGGTGACAGTGAGGAACTCAGTTCAAGTCAGGGCTGCCCAACCCTCTTCCTGGAGATCTACCATCTTGTAGGTTTTCATTTCAATCATAATTTTGCACACCTGATTCTACTATTTAGCAGCTTAACTACACTGCCTGGCCAAAAGAAAGTCACCGTTGCACCCGTCATGCATAGTACCCACTGTACAAGCCTCTGGAGGCAGTGTTATGATCTGGGGTTGCTTCAATTGGTCAGATCTAGGCTCAGCAACGTTATGCAGCGATAAAATTAAGTCAGCTGAGTACCTGAATGTACTGAATGACCAGGTTATCCCATCAATAGGCATATTCCAGGACAACAATGCCAAGATTCATCGGGCTCAAATTGTGAAAGAGTGGTTCAGGGAGCATGAGGAATCTTTTTCACACATGAATTGGCCACCAGAGTCCTGACCTTAACCCCACTGAAAGTCTTTGGGATGTGCTGGAGAAGACTTTACGGAGTGGTTTGACTCTTCCGTCGTCAATACAAGATCTCGGCCAAAAATGAACGCAACTCTGGACGGAAATAAATTTTGTGATGTTGCATAAGGTTGTCAAAACAATGCCACGACGAATGCACGCCGTAATCAAAGCTAAAGGCAGTCCAACGAAATATTAGTGTGTGACTTATTTTTTTGGCCAGGCAGTGTAGTTCTGTAGCTGACAGTCTAGCCCCACAGAAAGCGGTGAAATCGCATGCCATCGCTCTTGCCTCCTTTAATCTGATTGATTATTGTGCCATGTTCCCCATCTTGTCTGGATGCCTCACATCGCAAGCAATCCCAACATGCTTTGCAGACACGAGAAATCACCTCTCATTGAAAATGAATGGAGGCGGTGTAATCGCACGAGAAATCCGCTCCACACCGCTTTCTGTGGGGCTTTACTGTCAATGAGGTGTGCTTTGTTAGGGTTGGAGTGAAAACCTACAGGACGGTAGATCTCCAGGAATAGGGTTGGGCAGCCCTGGTCTAAGATCTCTCCTCACCCCAGCAGCTCAGGGTTGCCAGTTCCGCCAGGGAGTACATAAGCGTCTTGGTTTGGCAGGTCTGCATGAGAGTACCCCAGAAGCTGAGGGTTGCCAGGTCTGTCTGGCCGTCTTACCTCTTCTTTAACTCCTGCAGCTTCAGGGTGAGGGAAGAGTGTTCTTCTTCCAGCTGAAAGAGGAAACGTAGCACCAACATTTATCAATGTTTCAACCAGGGTTCTCGCTCCATCTTTACATTTCCCATAACGTTCAATAACGATTAAAGGGTAAGTTCGCTATTTTGGACCTTGGACCCTATTTGCGGTCCGTCTTCCATGAACCTGACCCATGAAGTCCATTTTTTCGCTGATCGGTCCAGTATTGAGTTCGGTACAGATTTCCTGTAGGCTCTCACTGGGCTACAATGGAAGTGAACGGGGCAACCAGAAATGTTCGATAAATGTGCTTTCATGTACAATAAATGAGACGGGAAGCTCAGGGTGTATTGTTACCGGTCTCAGTATGCTCTCCTGTGAAATGTATCTCAATCCGAACATTTTTACGTGCTTGGCATGGCTTGGAAGTAAGCATTTCTCTGTTGCTTGTTTTCGCTGCTCCCGCGGAGTACTATGTGTCGGGGGTAGGGGAGCGGGAAGGTGTGCCGGCCGTTTACGAAACTATCTAGCTGAGCAGTCTGCGTTTGTTTACCTGCAGCAACGTAGGCTACAATTTCCACAAAAAAACTTGGATGATGGATGACTATAATGATTACGAAGACGAAGAATTCGATTTTGACTTTGACGTTACTGGCTACAGATTTGAGCCAGAATACACGGACACGGAACTACAAGAGATGGATGAGAAGAGAGAGAGGCTGAAGTTGCGCAGGTAATGTTATCCGAAGTCGCTGCCGAGGCTAGACCAAGAATTTCGGGGGACTTTTGGTGTTCTTGCAAGAGGTGCAAGCAGATGCCCAGAGAGGAGGAAAGTTTGTGTTGTAGGGAGTGGGATCTGTTGCTACCGAATGCCATTGAAAACCTGGATGTATCCGTGGATGACACTGGATCATCTCCATTGATTACCATTACACTATGACTGCCAACAGATATGTGATAGATGAGAACTTTGGACAGGACACCATGCGTCAAGCATTTGTAAATAAAACATTATAGAATTGTAAAAAGTTATAGTTGATGAACGTTTCCGACAGTTTTGTTACAAGAAAACAACTTATGTCAAGCTCGGATTTTGTTAGTTGGTATTGAGTGCTGGGTCAGAGGACGCGCTCAAAAAAAATAAAAATGTTAGTAACGTTATAGCTAAATATAACTTACCTCCGCTCCGGTGCCTGATAGTGCTGCAGGTCCGACACGAGGAACAGCTGTGTTCTTTAGAAACCAGTGTTTTGCTTCTGATTTGCGGTTACAGAAATCAGTAGCGTCGAAATGCGCTCCACAAACTCGCGAGTCTGCCAAACGGAGTTGATTGACTGGAGTGTTTATGTCGATCCGTAAGACAACCAGCCAAAGTCTCAATCTTTCTGGGTCAGAGAACGGAAGCCTGTGAAAACTGGTATTTGAGCGTCCAGACATTTTATTCCCACAACCGGGGACTGCACATTCGCGCACCATTGCTTTGATGAATTATTACAAATGATGATTACAAAAACTGCGTTACAAATATTTCTGCTGTAGGCTACTAGCTAGTAAACTCCAACGGGAGGTCAGGATTTGTGATCAACTGCTTTTCAAGCGCCCCCCCCCCCCCCCCCTCTCTACAACGTAGCTAGACTGCGGAAGTTTACAGTGCGAGGTAGTGCGGTCGGAGAAATAGTTCTGTTTCAAATGGAACTGTTGTTTCAACGTTCGGTTTGCGTTTGCGATAGCCTACATTTCACAGGAGAGCATACTGAGACCGTAAGAATACACACTGAGCTATAAAAGCACATTTATCGTTGTTTTTCCATAACATTTCTGGTTGCCCCGTTCACTTCCATTGTAGCCCAGTGAGAGCCTACAGGAAATCTGTACCGAACTCAATACTGGACCGATCAGCGAAAAAATGGACTTCATGGGTCAGGTTCATGGAAGACAGACCGCAAATAGGGTCCAAGGTCCAAAATAGCGAACTTACCCTTTAAGGATTTTTTTCCTTTTTTATTTAACAGGATTTATATAGTCAGGGCTATCTTTCTATATAGGAGAACCACTGTGAGATGGAACAACATTTGGGAATTTGTCAGTGGGGTTAATGTTCGACCCAAGGAGAGATCCAATGAGCTGCCACCGTCAGCACACTGACATTGCATTTGTAGTAATGTACTTTTCCAGGACAGTGGTAAATTTAGACACACTCCAGGGTTCTTTCATGAATTTCAATGCCAAAATGATTTTCTATTACTTTTTAAGGAGCGTGGGAAACCTGACTGAGGAATCCTGTGAAGAGAGAATGTGATGTCAGCATACATCACTCACACATTTACAGAGCTTAAGGGTCACAGAGTGGCACTGGTGTGGGCCGACGTTGGGCGAGTGCGCCGTGTAAACTCACCTTCTTGTGGTTGCTGACTTCCTGTCGGCTGCTGCCCAGCTCTTCGGCCAGCTTCCTGTTCTCCTCCTGCAGGCTCCCCAGGCTCTGGCTCTTCTGACCAACAGCCTTCTTCAGCCCCGCTCTGAGGAGGAGAGGGAAAGGAGGGAGAGAGAGAGAGAGGGAGAAAGGGAGGGAGACGATGGAGGGAGGGAGGGGGGAGACGATGGAGGGAGGGAGGGGAGAGAGAGGAGGGAGAGGGGTAAACAACGTTCACATAGCTGTCAGTTTTCACTTTCATAGGGGGTAGGGTGCATGTGTGTGTGTCTGTACTGGTATGTACATGTGCGTGCGTAATGCTGTGCACATGCGTGCGTGCGTGTATGTGTGTGTGTGTGTGTGTCTGTATTGTGAGTGGCGGCAGTGTAGTATAATGGTTAAGGAACTGGGCTTGTAACCGAAAGGTTGCAGGTTCGATTCCCAGGTAGGACACTGCCGTTGTACCCTTGAGCAAGGAACCTGCATTGCTTCAGTATATATCCAGCTGTAGAAATGGATACTATGTAAAACGTGATAAAAAGTTGTGTACGTCGCTCTGGATAAGAGCGTCTGCTAAATGCCTATAATGTAATGTAATGTATTAGTATGTACATGTGCTTGTCTCTGTGTGTGTGTGTGTGTGTGTGTGTGTGTGTGTGTGTGTGTGTGTGCGTGCGTGCGTGCGTGCGTGCATCAGGGGCTGTTTCTAAGGTGCCGACACTCACATCTCTTTGCTCAGGCTGCCGACTCGTTGGGTCTCTAACCCAAGCTGCTCTTTGGACCGGCTCATCTCCTCCTGGTACCTGGAGGCCTGCTCCTTCAGAGCATCCAGCTGCGAATCAAACCAACAAACCGTCCAATCAACTCCCACTTCCTGCCGAGGCTCCTCCCCACTGTCCCATGACCAGTTGCTGCTGCTGTAGGTTGCATTACAGCTGTTCATTTAAATTTTACTGAGCTGCTCATTTTCTCCAAAGGGCGCTTCACAAAAATACCTTCACAAACCTTTCCCCCGAGCCGGGGGAAGAGGGTAACGATGGGAAGCTTGTTTGTCAGCAGAGTGTTTCTAATGAGGCCCATCACGTGACATCATTCCGTCACCACAAATCCTGTACGCCCCAGTGCAAAGGGACCGACGCACAACAGGTAAAATACCTGGACGTCTCACATTTTTATTTTTTATTTTATCACTGGACAGCTCAAGAAAGCAGAGGTAGATTAGGAGCTGTGGTTGCTTTTGATGTCCGCACTTAATTCGTTTGATTGTCTGTGTTTGTTTGTTTGTGTGTTGTTGGGTCTGCCCCACTTGTCTGTCTTTTTTGTTATTGCTGGTGACTACAACTGAAGTTTCTTTACAGGAAAATAAGTTATTCTATTCATCTTTATGTTACTGGTGTGGTTTTCACCTGTAGTCCCTGATCAGGAAAAACAGGTCAAATTAAGTTAATTATCAATTATGATGTTCACACTTGTTCATTTGATTGAATGTCGTAATAAAGCCATCCTGTCGATGTCAATCAATCAAATGAACATACATTTGCCCATTTCTGTTAACGGTACACCTGAAAAATATGAAATGAATGAAAGAGTCAAGTAACTGGCAAAGCGGTGGTTAGCTTAAAACAGTAAACATTCACTGTATCGTAGGATGCAATTCCTGTCACATACATTCACAGGCTGGTGGAAAGCACAGGAAATTGCAGCCTTCGTGTTGAATGGCTCAAGGAAACGTTTCTCTTTTCTATTAATTGTCCACAGCTGCATCATGGGTAACATGCTGCCTTCACTAACCCTCCCCCCCGCTGTCCCAGCATCCCACCATTTTCAACCCACATTGATCCGTGTAATCACACATCTCGCCGTTGACCTTTTCAAATTAGATGAGCCAGAATTCCAATTAGCGGTCCAACTACCAAGCTCACCAAAGAGGAGGGGGAAAAAAAAGAGTGTTAATTTTAAGTAAACCAGCTGTTGGGTAGGGCTGGGCGATATATCGTAACGATAATTATCGATTGCAATAACGGCCGTTGCCAGCATGTGGGGTATTGCCTTTCTTTTCGTCTTTTTTTCTTTAATTATACCTGATGCGGTAGTAATCAAAACCTCAAAACCTGTGTGAAATTCTTCCGGGAAAAAAACATCATCAATCTACTGTGTGCTGATAAGACGGACAATCACAGAAAGGCGTTGCACCTTTCATGCGATTGACAAAAACACATCACAAACTGTACGACCTTGCTGCTGGTTGGCTGTCTTATCAACACTCAATAGATATCAGCGGTGATGTTTTTTTCCGGAAGCATTTCACGCGGCCTCTGAAGTTTGGATGTTTACTGCCGTATATTGGGTATACTTAAAGAAATAAAGATGAAAAGAAAGGCGCCCCACACAGTGGTAATGGGTGTTATTGCATTCGATAATTATCGATGTTGTATATCGTTGGGTATTGCCTTTTGTGTTTAAAATGCACACAAAAAAAATATTACAGAGTGGAGACCTGTCATTTTGTATCGTAGCCAATAAGCACCCGTCATGGTAACCGACATTCTTCATTTTGTTTCTTAATTACAGCATAGTCACCTAACCTGCCCCCCAGAGCTGCATGTCATCACTTCTTAATTACAGCTTAGTCACCTATCAAGATGGAAAAAGTACAGAAAATATATTTTCGATGTTATTATTTTAGAGGCAGTGCCAGTCATGCACATGTTCTAACGAGCATTACATGGTAATGAAGTGTTAATAGACAACCCACAACCCTACCCAACCACACACACACACACACACACACACACACACACACACACACACACACACACACACACACACACACACACACACACACACACACACACACACACACACACACACACACGCACAAGCATGTGCGCACACACACACGCACTCTTATTTTTGTCTTCCAAAGTTTCACTTAACTGGAACACCTGAGAACTCTAGCTTACTTTTTAAAAAATCTACATATCCAAACCACAACCTCTGGAGTTACAAACCCATCTTCCTGACCACTACACAGCTGCTGTTGTGCTAGCAACAGAACGGCCCGAGTAAGCCTGAGCATCTTTAAAACCCCAGCAGGACAGGACAGGACAGGACAGGACAGGGAGAGGGAGAGGGAGAGGGAGAGGGAGAGGGAGAGGGAGAGGGAGAGGGAGAGGGAGTTGAACCGGTGAGCCGCAGCAGGTACGCTACCTGGAATGGGGAGATGTGCAGGCTGTGGAAGCTCTGCTGTAGGGTCGTCATGAGCCTTTACGCTCTCCATCCACACAAACAATGACTTCCTATAATGCAGTGGCCCCAGCCTCCCTCTCCCTCTCTCGACGAGAGCAGAGCGATCACGCAGAACTCCCCCCCCCCCCCGGACAATCTACTGCTAAAAAAACCCCAACACTAAACCAAAAATCAACACAAAGCCAACACTAAACCAAAAACCAACACAAATCCAGCACTAAACCAAAAACCAACACAAATCCAGCACTGAGATCCCTCAACATTTATGCCCTTGATCAGCCAGACAAGTTTAAAGAATCATGGTATTTCCGTTGAATGATATAAAACAATAAGACAACAGACACACAAGTAATTTGAACTTGCCGAAACAGATTGAACCTCTAAGCCCCTGCCTCCCTCCCTCCCTGATAGGCCCCACCAAAAGCCCTCCCCCCACCTGTTGCTCCACTTCCTGTTTGGAGCTCCGGCTCTCCTCCAGCAGGGCCTGGATCTGGCTCTTCTCCTGAATCAGCTGCTCCAGGACCTGGGCCGTCTGTCCGGCAGTCTGCACAGCCTGCGCAGACAGGGACAGGGCCGCCGCGTTAGCGCATCCCGCTGCTCTTAGTACTCCTCTAAAGCTGGGGTCTCAAATGCAGGCTGAGGTCAACACTACTACCACCACTACTACTACTACTACTACTACTAGTACTACTACTACCCTCCAAATCCCATTTTTTAAGAAAAAAAGCCTAAATGTAGTCCTGTTTGCAAAAATTTTGTTTTTCATTATATCATGCCTTATTAAAATGCTTATTTACATGCTGCAATTAAAGAAAGCTGGTCAGACATGGAATCCATTCCAAATAATTCTGATCCTCAATTAAAGAGGATTGTAATGATTCTGCCCCATTACCTACAGTTAAATGTCTGCATAATCAAATAATGAATTGCCTTGGTCTCTATTCTGATGAACAGACACCCAGCAAATTTCAACTGCCAAAATTTTATTAACTTCTGGTGGGGAATTTTGCTTCAAAATCTGTGGATCAAAATGAATATACTGAGGTCTGAAAGTGAACAGACCTGCTAAAATATATATTACTCAATTTTACTCAATGAGCTTTTCAATGCACTGATTCCTATAGAATAGCCATGAAAGCTTACCAAATCTATCCACCCAATATATCCCCCTAGCCTCAAAACAAAACAAAAAAAAAAAAGAAGAAAATTCTGGTCATTTTTTGTTCGGAAATCATTTTCACCCACAGGTTTCTGAACAGATGCTACCGTCGCTATATTAGATTACGACACACATTTTAAACGAATTAAACAAACAAACGGCTTGGAACCAAACATGTTGGAACCAAACTGCTTCTCATAGTGGTGGCAACAGGCCCATGAGGATCTAGGCACTTAATACCATCCAACTGCAGAATACTACAAGCAAATTAATACATTTAGTAAAAAAATAAATAAAAAATGAAGAATGGAAATTAAATAGGAAGCCAAACAAGCATGCATTGCTAAAATAATCAGGCCATTCTGCAAGTGGGATTAGTGGGTGCAGGGGTTAGTAGCGATGTACCTCAAGCTGCTTGGATAAAGTGTTTTTGTGAAGGGTGGCAAGCTCGGTGGCTTTCAGGGCTTCCTGGTCCCTCTCCCTGAGCAGAGCGTCTCTTTCCTCCTGAAGGGCGCTCAGGCTGGAGGAGAGCGCCCCCTGTGCGCGGAAGGCCTCAGCGGCTTCCTCATGGGAGACTCGCTGTGCCTCTTCTAGCTGGGCCTTTTCGGCACAGAGCACACGGTTCGCCTCCTCCAGCCCTGTGCGGGCAACCCGCGCCTCCCCCATCTCATTTAGGAGCCGGGAGCGCTCCTCGTTGCCCGTCTCCACGCCGCCGAGGAGAGACCCAATCTCATGCTCATGTTGGGCCTTGAGGGACAGAAGTTCGGCTTTCTCTTTAGCTAAAGAGACCACCTCTCTGCCCAACTCTTCCAGCTTCCCATTAAGGCCTTCCCTTTCGGAAACCAGGCTCGCCTTTTCCTGGTCGCTCTGCTTCTGCTGGGACTTCAAGGCCTCGAGCTCTTGGGTCAAGGAGTTTTTCGCCTCATGTGCTTCCTTGAGACTGGCTGCGACTTCCTGCTTGGCCAGCGCCATCGTAGAGACCTGCTGACTCAATTCCTGGCGTTTGGCCTCCATCAAGGCCTTCTCCTCCAACAGACGCTGCTTTTCGGCAAACAGTTCTCCATGGGAGGCCTTCAACTGCTCCATCTCGCTCTGCAACCTGCCCCGCTCCGAGACTGTCACATCCTGTTCGCCGCGGAGTGAGGCCAACTCCAACTTAAGGTTTGATTCAGACTGGAGGAGCATGGTTTTCTCCTGGGTCAGAGCAGATAAGCCTTTCTGCAAGTCCTCCACCTTTCTGCACAGGTCATCCCTGGCAGCAGCCAGGTTGCTTTTCTCTCGGACACTGGCCTCCAGCTGAGACTCCAGAACCCCCTTGGCCTTGGAGAGAGACTCGCTCTGTGTAGAGAGGTCTCCCTTCTGGGCCAGGAGTTCCTCTTTTTCCTTCTGCAGCCCCAGCAGAGACGCTTTCAGCTCGGCATGCTGGGAAACCAGGGAGGCCCGCTCTGCCTTTAGGGCGTCCCTTTCCCGCCCCAGGTCCGTCTGCACATGCTCAGTTTCGCCCTTCAGTTTCTGGTGTTTCTCCACGAGTGCCGCTTTGTCCTTCTCGAGTGCTTCGGTATCGGAGTACTTCTTCTGAAGCTGGGCCTGCAGGTCCGCTCTCTCTTGCTGAAGGGAGGCCTTCTCGACTTCAGCTTTCTCGGCCGCCGCCTTCACCTCGTCCAGCTTCGCCGTCAGGGTGGTCTTAGCCTCTAGGAGACCGCAGTTCTCCTTGCCCGAGTTCTCCAGCTGTTTCTTCAGGGTTTGGACGTCTCCTGTCAGCCGGTCCTTCTCCTGTGCAAGAGCAGCCTTCTCCGAGATCTCCTGCTCGTGCTTCTCCAGCAGCTCTCTGTTCTCCCGCTCCAGACGCTCGTTCTCGGACCTCTGCTGCTCAACTGTGGATTCCAGGGCGGTCTTCTCCTTCTGCAGGGAATGGAAGCTCTTCTCTGCTTCAGTGAGCTTCAGAGCCACCATGGCCTTCTCTTGGCCTGCAACCACCATTTCCTGCTGAAACTTCCCCTTAGCGGTAACTGCCTCTT
This sequence comes from Synaphobranchus kaupii, assembly GCA_029718625.1. Taxonomy (NCBI): domain Eukaryota; kingdom Metazoa; phylum Chordata; class Actinopteri; order Anguilliformes; family Synaphobranchidae; genus Synaphobranchus; species Synaphobranchus kaupii. Next base: position 28,916,839 of record CM056376.1, on the reverse strand, counting down.
GATTGGTTAGACAGAGCTTCTCCTCCAATTCCTCCTTTTCTTTCAGAAGCACCTCTTTCTCTGTGCAGGTCTTCCGCTGGGCGGCTAACAGATCTTCCTTCTCCTGCAGCAGATGGAGTCTCTCGGAGTCTGTGACGTCTCGGCTAGTTTTGCTTTCTTCAAGCATTTTGGCGAAGCTGTCTTTGGAGGCCTGCAGCTCGTTGTTGTTGCGGACGGACTTCTCCAGGTCCTTCTTCGTGGCGTACAGTTGGTCCTGAAGCTCCTTTTTCTCAGCCTGAAGGGCCTCCTTGTCAGAACCAAACGACTGAACTTGAGCGAGCGCCTCCCCTTTCTCCTTCTCCAGGGTGTCCTTCTCAGCCTGGAGCTCGGTGTTCTTGGCACAGAGGTCTTCCTTCTCCGCTTTCAATGAGGACAATTTGGCCTGCAGCTCTGAGTTCATGGCATCCAAGGTACTTTTCTCTTTCCTTGCAGTGTCTCTCTCCACCACAAGCCGCTCACTCTCAGACTTCAGCTCCTCTCTGCTTTGTTTGAGCTCCTCCTGGATGTTGTCCTTCTCCTCGCACATCTTGTCGTACTCCTGAGCCAGCTGCTTCCTGTTGGTCTCCTGCAGCATGATCTCCTGTTGGTACTTGATGAGGACTTCCTGTTTCTCCGCGATCGTCTTCTGGAGCTCCTCAACTTTGGCTGAGCGTTCCGCTTCGGCATTCCTCAGGTTCCCGTTTTCAGCTTCAGCCTTTTCCACGTTGGCCCGCAGCCCGTCTGCAACCTGAGAGAGCGTGGCCTTCTCCGCAGACAGCTCGGCCTTCTCACGCTCCAGCTGCTGGTTCCTGGAAAACTGCTCCTCCTTCTCCTTTGAGAGCCGTTCCTTCTGCAAACGTAGCTCCTCACTTTTGGAGGAGAGGTCTTTGTGACTGGCCTCTAGGGCAGACATCGCGGTCTCAGAGTCAGAGAGCTGTCTTTGAAGGGCGTCACTTTGACCCCTGAGCTCCTCAACGGCCTTGGAGGTGTTCCCCGATACCGTTTTCAGATCTCCCAGCTCAGCGGTTAACTGCTTAGCCAGCTGCTCTGAGGAGGCTAGCTCAGCTGCGAAAGACTAAAAGTACAAAGTAAAATAGGGGAAGGGGACAGGTAAAATGGGAAAAATGAAGTTAAAGCAAAACAAATGTAGAAATAATAAATGTAACAGGAGGCCCAGGTTAAATAAATTAAAGCAAAAACCAAGGGGAGGGGGGCAGAGGAACCAGAGAACACACTCCACAGAAACCCCAAAGGAATATGAATAGACCCACACAACCAAAACACAACTGGGTAGGGGGGCGAGGGGGTTATTCTGAGAAACTGGTGGTGATGAATGACGTTCAATGACTGAGTAGAACAAAAAAAATTATAAACATGTGAATTATGAGAAGTGTACTAATGACATGAAATCAAATCTACAACAGGAGGGTATTTGATTGCTGAGAAGAGTCGATGCACATAAACGTCCAGGGATTTGTGTTAACAGCTTTCACTTTCATTCCAGATGGAATAGTACACCTGCTGGAATGTTGATAGAGAGCCAATGGCATGATTTTTAGTCTTTGGCACTTAAGTTATTTAGTATTTGAGATGCTATGGTTTAATGTCATTGGAATGAGATTGGATGCTATAGCATGATCCATGAAAGATTGCACTCTTTAGCAGGGTACTTTAGCTTGACATAACATATAATCTACTTGGTTGAACATGTGTTTTTTTCCCCTTACTTTTATAGCACAATAAAAGTAACACCCCGTCTTATCAAGGAAAAAAATTTGAACAGCAGCAGCCTGACTGCGCAAAAGGGCATAAAGTCTCTAACGCAATGACCGCGCAGCTCAGTTAGCGATCAGCGTGCACTTCCGAGGAGTGTGCATGTTTGTCTGTTGGCCGCGCTCTCCTGATGTACAAAGGAAGTCTTGTTGATGAGCCAACAAATATGATTGAGGTTTTCCAAATTTGTACACAAGAAAAAAAAAGTTATAAAGTAAAAAAAAAAAATAATTCAACTGTGAAGTGCTCAATTTCGTTAAAGGGCATTAAATATTCCAGTTCATTTATGAACAAACCGGGGTGCAATGACTTGATGCAAAAGCTTGATCATGTCAGTGAATCCGTTTTCAAAAATTATTACGCATAAAAATACAAAATTTACTATCAATAGTTAAAGCACAGCTGAACTTTGGTAGAACTTTGGGGGCCATGACATGAGTCCAAATGGTGGCGAAATATGTTCGTTAGTTGCTCTGTGCTCGCCTGGGGTGATAATCCAGAATAGGGTATTTGTCGCTCTCATTCAGGCCTCGTACGTATTTTTTTTAAACAATTAAATGGCCCTTTCCTGGCTTTTTCATATTTTATTTGGAACGTTGGGTAATTCCCCGTTAGGTTATTACCCGTTAGGTAATTCTTGCACCAGAAACAGTGCTAATGCGCCGATGCTTCAGAAACCACTCATTGGTCCAAATTTCCACAGAAATAAGCGTTCCTGGTAGTATATACAGTGCCCTCCACTATTATTGGCACCCCTGGTAAAGATGAGTATAAAGGGTTATAAAACAATTGAATAAACTTAATCTCACCCTGAAAAAATTAGAAAAATCCATCCTTTAATTGAAGTAAATTTATTTTGAGAAAAAAAATCCCTCATCAAGAATTATTTTTAACAAAATCACGTGTGCCACAATTATTGGCACCCCTGCATTTATTTATAGAATAAGTAATAATTTTTAATATTTAGTTGCATATCCTTTGCATGCCATGACTTCCTGATGTCTGTGACCCAACAACATCAAAATACTCTTGATATCTTATTTTTTGCATTTGAATGGATCTCTATGGGAATTGAGGGGTGGGACTAGATTTAGCTGCAAATTAGACTGGAACAGTATGGAACACATGGTTGGCTAAATGGCTCTAAGTGATCAAGGGTCTGACGTAACAAACAAGCCTTAAACCATCACTCAACTGCCAGAAATACAGTAGATATGGATGGATAACTAAGGGTTTCTTCTCCTGACTTATTTTTCCATAGTACAATAGGAAAATGTGTCAGGAGAAACAACCCTTAAAGTGATCCATCCATATCAGACCTACCGACATTTTGCTAGTCTTTTCTGGTAGCTTGCTAACAACATTGAAGAAAATTGTACTTTTATAAATAATTTTAATTATACGAAAAAAAATACATCCAAAAACTGGTTATTGTTTGTTTTGACAGAATTTGCTTTGTTCTAGTTTGTATACGTGCTAGAACTGTCATTTTGACAGTTTTAGCTGCCCTATAGAAGTAAATGGAGAGCGACAAATACCCTATTTTGGATTATCACCCCTGAGGAGCACAGAGCAACTAACAAACATACTTCGCCACCATTTGGACTTATATTATGGCCAGGTAACTACACAACCCAAAGTTCGACCAAAGTTCAGTTGTGCTTTAATCCATGTCCATTCAAAGAACGTAGCTGAACAAAATGTACACCCTTCAAACACTCAAGGTGTTTAAAAGATTAGAAATACACAAGCTACCTGTTACATACACGAGCTACAAGGACGTAGTATTACTGCAGTGAAGTACTGCAGGTCTGCAACTGAACTGTGAGGACATTGTGTATCATAAACCATACTGCAAGAGAGGAAAATGGCATTACATAAACCTCCAGTACTGCTGAATGGCCGGACACTGAAGAAAGGACTCAACCTGCCAGAGAATGCTTAATATCCACTATTCTAAACTAGTTGTTGTGGTTGTGCTTTGTGGTAGACCAAACTTCTTCATGATTGTACGCTTTGGTGAGCAACTTGGCTTCATCAGGGATCTTCAGGGGTTTACCAGCACCTCTAACAAACAAGTTAAAGCATTTTTAAAATGTACATTTGACCCAGGTCTGATGCATTTACACAGGCACAGTGAAACGCTTATGATGCAATCGGCATTAGCTTTAGCCTGGTAAATGCTAACAGGTGATTGACAGGGGTATAGCTCCTCCTCCTTTACCTGGGCCTGCTCTTTGTAAGGCCGCAGCTCAGCCACCAGCTGCTCCAGCTCTTTGCTCCTGTCGCGAGCGCCGCTCAGCTCCGCCACCGCCTCGTCACGTACCGCCTGGAGCTGGACCCTGTGTGTGTCTGACTCCACCCCCAGGGCCTTCTCGTGAGCCGTCTGCAGCTCCTGACTCTGGGCCTGCGCCTGGGCCTGTGCCTGCGCCTGCGCCTGCGCCATGCTCTTCTCCTGGGGAGGGGGAGAACAGGACGGAGTTTAGAAAAAAACGTCCAGGTTCCCGCTCCTTTATTTTTGGTTTTCACCCCATCTAGAACCCCAAATACAGGCCTGTCCCACTGCCTTCCTTCAACATGGCCACTAGTGATCACGTGGGGCGCTAAATGCTAACTGCTATACACAGCCACAGGATGGGAATTACCTCATAAAAACATATCAGGAGTATGCACATTGTGTGTGTGCCCGTTATATTATAAAGCACAACAGAACTTTGGTCGAGCAAAATAGAAATTTGGTTGAACTTTGGGTTGTGTAGTTACCTGGCCATGATACGAGTCCAAATGGTTGCGAAATATGTTTGTTAGTTGCTGTGCTCCCCTGGGGTGATAATCCAGAATAGGGTATTTGTCGCTCTCCATTCACTTCTATAGGGCAGCTAAAACGGTCTCAAAATGACACTTCTAGCACGTATACGAACTAGAACAAAGTGGATTCTGTCAGTACAAACAATAACCAATCCTCGTACGTATTTTTTATTAATTTTTTTAATTAAATGGCCCTTTCCTGGCTTTTTTGTATTTTATTTGGAACGTAGATCCGGTAGGTAATTATTGCGCCAGAAACGGCGTTAATATGCCGATGCGTCAGAAACCACTCATTGGTCCAAATTTCCACGGAAGCAAGCGTTCCTGGTAGTATATATCTATGGTCAACAAACCGACGTGCCGACATTTTGCTAGTCTTTTCTGGTAGCTTGCTAACAACACTGAAGAAAACAAAAATACTTTTATAAATAATTACACATAAAAAAAATACGTACTAGGACTGGTATACGTGCTAGAAGTGTCATTTTGAGACCCTTTTTAGCTACCCTATAGAAGTGAATGGAGAGCGACAAATACCCTATTCTGGATTATCACCCCAGGGGAGCACAGAGAAACTAACAAATATATTTCACCACCATTTGTACTCATATCATAGCCAGGTAACTACACAACCCAGAGTTCTACTAAAGTTCAGTTGTGCTTTAACGGTGGCCTCAAATAATTGAAATTTTGTGTGTGTGTGTGTGTGTGTGTGTGTGTGTGTGTGTGTGTGTGTGTGTGTATGTATATTTGTGATGGTGTAAGGGGGCCTCCTGATACACCTTCTATTCCCATTCCAAAATCCCATTTCCCATCCCGGGATCCTCGCTCACCAGCTGAGCCAGCTGTTCCTGCAGGGCCTGGAGCTCGGCCTGGTGTTTCTCCGTGGTCTCCCTCCGGTCCTGCTCCGCCCGGGTGTGGCCCTGCTCCGCGCTCTCCTCCGCACGAGCCGCACGCTCTCTGGCCTCAGACAGCTGTGTCTGCAGCTCCTCCAGCTTCCTGCGGAGGGAGACAGAGAGCATGCTGGGTAAGGGGTCTGGATCGCTCCGAGAACTAAACACTGAATTTAGAATGCAGCGAGACTTCAGCTGAAAAACAGAAATAAAATGACCCGGCATCTCAGCCCACAGCACCGTTAACTGACCAATCACAGTAAAGCACTTGGCTGACACAATGACAAGAGCCATGCATGGCAGGACTTGTTCATATTTGCCGGAGCGTTCGGGGTCAGGCTAAGCTACGATAATTTCAGTTAAGTCGATTCAAGAAACTAACAGAAATTTAATTCACAAATTGAAAAATGGCCATAATGTAAATTTTAAATATATATATATATATATATATTTTTTTAAGATTAACCCCACATGGAGCTGAGCATAAATTATTAAATTAAAATTAATTGCGTTAATGAGCTTAATTGACTGTACTGAAACGGAATTGACCCCCAAAGGGAAGAGAGTGTTTGAGCGCACCTCTCTTTTTGGGTGAGGTCATGGTTCATCTTGGTGAGCTGGGCGGAGCTATCCCCTGAGGTCCTCATCATGTCGGCGATGTCACTCTCCAGCTTGGCCTTGTCCTGGGTCAGCTGATCCAACTTCTCCACCGCTGCCTTTAACTTCCTGTCCGCTCCTGCAACACCAAGGATGGAGAATAAGACTGCTCTACAGGCATAATGAAATGTAAAAACACAAGTCAGTGCTCTGTGTGTGTGTGTGTGTGTGCGTGCGTGCGTGCGTGCGTGCGTGCGTGCAGAGGAAGGCAGTTGAAGGCAGTTCCTCAGTACTAACCAGCCAGCTGGTTTCTAAGAGCCTCAGTGTCAGTGGAGAGGGACGAGTAGAGTTCCTCCTTTTTACTCAGTTTCTCAAGTGTTTCTGAAGTTGAAAAGGAAAGCGATCAGAGCGAATAAGGGAGTTACAAACACCACCCCAGTACCATCAGGGCCCCACCGGCGAGCCCCAAGTTACAACATTAATTACGCTTTTCCCAGCTTTCAATTGCGTATAATGGACAGATGGCCTCTCAACAAAACTCAACAGACAAAATTACTTTCAAAATCACTGCAACTGTTGTGTACTGTGGTGGTGTTAATGTAACAATGTGACCCGACAGTACACCACACTGAAATAGTCTTCAAAGTAAAATACTGCCGTTTCTTGGCCAGTTACCTTGCATAGTTTGTGCGGCTTTTGTCTGTTCCTTTGAGACTCCGTCAAGTTTTTCCTTCTAAAAAAAAAAAAAAGTACAAATTAATAATGTTTTTTAAAGAGCTACAGGATTAAGACAATCTTACCTCAGCTGGTGACCTCGTCTTCATTGGCTCAGCAGTCTTGGTTATGCTTAGCACACTTTACCAGTTCCCATTTACAAAAAATAAAGAGAAAGGTGTCCCTCTAGTGGCCAAACATTGTAAAGACAAAAAAGGCTTCCAAGAGCAATAACTGGCAAAAAATACTGTATCAAATGACACAACAGTATTTATTTGGGAACAAAATTATTTAAAACCTTTGGCTATGTTTACTTACCTTCTGTTTCTGGTTTTGATTTCAACCTTTTACCTTAAAAATTATGTAATGATTCATCCTAAATAGACCTATAGCAGGAGTTCACCACCTTTAAGGCCAAACCTAAACTTCGTTTAACGGGTGAACTACTACCTTAAAATGCAGCCTGTCATATGTTCAAATATCGAGAAATTAAAATAAATATATATATATATATCTAAGATGGACTGCTGGCGCCACTTATTAGCCCTTCCTAAATTGGTGGGTTGCTGGTCGTGGGGTATATTTATGTTAAGATGTAAAATGATCCGCAACTCCTAAAAGAGAAGGATCTACCAGTATATACAAGGAGTACATGTTTCTTTTGGGAGTTGTGGATCATTTTGTATCTTCACATAAATTTTTTTTTAAAAATCTTGGTATATCTGCATGTACATTAATCAACGCAACGTTTAGATTATTAACGTGGAATGTCTATGGGCTGCTGGAGTAAAAATATGTTTTCACAATGTCATGATCCACCGTGGATCCAGGGACCAAAGTCTGTCCCCCTACCCAGACTCAGTGGAGCTGTAATGGGACACTCACAAGGGCCCAGTTTGTCTCTCTGCCCAGACTCAGTGGAGCGTTAACGGGACACTCACAAGGGCCTAGTCTGTCTCTCTGCCCAGACTCAGTGGAGCTGTAACGGGACACTCACCAGGGCCTAGTCTGTCTCTCTGCCCAGACTCAGTGGAGCTGTAATGGGACACTCACCAGGGCCTAGTCTGTCTCTCTGCCCAGACTCAGTGGAGCATTAACGGGACACTCACCAGGGCCCAGTCTGTCTCTCTGCCCAGACTCAGTGGAGCTGTAACGGGACACTCACCAGGGCCTAGTCTGTCTCTCTGCCCAGACTCAGTGGAGCTGTAATGGGACACTCACCAGGGCCTAGTCTGTCTCTCTGCCCAGACTCAGTGGAGCTGTAATGGGACACTCACAAGGACCTAGTCTGTCTCTCTGCCCAGACTCAGTGGAGCATTAACGGGACACTCACCAGGGCCTAGTCTGTCTCTCTGCCCAGACTCAGTGGAGCTGTAATGGGACACTCACCAGGGCCTAGTCTGTCTCTCTGCCCAGACTCAGTGGAGCTGTAATGGGACACTCACAAGGACCTAGTCTGTCTCTCTGCCCAGACTCAGTGGAGCATTAATGGGACACTCACCAGGGCCTAGTCTGTCTCTCTGCCCAGACTCAGTGGAGCATTAACGGGACACTCACCAGGGCCTAGTCTGTCTCTCTGCCCAGACTCAGTGGAGCATTAACGGGACACTCACCAGGGCCCAGTCTGTCTCTCTGCCCAGACTCAGTGGAGCATTAATGGGACACTCACCAGGGCCTAGTCTGTCTCTCTGCCCAGACTCAGTGGAGCATTAATGGGACACTCACCAGGGCCCAGTCTGTCTCTCTGCCCAGACTCAGTGGAGCATTAACGGGACACTCACCAGGGCCCAGTTTGTCTCTCTGCCCAGACTCAGTGGAGCATTAACGGGACACTCATCAGGGCCCAGTTTGTCTCTCTGCCCAGACTCAGTGGAGCGTTAATGGGACACTCACAAGGGCCCAGTCTGTCTCTCTGCCCAGACTCAGTGGAGCTGTAATGGGACACTCACCAGGGCCCAGTCTGTCTCTCTGCCCAGACTCAGTGGAGCATTAACGGGACACTCACCAGGGCCCAGTTTGTCTCTCTGCCCAGACTCAGTGGAGCGTTAATGGGACACTCACAAGGGCCCAGTCTGTCTCTCTGCCCAGACTCAGTGGAGCTGTAATGGGACACTCACCAGGGCCCAGTCTGTCTCTCTGCCCAGACTCAGTGGAGCATTAACGGGACACTCGCAAGGGCCCAGTCTGTCTCTCTGCCCAGACTCAGTGGAGCGTTAACGGGACACTCACCACGCTGCCCAGCTCCAGCTGCAGGGAACTCCTGTCCTGCTCCACCACTGCCAGGCTCTGCTGCAGGGACAGCACCTCCTGCTGCCTGTCCTCCAGCTCTTTGGCTGCCACACTGGCCTACATACCAGCAGGGGGTGCCGGAGAGAACAGGGAGGATGCGACCGGCAGGGGTGACATAAACCAAAGAAAAAGAAAACCAACATGGAGGGGGAAAAAATTGAAACCAAAACAATGATGAATGTCAAAAAGATAAAAACTTAATTTAAGAATGAATAATAAATATACAATGTAAACATAAAATATTAGACAAAATATAAAGATGATACAATGATTAAAATACGATCAAACTGAAGGGATGCATAACTGAAAAATGATGTCAGCGAATGGCAGAAATGAGAGGGTGTGTGGATGGGAGAAGGGTGTGTGGATGGGTGGAGGGTGTGTGGATGGGGGGATGGTGTGTGGATGGGTGGAGGGTGTGTGGATGGGTGGAGGGTGTGTGGATGGGTGGAGGGTGTGTGGATGGGGAGAGGGTGTGTGGATGGGGGGAGGTTGTGTGGATTGGGAAGGGCGTGTGGGTGGGGGGAGGGTGTGTGGATGGGGAGAGGGTGTGTGGATGGGTGGAAGGTGTGTGGATGGTGGAGGGTGTGTGGATGGGGAGAGGGTGTGTGGATGGGGGGAGGTTGTGTGGATTGGGAAGGGCGTGTGGATGGGGAGAGGGTGTGTGGATGGTGGAGGGTGTGTGGATGGGGAGAGGGTGTGTGGATGGGGAGAGGGTGTGTGGATGGGTGGAGGGTGTGTGGATGGGTGGAGGGTGTGTGGATGGGGAGAGGGTGTGTGGATGGGGGGGGGTTGTGTGGATTGGGAAGGGCGTGTGGATGGGGAGAGGGTGTGTGGATGGGGGGAGGGTGTGTGGATGGGGAGAGGGTGTGAGGATGGGGGGAGGGTGTGTGGATGGGGTGTGGATGGGTGGAGGGTGTGTGGATGGGGGGAGGGTGTGTGGATTGGGAAGGGCGTGTGGGTGGGGGGAGGGTGTGTGGATGGGGGGAGGGTGTGTAGATGGGGGGAGGGTGTGTGGATGGGGAGAGGGTGTGTGGATGGGGAGAGGGTGTGTGGATGGGTGGAGGGTGTGTGGATTGGGAAGGGTGTGTGGATGGGGGGAGGGTGTGTGGATGGGGGGGAGGATGTGTGGAGGCGGAGAGGCACCAACCTTGCCGCCCTGCTCCAGGGCCTGCACCTCCGCAGCCTGTATCTGGGCCCTCAGGCTATGGATCTCCTGGTTACCTTGTGCCTGCTGGGCTGTGACGGCCTCCAGGGCGGCGCTCACGCTCCTGGCCTCCCCGGCCAGCTTCCTCAGGCCTTGCAGCTCCTCCTCCTGCTGGGCCACCCTGCCGTCCAGCGGCTCCAGCTCCTTTACCTTCAGCTCAGCCGTGTGGAGCTTCCCCAGCACGTCCTCCATCTCCACCAGGTGCTGCTCTTCTGTGTTCTCCAGGTTAGTGCGCAGCGCCTCCACCAGCTTCTCCTTCTCCTCTATCACCTCCTGCAGCTGGGCCCGGAGCCCACCCGCCTCCCGGGCTCTGGCAGTCGTCTCCGCCTCCCTCCGGGCCCGCGCCTCCTCCAGCTCTGCCCTCATCGTCTCCTGGGCGCTCTTCAGCTCCAGGAGCTCGGCGGTCTGGGCACCCGCCCCCTTACTGAAGGAGACCTTTAGCCCCTCCATAGCCTGCTGGTGTGAAGAGGTGGCTGACTCCAGCTTGGAGCGCCACAGCTCGATGGTGTCAGCGTGCTCCCGCTCAACCTGCTCCAGCCGGGCCCTCAGCTGCTCGCCATGCCTGGAGGCCTGGTCGCCGGCGGCCCGTGACCGGTCCCGCTCTTTCCCGTGCGCCTCCTCCGACGCCTCCATCTGGGCCCTCAGGGCCGCCAGCTGGCCCCGGTGTTCGGCGTTCTGGGCGGACAGCTGCGCCTGCAGAGCCCCCACCTCCTCCAGGAGCGGCGAGGCCGTGTCCCCGACCTCTGACCCCGCGGAGGACTCCAGGCGGAGCCGCAGGTCCGCCACCTCTTTGGCCCGGAGAGACAGGTCCCGCTCCAGCTCCATAATGCGAGATTTCTCAGAAACCGTGGCTACCTACGAGCGTGGACAGGTCATTTTCATATAGTCAATCATATAATTGTGTCATGTTTACAGCTAAACCAGCAACACCACTACATCTTTCTATTGACTAGGCTTGTTGAGAACATGGAGGTTCTTTACCTTTTTGCAAGCTAATCTGTAAATCAAAAACAGCCACAAATCATACATTGCTGTGGAGATGAAATACATCAGCACACATGGAAAAATATGACTTTAAATATGGCTTCGCTGCCTCTTCTATGTTGTTTCCCATGTTCGTTCCATCTCAGACTGTGTTGGAATTGAGGTTATCCTTACCGTTCGAAATGTAAGAGGGCACGCAGATATAGAAGAGTTGGGAGGGGGCTTTTTTTCGCCCCACTCCCACACTCCTGTACTGCAAAAAAATAAAAACAGGACACCAGCGTTCCCAGGCGAGGGTGACGAGTGGGGATAAGACCCCCCCCCCCCCCCAACAGTGAGTAACCCCCCCCCCCCCCCCCGCCCTCCTGCCCCGAACATCAGGGGGCAGAGTGAGATCCATTACCCTAGTGTCTTCTAACTCCCTCTGGAGTTTGTCAGCTTTGGTCTTTTCAAAGAGCAGGCTCTGTTCGAGTTCCTTAATGTGGGCATGCTCCAGTTTGGTCTGCGTCTGTTAGTAAAGAGGGGAAGAGGAAAAGAACACACCAGTGCCACCATCACATGCCAGCCCGACGCGCGAGGGGAGGGGGAGGAGCCTCATGCAGGCCGTGCCAACGGCGCCTTCCACCGCTGGAGACGGGAGGATACAGCAGCAGGAAGGTAGAGGAGGAGGAAGGGGTGGAGTCAGTAAAAGGAGGCGGGGTCCATTGAGAGGGTGGAGTCAGGGAAAAGGGGCAGGGTTAGGGAGAGGGGAGCAATGCATTCTTATTGGTTGGGATTAGAGCGCAATGCATTCTTATTGGTTGGGATTAGAGCGCAATGCATTCTGATTGGTTGGGATTAGAGCATGGCCATGAGTTGAAAAGGTCCAGTGAGGAGAAATAACAACATGCAGTGGCAAACGCCAAATCTTATTGGCCAATAGGAACAGAGGAACAGAGGAACAGAGGAACAGAAGACAGATGAGAACTGGATGCATGAAAAAATTTATGCAAACAATCTAAATGGACTTCGATCACATCTTTCAAATACTCTGGGACTGCAAATATGAATAGAAACAGTCTCAAAGACCAACAAGGTAAAACTACCACATATTCCAGTTTTACGATGTGATCAAAACCATTTTTACCCCCAAGTTGGTGAAACATGAGCAGTTAATGGAAAACAAAACCAAATGCCATAAACCCCCAGAAGCAATTTAATAATAATCATTTTGCAGTCTATAAGACACTAAATGATTTTGAAAAAATCAAATGGGGAAAATTTGGACACAAAGCCAGTGAAAGCCGTTTGATGGAGATGTGACCATCTCCAGGGTCACATGCTCGACATCTGGCTCATACACAGGGTGACAAAAGAATATGATGATGGCCAAACTCACTTCAGGGTTTACAGCTCAACATTGCATTATTATTATTATTTATTATTACTTTATTTTACCACAAAAAAAGCGCATGTGTTTCGTTTTGATTTCAAAAAGCAACATGCATTGCACACAATTAATCAAGTCATTACTGGAAGTATTGTGTAGTTAGTGTTTGCCATAAATGCCCTCCAAAATCAGAAAGGAGGGATAAAAAGGGTGAAATTCTACCCTGGGAATGATTTTAGGGTGGCAGAATCTCCGGTGTGACAGAGTCTGGCCCCGGAAGAGACGCACTGTGGACAGACAACCGAGTGAATCTGGGGACAGGAAGAATACTGAGCGACATGTTGTGCAAGGACTGACTGTACCCAGTCTCTACCCTGTCTGTACCCTGCCTGTATCCCGTCTCTGCCCCTTTAAGGTGTAAGATCACAAATATTTAAATATAGTTTAAACCGGGCCGGCCAGCGAAGGATGGGCTCCCCCTCTCTTCCCACTAGGGAGTTTTTACCTCGTCTGCTGATTTTTGCCCATTTCTCCTTCCGTTTCTCTGTAGAACTCTATACAATATAAACTGAATTGAATTGAAAAAAAAAGGTGATTAGAATGTTCTTAACTGAACATTCTAATGCTGATGTAACAATCACTGCTGGTAATTGAAAGCAATGGAGTTCTAGAACACTGACTTAGAAAAAATAAAAAATAAACATTGCAAAAAACAATCTTCAACGCATAGCCATACTTATCGTTAGCTCTAGCGGGGGTTTTCCAGCTATGTTAAAATGCACCTTCTGGAAGGCTCTGGGGTTAAAAGCATCTAATAAACGTCCTACTGGTCAATTCTTCCGTCTGATGGAGCTGCTACCTGGGGCCTGTAGGGGGAGCAGTCAAATTCTCTTTCAAAAATGTCCCAAAGAGAAGATGAACAAACTTGATGCGTTCAAATCCAATTTAACACGCTCCCTTCCCTTGCTGTCTTCCCTCGAGGGAGCTATCTTGTGACGCAATTTGCTACGTGCAGCAAGCAAACCTAAAAGGTGCTCTGCAAGGGTGGATTGACGAGAAACTAACAAAAACGGAAACGAACCGCCCCCGCAACATTTCGGAAGTGCAACACCATAGAGTTGAAATGTGACCACCACATAGTTCTGTGGTGACCACCCACTTTTTCCATGTGGAGCATTGCATTGTGGGATTCCTTCTTGCTGGAAGCTTGCATTTTATACCCTTGGTGGAAGGGAGGATAAACGAGGGAGCGAGGGATTATAATCACTCCCTCCCCTTTCTTAAATTGGATCTGAATCACACTTGGTGTGGCTGCCATATTTCATCCTGGCATTTTGGGGATTCCCCCCTTGAAGCAAAGGAAGGGAAAGAAAGGATACATTTCGGATCCGAACGCAGCCCTAATTAACAGTCAACTGGCCTTTCCTTTAGACATCGTAGTTGTCTCATATTTCACTTTGAAGAGTCCTGTCCCTTAGGATCAGGATGTAGTGTGACTATTAGCACACTGCCGATCATAGCTCGCTGGGGTATTTTTAATAGCCCTCAGACGGATCAGGTAGCCTTCAGTTTCTATCATCAGTCCACGAAGTCTGCAGCATTCAACAACACTATGGATTATTACGTTACATTTTTAAAAATTCTTTCTTTGGTATCAGTATCATTAAAAACGGCTAAAGCCTTTAACTTTGTCGAGTAGCTCTTCCCATACTTACAATTTATATACTACCATTATAATCAAAATATACAGTCAAGCCGGAAAGTCTGAACACTCCTTTCACCTTCTCCACGTTTTATTACGTTACAGACTTATACTACAATAGATTGAGTTCATTTTTTGCCTCAAACATCTACACACAATAGCCAATAATGACGAAGTGAAAACAGGTTTTTAGAAAATATGCAATTTTACTTTACTGACAAAAATAGGTTATTTAGGGGTTACATATCTGTACACACCCTTAGCCTAATACTTGGTTGCTGCACCTTTGGCAGCGATTACAGCTTCAAGGCGTCTTGGGAAAGAAGCTACGAGCTTGGCACACTTGTTTCTGGACATTTTTGCCCATTCCTCTTGGCATATCCTTGCTAGCTCCGTCAGGTTGGATGGGGAGTGTCGGTACACAGCCATTTTCAGCTCTTTCCACAGATGTTCAATTGGATTCAGGTCAGGGCTCTGGCTGGGCCACTCAAGGACATGCAGACTTTCTCCGAAGCCACTTCTTTGTTCTCTTGGCTGTGTGCTTCGGGTCGTTGTCATGTTGGAAGGTAAACCTTCGCCCCAGGCTGAGGTCCAGAGCGCTCTGGAGCAGGTTTTCTTCAAGGATCTCGGTGTACTTAGCTGCATTCATCTTTCCCTCTATCAGGACTAGTCACCCCGTTCCCGCTGCTGAAAAACATCCCCACATGATGATGCTGCCACCGCCATGCTTCACTGTAGGGATGGTATTAGCCAGGTGATGAGTGGTGCCTGGTTTCCTCCAGACGTGACACTAGGTATTCAGGCCAAAAAGTTCAATTTTGGTTTCATCAGACCAGAGAATCTTGATTCTCATGGTTTGAGAGTCCTCTAGGTGCCTTTTGGCAAAGTCCAAGCGGGCTGTGATGTGCCTTTTACTAAGGAGGGGCTTCCGTCTGGCCACTCTACCATAAAGGCCTGATTGGTAGAGTGCTGCCTGGATGGTTGATCTTCTGAAAGGTTCTCCCATCTCCACAAGGATACGCTGGAGCTCTGTCAGAGTGACCCTCGGGTTCCTGCTCACCTCCCTGGCCAAGGCCCGTCTTCCCCGATTGCTCAGTTTGGCCGGGCGGCCAGGTCTAGGAAGATTCTTGGTGGTTCCAAACTTCTTCCATTTACGAATGATGGTGGCCACTGTGCTCCTTGAGACCTGTAAAGCTGCAGAGATTTTTCCGTACCCTTCTCCAGATCTATGCCTTGACACAATCCTGTTTCTGAGGTCTGCAGATAATTCCTTTGACCCCATGGCTTGGAGTTTGCTCTGACATGCACTGTCAACTGTGGGACCTTATATAGGCAGGTGTTGGCAATCCCCAATCATGTCCAATCAATTGAATTTATCACAGGTGGTCTCCAATTAAGTTGTAGAAACATCTCAAGCAGTATCAGTGGAAACAAAATGCACCTCAGCTTACTTTTGGGTGTCATATCAAAGGGTGTGCACACTTGTGTACATATGATATTTTACATTTTGATTTTTAATAAATTAGCACAAATGTCTAAACCTGTCTTCACTGTCATTATGGGCTATTTTGTGTAGACTTTTGAGACAAAAAATGAACTCAATCTATTGTAGAATATGTCTGTAACGTAATAAAACGTGGAGAAGGTGAAAGAGTGTGTAGACTTTCCGGCTTGACTGTATAGCAAAATGTCAGGAATAAAATGATATTGTGGAAGTGAACAGAAATACAAATTCCATGTTCATAATCTGGATTTCACAAATCCATTCTCGAAAGCATGCAGATTCTATAGAGTCCTACATTACAAATCTCCAGCCAGGTTGATGGCTCTGCCATTTGCAAACGCAGGCAATTGACACTCATTTGTCAATCCTCTTCATGTATGAAGCACGCATGGATTGGCTGGCCATAGACTCAGTACAAGACTGATTCCTTCACAGTCCTCCATATCCAAAAAGATGACAACATTCGGACAGTTACACTCAGATTACAGCGGTGGATTTGGGTATAATCTGCCTGCCTCACAGACGGCTTCAGCACAGTCTGCATTTACTGCACTTACCTAGATTTCATCATTATAACATCTGAACAAAACCAAATAAAAAGCTGTCTATTTTTTATTATTTCCTCCCATGCATATTATAATCATCAGAGAATAAAAAATAAAAAGATTTTTAAAGAAATAAATTAAAGAGCTATGGGGCCGATTGGTGATTAGGCATTAAGGCAGAGGCTAAGCCAAGCAGGATCTGTGATTGGGTTATGAAAGGACTGGATAGTGGGGTTCGTACCTTCCTTAGGGGTGACCGTGATGGTCTGTCTCTTTGAGAGCAACCAAACTGAGCGTTGCCACTGAAACTCATCACAGGGGCCTGTTTGAGTGGTGTTGTCCTACAGTGTGTGTGTGTGTGTGTGTGTGTGCGTGCGTACCCAGATGTGTGTGTGTGTCAGTCACTTGGTGTCCATTTACCTCCAGGTCACCTTTGGTAATGCAAGCTTCCTCCACGCGGAACTGAAGGTCTTCCACTTTCCTGTTATACAGAGCAAGTGAGAGTCAGAACTTTTCCCAAGACACCCCACACCTCTGTCTGTCTGTCTAAACCGCACACACCTGTGTCTCTCTGCCTGCCTGCCTGCCCGTCTGTCTGTAGCAAACCCCCACACATCTCTCATACATTTTTAGCAATTCTCCTTTACCTGCTCACCAACATTCGGGTCAATTCCATTTCAATTTAAGAAACTAATTTAAAGTCAAAATCCATGAACTGTGAAAAAGCCTCGTAGAACATTATGGACACCAATACATTCAGGAACTGCACCCATTCCCTGAGCTGTAGTGGGACTGACCCCCAACCCTGCAGCTCACTCTCACAAACCCCTCCCCCATTTCCCACAATGCAACACCCTTCATCCCCTCTAACCTGCTCACCCTCACAAACCCCTCCCCCATTTCCCATAATGCAGCACCCTTCATTCTCTCTAACCTGCCCACCCTCACAACCCACTCCCCCATTTCCCATAATGCACCACCCTCTCTAATCTGCTCATACTTAACCTCTGGATGCTCTTCCACTGTGACCCTCATCTGCTCTCCACCCCCCCCCCCCCTCTTTTCCTCCTCTCGCCGATTCAGTAGCTTAACCCCCCCACCCCCTTCTCTCTCTCCTCACCTCTTTTCCTCCTCCAGCTGATTCAGTAGCTCCACCTTGTCCTTGTCTGCAGCCTCAACCAGGGTGCGCAACTGGTCCATCTTAGCCTCCATCTCCAGCACATACTGACACACACACACACACACACACACACACACACACACACACACACACACACACACACACACACACACACACACACACACACACACACACACACACACACACACACACACACACACACACACACACACACACACACACAGAGACACAGACACAGACACAGACACAGACACAAAACCCCGGTTAGCAGCCAGCTAACACTCGACTAATACAGGATGCAAAACATAAAGACCCGTGCTCTTCTGAGGGGGGAGGGGCACCGCACAGGCCACACCCACCTGCTCCTGGCCTTCCCTCAGCATGGTGAGCTCCTGCTCGACCTCGCCCACGTGGCTGGTTGCCTTGGCGACCTCGGCGCGCTCCAGGTCGCGCTCGGCCATCAGCTGCTCGATGTGCTGCTGCTTCTCCTTCAGCGCCTCCTGCAGCGCCGTGGTGCCCGAGATCTTCCGTGCGTAGCGGGACGACGTCTCCGTCAGCTGAGGGAGGACGCTACGTTTCAATTATTTTATTTATCTTTTATTTCTCCAGGACAATCCCCCTGGGAGAGCAAAGGCAGAATCGAATGCATTCCACAGAGGTTATCACATTACGATACTAAATGGTCCAGAAACACTAAACATGGGAGACTGTTAGAGAGTAGGGATCTGTGATTACCCACAAACACTGTTATATGACAGCAAGCAGCACTGTGTTACTGTATGATACATGCATATGACAGGAAGTGGGGACGTGTTGTAGGGTCTTGGTACAGAAAGAAGGGCAGTGTTACAGGATCCCGTGACAGGAAGTGGGGCGGTATTACAGGATCCCGTGACAGGAAGTGGGGCGGTGTTACAGGATCCTGTGACAGGAAGTGGGGCGGTGTTACAGGATCCCATGACAGAAATTGGGGCGTTATTACAAGATCTTCTGACAGGAAGTGGGGCGGCGTTACAGGACTTTCTGACAAGAAGTGGGACGGCGTTACAGGACCTCCTGACAGGGTTAGGGCTGCAGGGTCTCACCAGGCCAGTGCGGCTGGGTTTGCCGCTGACAGATGAGGCCACAGAGCTCATGGAGCTGATGGAGGAGGCACTGGGGCTGCGTTTGAGGCCGGAGGGCGTGGTCACCACCTTACGCGCCGTGGTCTTGGCCTTGGCCGGCGTGGTGGAGGGGAAGCCGATGCGCGTCACCTTGTGCACGGGAGCGAACAGGCCATACTTGGGCTGGCACTGGAAATACCTACAAAAATAAGGCCTTTAGTTAAACAGCTGTCTCGCACAAGGGCTCCACTCACAAAGGGCTTCATCGGTGAGCAAAATGCATCAACAGAAACAAAACAGAGAAAGAAAAAAAAACTGAAAACATAGGCTGTGTCCGAATACGACCCGTTCCCTGTTCACTCAGTAGTTTGTAATATCTTTTTGAAAAAAATTTATTTTTATTGAGAATATGAATCAGTTAACATATGACGATTGTTACAAAATGTAAATTATGAATGAAGACAAAATTAACAAAAAAATTTTTTTTTTAAATAAATAAATACCAAAGAGTAGTTTGTAATATGAACCTATCTTGTACCAAAGATATGCATATACGCTCTATGTATTTTATGTTTTTACCTCCGGGTTACTTACTGAAATTGTCGGATGACAAAAGTGCTCAGTTCTGCAGATGTGTGCTCCTGAATTCCCTCAACAAAACCCAGGAAATAAGGGGTTCATCCTGGCATTTTAAAACATTTTAAGTGCCCCCATTTGTGAGAAAAAGTCACCCACTCAAAAGCTTTTTGACGAGGTGGACTCAAATATGCGCCCTCAAAAGGGTGTAGGGGTCGTATTCGGACACAGCCATAGTGATAAGAAGCAATATGCAATAAGACATTCTTGGTTACGTTCAGAAAGTTTGAATGTTGTTTCATATGAAAGTTGAAGGTAACTTCAGTAAGTGCTGGGGTACCATGGCAGTAAGGATGAAAGTGTAGAGCAGTGTGTGCGTGCGGTGGTGGTGGTGGGGGGGGGTTACCTGGTTCCTGCAACTGCCCCGTCGTTCTTTCCGAGGGGTTCGTCCAGCTCCACGCCGCACCACTCCCCCTTCGCAAAGTCCGTTTCCCCCAGGAAACGCACCACGCCTGCCTTGGTACCGCCCACCTGAGAACACAGGAAACGCCGGTATGAATTGGTGCAAAAACACATACATTTAACCTTCATACAGACCAGTGATTATAGACCGTTATAAAATCATAAGACTGAATAAAACAGGCCATTCAGTCCATCTTGGATCGGCAGGGGTCCCCTACCCCGGTCATAGAGACCCACAGGGTCAGCCGGTTTTTGTTTTCACCATAAAATTAGTAACCAATTCAGACCCAGAAGACTAGGGCTGTGCCCGAATCGGCACCTTTCCATACTACTGAGTATGCTTGTTGAGTAGAAAGAATAAGTAGTTAAGTAGGCAAAATTGTCTGTAAATGTAGTATAAAACCCTCGTATGATATACTTACTTCTGGGGTTTTGCTGAGTATATTCGGGAGCACACTTTTCAAGAAGTATGCAAACATTTTGGTCACATAAATATGACGCAAAGCTTCGTTTTAAAAAAACGAGGCGCAGCTTCAATTACGTTTTCCTTCAAAAACAAAAACAACATGTGACATGGTGGGATGTCTTACGACACTTCCACAGTAAGGTTGGAAAATAGTATGGAGGATATTTTTTGCGTACTGCACGTCACATACTGAACAGTAGACATTAAACAGCACACATCTGCCAGTACACTGTACACAGGAGATAGGACGCAGTAGATAGGGCTCTGATTCAGACAGTACACTGTACACAGGACACAGAATGCAGTAGATAGGGCTTTGATTCGGACACAGCCCAGTGTTCAGAGTTAAGAGTGCTGTGTGACACTGAGCTAAAGACTATGGTTCCCCTCCAGCACCAGGGTTGATGGTCCCTGATGCAAACCAGTTCTATTCAGTAAAAAAAAAAAAAATTACCTTATCAAAAAATCATAAAACCATGATAAAACATTGATAAGCTGAGCCTTGACATCACAGCATTCTTTAATGATAAATTCCTTCTAGGAGGTGCGAGGGGCATATCTCACACATGCACAGCAGATGGAGAGGTGGCAGCTTGCTGTTTATTTGGGGCTGTCTGGGGGCCAGGCTTCCCTCAACAGGCTGACTGACACGCACGCACGCACGCATGCACGGGAATGTTGTTATTCAGGTCTAACACAATGGCTCACATGACTCAGACAGATACAATTATGTTCTCTTGCACTGCAAGCTGCTCTGAATAAGGGAGTGTACTAACTTAATATAATAAACTGTATTGTAACGTAATGTCCTGCATTGCAAGATATTGTAATGTGATTTACTGTATTGTAATGTACTATATTGTAATGCAATGTAATGCACTGTATTGTAATGTAATATACTGCATTCTAATGTCCTGTAATGTATAGTACAGTAATGTAGCGCACTGTAATACCTCAGCATTGCTGCAGGAAAAAGCATGGTCACTGTGGTCAGAGTGTAACAGACTGGGGGGGGGCATTCCTGAGCCATTACCACAGCGGGAGGCAGCGGCAGCGTGACTGTGGCGACATCGCCATAAATACAGCCCTTCCTAAACTGGGACGCCGCTAACGCAGGCAGGCGAGCGAGCGGGCGAGAGAACGGGACAGGGGGCTGTTTTAAGCACGGGTGCACATTGGGACAGGGGTACCTCAGTAGCAGCTAAAAGCACCTGACCCCGGCATGCATTATTAGCGCAGCCAATCAAAACACACGTTTCTACTGCCGCTGTGGATTCGGCTGGGGATGACAGTGATGCACTTTCACGTCAAGTTCTCTGTATAATGTTGCTCCTGTTCCCGTCACCCGCTGACACAGCACAAAATGGCTGTAAATCTGCCCTCTTGCACAAAGAGACATATGTCCCCACCACCCAAAGCAGTCATTTAACTCGTATAGCGCTGCGCAGACAATGGGCACATTTAATATGCACTGGCCCCTTCTGCTCCAGCTTTGCACGTACGGACGGAGGGAAGCGTTTGAGCACAGAGACAAAAGCATGTGTCATCGGTTACTTACCCACAGCACTACAAAGCACAGTGTAAATGCACAATCCAGCAATGATCAGATGAATGTTCAGTATTTCAGCACACAATCAAATCACCCTTTGTGTGTGAGTCCACATTCTTTATTTCAGTATTCTTTTTATTAAAGTATACTCACTACTTTATTTCAGTATACTACCGTTATTAAAGTATACTCACTACTTGATTATAGTATGGTGTTTATTAAAGTATACCAACGACTTTATTACAGTATGTTATTTATTAAACTATACTCACAAGTAACTACTTTATTTCAGTATATTATATATTAAAGTATACTTTATTTCAGAATTTTAAAAACGTTTCTCTTGTTTCTCATTCCCCCAGGAAGTGTTTTTCTAATGAAACGCTGGCGGATGTGGAGGCCTTACCAGCACACGGTCACCCATCTTGAGCTCCCTCTCGCCCTTCTTCACGGAGCCCGTTTCCGACAGGTTTGAGACGGACTCACTGCTGGTGCGGACCAGGTTGGAGGCCGGGGTGGCCAGGGTGGGGGGCGAGGCCTTCTTAGTGGCCGGGGCGGCGGCGGGGGGCGGATGTGGGGGTCGTAGCAGGGGCGGGGGTTTGGGAGCCCCCGCTGGCAGAGGGGGTGGGTGAGGTGGCCCGGGACACGGGCGCGGTCTGGGTGCCATTGGCCTCGCCCTCGGTGCGGGGACAGTTTTGAGGGGCGGGGGTGAAGATCCCTCGCAGGGCCTCGCACTGGAAGTAGCGCACCCCGGCGACCGAGCCGTCGTTCTTCCCGATTGGCTCGTCCAGCACGATGCCCGCCCACTGGCCCGGGGCAAACTGTGTCTCTCCCAGAAAACGTATGATTCCGGGCTTGTTCCCGTTCACACCAAACCCGCTCCGCCACCTGGAAGCTCTCCTCCCCATCCTGAGGCTCTGAGGCGGCAGGGGGAGGGGCAGGAGCAGGTTTGGGCCCTGCTGGAGAAACGGAGATAAATTACACTCTTATTTTACTCCATTTCTCACTCAGTTTGTGCTTATCGCCTGAAGCTCCTCTGCTATTTTGGGAGAGGTGTGTTATATTACACCGTGACGATATCGCCCGTCTAACAGGAGAATCGATAAACAGATGAATGGCAAATAAATAAACAGTTTAAAACAAAACGGACACATATACACCGGGAAAGAGAGAAAGAGAAGAGAGACTAATGATGCGGAAGAGAGAGGACGAGTAAACGGACCGACCCACAGGGTCAGGAGGGCAGTCGTGCTCGATGGGCTGGTGTCACGGAAACGGCCGTTACCCACGGATACGTGCGAAGAGGTCAAAGGTTACCTCTGCTCTGTGAGCCCCAGCATTGTGTGCAGTAGGGACAAAGGCACAGGGATGAAAGCCAGGGAGTACCCCCCCCCCCCCCCCAAAAAAAACCCAATGATCTAAGGGAGACCCCTCTGTGTAAACAACCATTACATCCTCAATCGCACGTTTAAAAGCCCATTAAAAGCACACGTTTTAAATTTAACATTACATTCAATCATATTTTACACAGCATTTCTGCTATGATTCAGTTGTGAAATGTTTGCTTGTTTAAACCTCTATTACCATATTTAATCACTTTTCTGTAAAACACTTGGGGCTCCATTTATGCATCCAAGGTGCTATATAAACGTATTAAACTTGCACGACCAGTTATCAAACGGGTTCACAAGAACTGGGTGGTGAACACAAAACATTTCTATCGGTCCTGATTTAACGATGTAAAGCAGCTCTTTCAACCACCGTCATCTCCTTAGAATCGGGGAGACCACGGTGGAGAAAATGCACAAGTGCGTAGGCCCGAACGTCGCTCGTGTAAAGGACACCTGAACAGAGAGCTGGCACGCTTAATTATAACATGAATTTTTAATGTATCAATAAGCGCTTGAAATTGGATTAGCCTATTCTTAGCTCACGCTGGGGCCCACGAGCAGTCCTGCTGCAGATCGGAGGATAAACATTTTAAAAACGTGTCACTGACCAAAACGTACAATCATAGGAAGAATTTCTGTTCTGAATGCTGATGAGCAGATGCTTTTTTTTTTTAAATTGTTAGAAGGAACCTGCAGGAATTTTAATGGTATCTAAAGAGTTAAAACATTTGAAATATGAAGAATTAGCCCCAGGTCTGCAAAGAGCACCTTAATGTAGAACTCTGCAGTGTCAGTGGGCTTCTGTGCTTTTATACCTTGGAAAGAAGCTGTGTGGACAATCAGTAACTTAAATGAAGCATGAAGTTTTTGGTTGCTGAAATGCACCAAAAAGCAGCAACGCGTATGCATGTATACACACGCACACGCACAGAGAGAGGGGGGCTGGACTCTCACCAGCGGTGGGGGAGGTCTTGGCGGCGGCCCCCGCAGGTCGGCTGATCTTGCTGGGCGCTTTGAGGCCGCTGGGTTTGGCTGCGCTCATGTTTCCTCTCTTTGTGTCGCGGAATCCGCTGGCCGTCCGTCCGTCCGTCTGTCACTGGGGCGCTAGCCCTCCCCAAAACATGGACTTCACCCCGATTCACGCTCCTCTCTCAGCTTCTTAAACCAAAAAAGAAAAAAGGAAAAAAAAAAAAAAAAAAAGAAAAGAAAAAAAGGGGTGCACCTGAAAAAGAAACCCTGTAAGAGAGAGAGAGAATGAGTGTGAGAGAGTGAGAGAGACATTGAGTCAGTGGAAGGGAGGAGAGGTAAGATAGTAGCAGGCCTACAATAGGGCCCACTGTTCCCAACGGGATCATTATACACACACACGCATGCCCAATGGTACAAGCACACAGACCCATACATATACTTAATGCGCCCAACCCGCACACGCACAAAGCCAAAGTGTGTTGTTCCCTTTGTGTGAGACAGAGACATTCTGAAGGTAATGAAGGACTCCCAGGCTAATGCAGGAGCAGACTGAGCCAGGGTTAACATCACGCACGTACGTCTCTGTACAGCCTTATACTCTTCCCCTCTTTCCACACGGGAACCATACCACAAATGCAAAATGTTGCCACTGCAAGCAACTAAATTTCCCTAAATGGAATCAGGGTGTGAAAATAACACCCGCCAACAGCCAAATGCAGGTAAAATTTTTATTGTGGCTGGTAAGCCTTTCTACTCTAGCAGCCACTTTGGCCAGTAACCAACCAGGTTGTGCTATAAAGATATAAAGTAAAAGGTAAATGTGGCTGGTAAAATTTTGAAAATGGCTGGTGATTTTTAGAATCCAAATAGTAATAAAGTAATAATAAATAAAGACTAACTGCATTTTTTACTCAGCTATTTCACACTGCATTACATTTAATCTCACTGCCTGGATGCTGGGGGGGGGGGGGGGGGTCACAGTACCAAACACTGCAGTTTTAGCCACGCTGCCTGTGAACCCCCGATTTCACTGAACCGGAGTTCTGCTATCCACTCATCTCCCTTCTCAACCCCCCACCCAGAGAACCCCCAATTTGGCCCATTACCCAAAATGCACAGCAGTCCACAGAAAGGGGAACACCTCCAGTAATTCTATGACAGTGGTTCACTTGGTGATATGCAAAATATTTTTAAATGCAATTAATTTATACCCACGGTCCGGTTAATTCATATTGTTAATATCAGCCTCAGCAATATTTCCCAATTCTTCATGATTAATCAGGATATCCTGATCTGCAGACCCATAATGCATCCGGGAATTGGGGACATCAAGCATTCGGCTTCATTACTGAACGTTCCTGCTGCTATCAGCTGTCAGAGAGGGCAAACGCTCTTGATATGTGCGTATATGACACACTCAGGCCCTCGGCCTCTGGTGGAGATTTTCAGGGTCTGAAAAGCAGTTCAGTCCTGATTAACAAAGGAAACATCACATCCCTGGTTAGAGCATAAAGGGAGGGGTCACGCGCTGAGGGGCCTGCATGCGGCTGGAGGGGGAGGGGGGGGCGAGTGGAATATTAACTCCAGCCTGCTGGGGCTTCACTGATGCTGGAGTATGGGGGGGGGGGGGGGGGGGGACGCCTCTCCCAAATGCAGTTATTGGGGTCCTCGAGGCGACAGACCGTTTCACAAACACGCCCTTCTGCAATCTACTTCTACAGCTGAGCTCTCCTGCCGCCGCCGCTAACCCCCCAGCCCCCACACCCCCCACACACACACACACATACACACCTACAGCTGAGCTCTCCTGCTGCTACCGCTAACCACCCCACACCGCACGCGCACGCGCACACACACATCTGCTGGAAATGTTTAAAGCTTTAAATAGAATCTCAGCATACATTAACGTAAAAGAAATTAATTCCAACAACAAAAAAAAAACTAGCAAACTTGCACAACACAATTAGAGATTAGCATTCTGCCACGGCTGAATAACTATGAATAATTCCACGTTTGACCGAGTTCAGTTTATTCAGGGACAGAAGCCCTCTCTCCCATCTCTGCCTGGCGTTTCGGATCCATTCCTTTCGCTCGTAATTGAAATTCCACTGCCCTTCTGCTAACAGCTCTGTTTGTCTGTATCCAGGCCAGTATGCCAAACACTGGAGACCTGGTGTACTGCCTGCTTAGGACACACTTATGATGAACACTGTTTCCCCCTTCCTTACAGAACCACTGACATAGCCCTCTATAAATACAGAGAGAGGCCGAGAGACAGAGCATGAGCTACAGAGAGAGAGAGGGTGCGAACGAGAAAGACAGCGAGCAAGAGAGAAAGTGCGAGCGAAAGAGCAAGAGTGCCAGAGAGAGAGAAAGAGTGCGAGAGAGAAAGATGGTGAGAAAAGAGATAGAGCACGAGAGAGAAAGAGAGCAAGAGAGTTTGAGAGAGACAGAGAGACAGAGCGCAAGAGAGTGTGTGAGAGAGAGAGAGAAACTAGACACCTCTGGTGACCTCAGTCCACTTTTTTAGACTAAAGTTCTCACCAACACTGAGGAGAATCCATACAGCCTATAATTATCACTCGGCCCCAGAAACTGTACAATTCCCAGAGAATTCCTGAAGAAAAAATGTAACCATTCAAGGACATTATTAAAGAACCTTTTTAAGGACCTTATTTTGTACACAATCTTATAATGGATGTAACAGTGTAGAAAGCATGGCCAACACACTAGTCAGCCCATTAACAGATTCTGTGCTTTGCAAAACTGAAAGCTGAGATCACAGAATTCACAACAGTCTGGATTCCCACTGTACTGGATATACACACCGCTATGGGAGAAGATGGGTTTTGTAAAATACATAAAGCAACAGGACTTCAAAAACTGAACAATATGGGATTTTCCGAATTAAAAACCCCCAACACTTTAAACCCACACACTATAATTCACAAAGTGGACACGGGACGTAGGCCGTGATTCTGAATTGCCGCCATCGAGATAATCGCGGAGATGGGATTTAGCCCCTCAATATTTACCGTTACCAGGGGAGACGGCCGTCCCGTTTCAGACTGCCACCCCAAACCCCTTTTGCTCCGTAACATCGCCATTCAATGGCCCTGAAAATGAACACTGACCTCCCCACCCATACACACACTCCTGAATACCAGGGGTCTTACAGGCGCGTTCTTGAGGGAGGATGGTGAAAATTGGGGTGTCTGGGCCCCTCTGTGGCAGCCTGTAGCGAGCGGGATTAGTGAACGGAAACCCAAGATTATACGGTTTACCCACTTGGCCTTTTCGCAGCAGATTAGAAGAGCGCATCGGGGGGGTCCTCCAAATCAGCTGACCTGACAGGAGCCCTTCCAACATTTTCTGATAAAACATCACAAACCGCCGTCCTTCCGGTAGCTTCCATCTCCCAAGAGCAGGTGTGGCATTCATGAGGGCATTTCTACAGGTAGGTTCCGCCATGTAGAGTCACCTGGTCACGAGCGCATTGGCCTACACATGCCCGTTTTAACCCAAAGCTGTAAAACCAGTGAAGAGCTTAGGGCCCTGTGGAGGGTGGGCACCAGGGAAGGTCAGAGCTGAGTGACCATACGCCCCAGGTCTGACACTGGTGCTTCAATCACCTAACAGCTAAAACCATTTACCACCGTTACCACCAGTCAGAGTGGGGAAATCAAGGGCATTTCCCAAATCATGAAACCAAAGGAGAAAGCAGATGTAAAAAAGCAGGACCATTTAATAACATTCTGACACAATATATGCAGTTAACGACATCGAGTGCTGTTAACATGACACACACTCACAATTATTCAACCCTTAAATCACCCCAGTCTTAAAACAGCATTTCTACCCTGAAAAATGTCCCCTAATCAGCTCATCTGACAGACGTCAGGGGCCCTTTCAACACTCCCTGATAAAAAAATTTAAAAAATCATAAAATACATTCATCATAATACAATAGTATCATAATAACTTCAGTTTTCAAGGACCTAAACTAATTTCCTCTGCCATATGGAGCCTGTTCTAATCCAAGCACAGAGAAGCAGCTCCGTACAGAGCTACGTCACCCAATTTACTGGAGGCAACTTGTTCCCAACATCACAGCCTCTTCAAGGCAAACATTCATCATGGATTTGTTATTGTGTAGCACAGTGTATGTAAAACAAACGAAGATTCATGACGGTGTTACACTATATTTCTTCCTTTTCAAAGGGTCACACTGCTTGGGCTTCACCTTCCCTGGATCAAAGACTATTCTCCATTCAGTACAGGCTATGGTTCATCTAATTCACTCCCTATGTGACATAAATTCATAGCATAAGTAAAATATGGATACTGTTGGTAGCAAATTATGTTTTGTTCTGTACATGTGGTAGCAAGCTATGCATTTGCACTGAAGATCTCCCCACCCCTACAAGCAAAATGCAAGGACATTGCCTATGACCCTGTTGGCAGTCTGTGCCCTCTTCAGGCAAATTAGATTTGCAAAACCCTCACCGTCAGCATCTCTGACATCCGCATTCACATTGATTATCGTCTCCTGGCTGGGTTAGCTGGGGTGCTTGTGTAATGCAAATCTTCCATGAAGGCATCATCTATCAAAGTGGGCATTGGCAAGGCATACTCACTGCAGTCTCTAAGAGGACGCAGACTCCTCCATAACAAAGGCTGATCCGTTTCAGGATTTTGTGCCAACTTCTGCCAACTTAATTATTTAATTGGCTTGATCATAGGATTAGATAGATCTGAGATTTGTATAAGCACCAGCTACAGCCACAGACTGCAAGTGTATCCTAAAGATTTTACTGTGCTCAAGTACAGGAGTGAACCAGTGTAATAAAATGTCACACCGACACGGCTGGATGAAAAAGATAAGCCTTGGCACTCACCAAGATGTCATTTCTGACAAAAGCTCATTGACCCCACACTGAGCTCAGCCAGACCAATCACTTCTGCATTTAAATATGGAGGAAGAGACAGCACACCTGAGCACTACCTCATTATGAGAGTGCACACAAGCATGACTGTGGCCTTGTGCATTTCACATTACTCCAGCTAAACAAACAGCAGTGCAGGCCCCTAGGCCTACTTCAGCACAAACATATAACAATACACTAATAGAATAACAATACACTCATAACATTCAGAGGGCTTAGACTGTGGTTTAGTTCAGGGATGTGGTTTTTTCAGATACTTCCAAATTAATCAGGAAATACTGAGGTCTCTGGGGCCCCTCGAATTTGGCTTTACTGCTGAAAGCTCTCTCCCACTACCAACTGTCATTACATGCAAAAGCTCTTTGTGTGTGTGTATGGTGTGTGTGTGTGTGTGTGTGTGTGTGTGTGTGTGTGTGTGTATGTGTGTGTGGGTGTTTGTGTGTGTGGGTGTTTGTGTGCGTGCACGCGCTTAGGACATAACCAAGTCCTCCGTCTCCGATTGACTCAAGTTCTGAAAAACCAGTCTGTCCCGATTAATCAGGGAAAAATAACATTGTTGTTCAGGATATAAATTCTGCTCTCTCAGAGGGGTTTAGAAAAAGCAGCAGAAAGCATGCAACGTAAATCTGGCTAAGCCAGCCTGCCAAGGCCAATGACGTCTGCTCCTGCAGGCCTGCACTGTGGCGGTATCTGGCGGAATGCGAATGGGACTGACTGTAGGGGCCTGCACTGTGGCGGTATATGGCGGAATGCAAACGGGACTGACTGTAGGGGCCTGCACTGTGGCGGTATCTGGCGGAATGCGAATGGGACTGACTGTAGGGGCCTGCACTGTGGCGGTATATGGCGGAATGCAAACGGGACTGACTGTAGGGGCCTGCACTGTGGCGGTATATGGCGGAATGCAAACGGGACTGACTGTAGGGGCCTGCACTGTGACGGTGTCCTGCAGAATAAAAATGGGGCCGACTGGCTGGTGGCAGTGAGGGTGGAACATGGGGCCCGCTGTCCGTGCCTCTGGGGTTGCCGTCACAGCCAAATTAGCAGAAAGAACAGAGAACACCGCTAAAGCACTGATCTGCCTGTGAGCCAAAAGGGAGCTTTTAACCCAGAATTAGAATTGCACAAACCCCATCCCCGGCCCCCACCCTCCTCCTCCTCCTGCATGTGTGCACTGGCTGAGATTGATTAGCAGGCGTCTAATGGTCATGTGATCTGCCGCCTGAGGGTCAGGGAGATTCTTGTGCAGCTTCCCCGCCCCCCTCTGTAAGTTTGTGATCTCTAATTCACCATCACAGCAGCATAGGAAAAGTCTGCTGCACTCAACACCGGTAACACCACCACACACAGAGCAAAACTGGATCCATGAAGCAACAGACCCCAGCCAGGGCCTGGCTCCCATCCACGGCCTATTTCTTCCAATCTTTTTATAGTTTAGCTCCATTAAAATATACTGCGTCTACCTGATTCAGCCTTCAGCACGCAGCGATAGGCCGGGTGTCAGAACTCTGTACCTACCAGGGCCACACAATGCAATCAATAAGTCCAAGAAGGGCTCAAGACATAAAATTAATTAAAGCAGATTTCACCCTTTTGGGGATTTAAAGTTCATAAAAAAATGGGTGTTTTTTGTGGCCGTTAATGTGATAAATTTGCCAATGCGATGATCATCTTCGCTGCATTACCCTGCTCCAGCAGTCACACCTCATTTCCTCCCCACACGTCCAGCTCTTATATCCCTTCTGTCTACAGGGCAGAAATTCCACCCCCTTTACTGCTTTATTCACAGGAAGATAAAGCGCCCTGCGCTCCGATGAGGCGGGAGTGCTCTTGTCCCGGAGAGCTGAAAGGCGGCCGGGTGAAAGAGGAACAGCTGGCAGGCCGGGCAGGGACTCCCCAGCTTTTCAAATCAAAGGGGACCCTCCACTGCTGTTGATCGGCCCCGTTTCACAAAGTTCACAAAAGCCCCTGAAGCGCTTCAGAGGCCGATCTCCACAGAGAGCATTGCCCCAAACAATGGGAATGAAACACATTCAATGGGCAGAAACACACAGGACCTCCACTTAAGAGCGGCATCTGCAATACAGAGGAGAACCGATCCGGTCAAGCTACACCATCAAAGTAGCCGAAACAGGCCCAGTCCTGCACAGACCCACCCTCCCTACAGCCCGCACGCACACAGACCCACCCTCCCTAACGCCCGCATAGAGACCCACCCTCCCTACCGCACGCACACAGACCCACCCTCCCTACCACCCGCATAGAGACCCACCCTCCCTACCGCCCGCACGCACACAGACCCACCCTCCCTACCACCCGCATAGAGACCCACCCTCCCTACCGCCCGCACGCACACAGACCGACCCTCCCTACCACCCGCATAGAGACCCACCCTCCCTACAGCCCAAATACAGACTCACCCTCCCTACCGCCCGCACGCACACAGACCCACCCTCCCTACCGCCCGCACGCACGCACAGACCCACCCTCCCTACCGCCCGCACGCACACAGACCCACCCTCCCTACAGCACGCACACAGACCCACCCTCCCTACCGCCCGCATACAGACCCACCCTCCCTACAGCCCGCATAGAGACCCACCCTCCCTACCGCCCGCACGCACAGACCCACCCTCCCTACCGCCCTCACGCACACAGACCCACCCTCCCTACAGCCCGCACGTACACAGGCCCGCACCAACACAGACCCACCCTCCCTACCGCCCCGCACGCACAAACCCACCCTCCCTACAGCCCGCATACACACAGACCCACCCTCCCTACAGCCCACACGCACAGACCCACCCTCCCTACAGCCCGCACGCACACAGACCCACCCTCCCTACAGCCCGCACGCACACAGACCCACCCTCCCTACCGCCCGCACGCACACAGACCCACCGTCCCTACCGCCCGCACGCACACAGACCCACCCTCCCTACCGCCCGCACGCACGCACACAGACCCACCCTCCCTACCGCCCGCATACAGACCCACCCTCCCTACAGCCCACACACAGACCCACCCTCCCTACCGCCCGCACAGAGACCCACCCTCCCTACCGCCCGCACGCACAGACCCACCCTCCCTACCGCCCGCATACAGACCCACCCTCCCTACCGCCCGCATACAGACCCACCCTCCCTACAGCCCGCATACAGACCCACCCTCCCTACCGCCCGCATACAGACTCACCCTCCCTACCGCCCGCATACAGACCCACCCTCCCTACCGCCCGCATACAGGCCCACCCTCCCTACCGCCCGCATACAGGCCCACCCTCCCTACCGCCCGCATACAGGCCCACCCTCCCTACCGCCCGCACGCACGCACACAGACCCACCCTCCCTACCACCCGCATA
Source organism: Synaphobranchus kaupii (assembly GCA_029718625.1). NCBI lineage: Eukaryota > Metazoa > Chordata > Actinopteri > Anguilliformes > Synaphobranchidae > Synaphobranchus > Synaphobranchus kaupii. The sequence continues at coordinate 28,884,471 of CM056376.1, read as the reverse complement.
CAGACACACCCTCCCTACCGCACGCACACAGACCCACCCTCCCTACCGCCCGCATACAGACAGACCCACCCTCCCTACCGCCCGCATACAGACAGACCCACCCTCCCTACCGCCCGCATACAGACCCAACCTCCCTACAGCCCGCACGCACACAGACCCCACCCTCCCTACCGCCCGCACAAATACAGACCCACCCTCCCTACCGCCCGCACACAGACCCACCCTCCCTACCGCCCGCATAGAGACCCACCCTACCGCCCGCATAGAGACCCACCCTCCCTACCGCCCGCATAGAGACCCACCCTCCCTACCGCCCGCACGCACAGACCCACCCTCCCTACCGCCCGCATACAGACCCACCCTCCCTACAGCCCGCATACAGACCCACCCTCCCTACAGCCCGCATACAGACCCACCCTCCCTACCGCCCGCATACAGACCCACCCTCCCTACCGCCCGCATACAGACCCACCCTCCCTACCGCCCGCATACAGACCCACCCTCCCTACCGCCCGCATACAGACTCACCCTCCCTACCGCCCGCATACAGACCCACCCTCCCTACCGCCCGCACACAGACCCACCCTCCCTACCGCCCGCATACAGACCCACCCTCCCTACAGCCCACACACAGACCCACCCTCCCTACCGCCCGCACAGAGACCCACCCTCCCTACCGCCCGCACGCACAGACCCACCCTCCCTACCGCCCGCATACAGACCCACCCTCCCTACCGCCCGCATACAGACCCACCCTCCCTACCGCCCGCATACAGACCCACCCTCCCTACAGCCCGCATACAGACCCACCCTCCCTACAGCCCGCATACAGACCCACCCTCCCTACCGCCCGCATACAGACCCACCCTCCCTACCGCCCGCATACAGACCCACCCTCCCTACCGCCCGCATACAGACCCGCCCGCATACAGACCCACCCTCCCTACCGCCCGCACACAGACCCACCCTCCCTACCGCACGCACACAAACCCACCCGCCCTACCGCACGCACACAGACCCACCCTCCCTACCGCACACACACAGACAGGCACACACACAGACAGGCACACACACAGACAGACCCACCCACCCTCCCTACCACCCGCGTAGAGACCCACCCTCCCTACCACCCGCGTAGAGACCCACCCTCCCTACCACCCGCGTAGAGACCCACCCTCCCTACCACCCGCGTAGAGACCCACCCTCCCTACCACCCGCGTAGAGACCCACCCTCCCTACCACCCGCGTAGAGACCCACCCTCCCTACCACCCGCGTAGAGACCCACCCTCCCTACCACCCGCGTAGAGACCCACCCTCCCTACCACCCGCGTAGAGACCCACCCTCCCTACCACCCGCGTAGAGACCCACCCTCCCTACCACCCGCGTAGAGACCCACCCTCCCTACCACCCGCGTAGAGACCCACCCTCCCTACCACCCGCGTAGAGACCCACCCTCCCTACCACCCGCGTAGAGACCCACCCTCCCTACCACCCGCGTAGAGACCCACCCTCCCTACCACCCGCGTAGAGACCCACCCTCCCTACCACCCGCGTAGAGACCCACCCTCCCTACCACCCGCGTAGAGACCCACCCTCCCTACCACCCGCGTAGAGACCCACCCTCCCTACCACCCGCATAGAGACCCACCCTCCCTACCACCCGCATAGAGACCCACCCTCCCTACCACCCGCATAGAGACCCACCCTCCCTACCACCCGCATAGAGACCCACCCTCCCTACCACCCGCATAGAGACCCACCCTCCCTACCACCCGCATAGAGACCCACCCTCGCTACCACCCGCATAGAGACCCACCCTCCCTACCACCCGCATAGAGACCCCACCCTCCCTACCACCCGCGTAGAGACCCACCCTCCCTACCACCCGCGTAGAGACCCACCCTCCCTACCACCCGCGTAGAGACCCACCCTCCCTACCACCCGCGTAGAGACCCACCCTCCCTACCACCCGCGTAGAGACCCACCCTCCCTACCACCCGCATAGAGACCCACCCTCCCTACCACCCGCATAGAGACCCACCCTCCCTACCACCCGCATAGAGACCCACCCTCCCTACCACCCGCATAGAGACCCACCCTCCCTACCACCCGCATAGAGACCCACCCTCGCTACCACCCGCATAGAGACCCACCCTCCCTACCACCCGCATAGAGACCCACCCTCCCTACCACCCGCATAGAGACCCACCCTCCCTACCACCCGCGTAGAGACCCACCCTCCCTACCACCCGCGTAGAGACCCACCCTCCCTACCGCCCGCGTAGAGACCCACCCTCCCTACCGCCCGCGTAGAGACCCACCCTCCCTACCGCCCGCGTAGAGACCCACCCTCCCTACCGCCCGCGTAGAGACCCACCCTCCCTACAGCCCGCATACAGACCCACCCTCCCTACAGCCCGCATACAGACCCACCCTCCCTACAGCCCGCATACAGACCCACCCTCCCTACAGCCCGCATACAGACCCACCCTCCCTACAGCCCGCATACAGACCCACCCTCCCTACCGCCCGCATACAGACCCACCCTCCCTACCGCACGCACACACTCACCCTCCCTACCACCCGCACGCACACAGACCCACCCTCCCTACCGCCCGCATACAGACCCACCCTCCCAACCGCCTGCATACAGACCCACCCTCCCTACCGCCCGCATACAGACCCACCCTCCCTACCACCCGCATACAGAATCACCCTCCCTACCGCCCGCACGCACACAGACCCACCCTCCCTACCGCCCGCATAGAGACCCATCCTCCCTACCGCACGCATGCACAGACCCACCCACCCTCCCTACCACCCGCATACAAACCCGCCCTCCCTACAGCCCGCACGCACACAGACTCACCCTCCCTACCGCCCGCACACACACAGACCCACCCTCCCTACCGCCCGCATACAGACTAGAGGCTGACATTTTTTCGGGAATCCTGTGGGTCACGGGATTCCGGTGGGATTCCCGCGGGATGGGAGTCAATTTCACTATTCATCACGTGATTGGGACGGGACAGGAAAAAAAGTCAACGGGAGCGGGCGGGACCGGGAATCATAACAATAGGTCAGTTTTTATACCATGGCTTGGCTAAATACTCGATTCTGATTGGCTGGAGGGTGGGCATTTATTTTGTTAAACTGCCCGGCAACGAAGTAGCGCCGGCAACATTTTAATCACCGTTCTAAATTAATACGCCGTCTACGTTATCTGCTGCCAGCGCCATTAGAGTCGACACTTTTATGAATGGTATCCATAGCAACACCAACAGCTGATTAATAAAGCCGGCAAATAACGCTAAATTCGCCGATTTAAAATGTTTGTATTCGCCAAATATCTTAGTTACAACAACTTTAATCTAGCAAAGAAGTTTTGTGGTTAGAGGTGCAGTATTTATTCAGTTTGGAAATATGAACGTAACATAGTAGGGCTTTACTGCTAATGTAATGTAACGCTGACGTGAGCAACGCTGGTTGCGAATGCGAACAAGTTACTTCACAAAGCACGTTAATCTGTATATAAAAAAAACATTTTATCCAGCGAAATGTCTTAGATATGACAAGTTACATCTAACAGTAACAAACTCTGTATCTACAGTAGGCTATTTTTTTCAGATGTTCCCAATGGGATCGGGGCGGGAGTGGGAGTAATTTTGAGTGGGAGTGGGATGGGATCGGGAGTCATTCTACCAGGAGTGGGACGGGATGGGATTTATTTTTTACTCTGGCCCGGGATTGGGACGGGATGGGATTTTTTCTACGGGAGTGGGATGGGACGGGAGTGAAAATCCACTCCCGTGTCATGCTCTAATACAGACCCACCCTCCCTACCGCACGCACACAGACCCACCCTCCCTACCGCCCGCATACAGACCCACTCTCCCTACCGCACGCACACAGACCCACCCTCCCTACCGCACGCACACAGACCCACCCTCCCTACCGCCCGCATACAGACCCACCCTCCCTACCGCACGCACACAGACCCACCCTCCCTACCACCCGCATACAGACCCACTCTCCCTACCGCAATCTACAGGCACTTCTGCACTCTTTAAATGAGAGTTTGAGATCCCTGCTTAAATACATTATAAAAACAAATTATAATGTTTCCTTCTCAAATGTAACACGTGTGGTTTCAGGAGAATGATTTCCAGAAAGGTGAGTTTAGGGCAGGGGTCACTGCAGAACTTCGGTGCCTAAACGCAGGCAACTAATCCCTCAATCAGATCAAACAGCGTGGTGCTTTCAGCTCTACAAAAGAACGTGGTTACTCTTCCACACCCAGAACAGCACAGAAAAGGCCAGAGACTCAGAGAACTATTCCATCCATCAGCACCTATTGTCTGGTCCTTCAACAACATATTATTACCCTCATTCTGATTATTTTATAGGGTAAAGTCCGTCACAAACCACAAATCAAAGTCCTGGGAGCACGTTTATCTTCCCATCAGGGTCCTACGCTAACATTTTATCCTCGGACAAAACTCACACTAATGCATCCTAACTAGAAGATGTGTTACTAAACAATTTTTTACAGTTAGCACACGTCCATTCTCAGGAGGATATGCTCCTAAGATGGGAGCACGGTAGAGCCCTGTCAATGCTATTTTTCCCCCCTGCATCAGAACCTTGTTGTGTTGACCAGTGCAGTTAGCATGCCGCTCTCCCGCCAGAAACAGCAGCAGTAACCCAACACGCCTGCTATGACTTTCACCTCTAATCTGCTGCCTGGCCAGTGACCAATCACTGCTGGCCCCTCACATGGGCCGGTGTGTATCCGCCTGTGGGCTCTCTCTAATGGGGCACGGCGTCTACTGTGGCCTGGAGACCAGCCGCTCAGGCACAGGGGAAATGGATACACAGGCTTTCAGAACCAACTGAGCTTTACATGCGACACGGCAGGTCACAACATTCTTTTAACCCCTACTGTTCTTGAACCCCTTTAACTACAGGCATAATCCCGCTCTCTTCTGTAAGGCAACATTTAGGAGTTTGTTTTCCAACAGTCATTATTACTCTAAGAAGTATTGGGCATTTCCAGAAGAACACTTTGAGTGGTTGTTTTAACTGAGCCTGTTTTATGCCATGTTACAAAATAAGGAACCGTGGTCGCTATAACGTGTGCATAACAGGTTAATGCACACGCATGCACACAGACGCAACAAACTCAAAACATGCACATACTCAAACACACTCATATGAGCGTATACGCAAACATAACACTAACATACAAGGGCACACGCGCACACGCACACACACACGCGCACACACACACACACACATACATGCACACACACACACATACATGCACACACACGTCTCACAGTCAAGCTCTACAATTTCCTGCAGCACCAAGGTGACTCTCACGGCAGGAATGCTCTCTGGAATTCCAGTGCTGCGGAGAGAGAGAGAGAGCAGGGGAGGGAGGGGCCAGGTCAGTCCTGGGGCAAACACTCAGGGGAGAGAGGGGGAGAGAGAGAGAGAGAGAGAGAGAGAGAGAGAGAGATCGAGAGAGAGAGAGAGAGAGAGAGAGAGAGAGAGAGAGAGAGAGATCGAGAGAGAGAGAGAGAGAGAGAGATCGAGATCGAGATCGAGAGAGAGAGAGAGAGATCGACATGCTCCTGCACCGTGGGCCCTCAGTATGGGGGTGCCATAACACCTTTACCTCCTGTCCAGGGGCCCCAATGTTTCCACTGCCAACAACTCCACAGACGAGGGTCAAATATTTATCCAGAAAATATCACCCTTAACCCTTCAGGCACTATTGATGTTAAATAAAACATTCATTTGCACCAATTTTCAGAACAAATTATTTTAAAATAATTATAATGACACGATTCTGGCTGGTAAGCCGTTTCTGTGAAAACTCTCAGGGACCTGCTGGAGTGCATCCAGGGCAGGTATCCCCATCCATGGTACTGCAAAGCCACATTTTCTGCTGACTTTCCTTGTAAATCAGAACGTAACTGATCAAATAAGCCGTTAACACAGTTAACTCACATCAGCTCGTTTCATGGGTCTGAACAGGATGTTCATTTTAAGGTGAAAACAAAAACAAGCAGATCCTGTTGCACGCACGCACACAGATACACATACAGACAGATACACATACACACACACACACATTATAAAAACATCTCAGCAGGCTGGCAGTGTAGCAGAAAGGATATGAAACTGTGCTGAAGGTTGGAGCCATAGCTGTTGTACCAGTCAGCAAAGGTTCTAGAGGTGTATGATAGTACTGGGGTCCTACTGTTGTCTACCAGTAATAGTTTAAAATGAACTTTAAGCTATTATTGGCTCAGTATCTGTGCTCAACAGCACACACAGCTAACAGCTGTTCAGCTGAGCCGAGTGACTCTTAACCATTTATAATCAATACCGGCCTTCCCCTTAGCATCAGCAGGGGCTAAAGCAGGGCCTAAATGACTGCACAGGGCATAATGCACCAGACAGAAGAGGTTTCTAACAAAGAAAAGTCCTTCCAGCATAGCAGAAAAGGCCTGCCAGTGTATCAGAAAAAGCCTTTCAGTGTAGCACTGATGAATCATACAGCAATGGAGGACTGGGGGGGGTGGGGGGGCAGGGGAAGCCCCTATGAGGTTTCAGTGTTGAGCTTATTGGCCAGTAAATTATTCATTTACACACAGAACCGTCCGCTTCCATGCAGGCCGTGTGCACACGCAGAATGATAAAACAACCCGTTACCGAGGTTACAGAAAAAGAAATCTTCTCTATTCCGGATTACTCTCCTCTGAATCACAGGGGTGTCACTCCAGAAAGGCTCCATCAAAGAAAGCAGGCAAACTTCCGTGTTTATGAACATGCTTCACAGCAGAGATGGGCAACTCCAGGCCTAGTGGGCCGGTGTGTATGCAGGTTTCTGCTGCCACCAGTTACCCTGCCTCAATCAGCTAATTAGTCATATACACCAACATCGTTTCACTCGTAAATTAGACCACAATGAAACGCTACAATACATGCATAAAGGCACAAGAACATTAATTAGCTGCTGTCCATGTCACAGAATATAGCTAAAATATCAGATCATGTAAATGATGGGGCTAATTAAATAAGAGAAGTTAGTGTAAAATCCAGAAACAGATACAGCCTGCCTTGCCCATCCCTGCTTTAGAGGCTCCCCTAGAATTGACAATGAAAAGACAAGCCGAGCAGCAGACCTATAAGAACAAACTGTTCCCTTCTGTAACAATCTGTAAATGTCTCATTTGCATGGGATCTGTGGGAAGATGCATTTCAATAAGGATCACCCATCTGAAGACCTGCGCGACAGGAGCAAGCAAGATCAGACACCTGCATTAAGCTACATCTCTGCATGGCAACACCTGGTATTCCGCTACTCTTTCCTGGTCTTGACCGTCAGCGTTAGCACACTGTGGGCAGGTGCGAAAATGACCATTAGCATTAGCAGACTGTGAGCAGGTGCAAAAGTGCTCAGCGGGTTTGGTTCCGTGAGCCTCATTCGTTAGCCCTGTCATTTCCCCTGAGAGGATCAGGTGACCTACTCAGGTAATGGGCCAGAGGATTCGCTGACCAGCATTCTACAGGTCTGACTGGCCAATGGGAGCCCTGGCAGGACACGATTACCATGACAACAGCAGCCACACAGGAATGTCCCTCTCCCTTCTCTCATTCGGCTTGAGTATTTTAAAACATGAGGTTTGGTCTCCCTCAGACTACAAATTAATAGATGAAATCCTGCCACTCCTCCCACGGCCAGGATGCACAGTCATGCAGTTACTAAACTAATACAGGCCAGGAGAGCAGCCAGAACAGCCCAAGTCAACCTGTGAAGCGACTGATCCTTTGACCTCTGCTCTGCCGTTGTGGTATCACTGAGCAAAGGGGTCAGAGATGCAGGGTCTGCAGGTTTTAGTGGTCTCCTTTCGATCAGAAGCCAATTACAGCCCCGAGAACAAGGTGGGCGCATTCTTTATCCAATCAGCAACTTTAATGAATCACAGGTACTGAAACTCCACCTCTCAGGGCTGGATTCTGACATCTGTGTCTTATACAGGAAACACTATAGAAACAAATCAATGACATGATTCCTAAACAGTTCGTTACAGCATTTCCAGTGTAAAATAATAGGCCATCTGTTCATGTTAAAAGGATAATTTGATTTTCCTTGCTTCTCTTTTTTTCTGGCATGAGGTTATATGCCAAATCCCAGCAAAGATCATCACTGTAGACCTTCTGCTCATTCTTGCATAGTTCTCACCTCATTTACATCTTCTCTGCTCTGCTACGTAAATTTGCTACCCGGTAGGGAGGAGGCCATTTAGAAAAGCAAGAGGGAAACAAACAAACAAACAAACAAACAAAAAACACTACCGCAGAGGATTCTGGGATGCCGGAGAACTGTGGATCTTGTGATGAGATTCTCATCGAACAAGGCTCACAATATCCAGTCTTGGAGGGCCACAGTGGTCATATTAGGTACACCCACCCTCCAGGCCACACCCACAGCAGGGTGGCAGTTCAATCAATCAATAATCTTTTATAGTTATTTACAAGCAATGAAAATTAATGAGCACTGGTCAATTGGACAAAATAAAATGCCTCCCTCAAACCGCTGAAGTGGTGGGGAAATGTTGGGACGTATAAAATAGCCCAGTAGACGCAAACGTACCAGAGACAATAGGCCAGTTTGTTTGCGCGCTTCCAACGCCGCAAGTCGTGGTGACATGGCTCTCACGCTAATATGCCAACGCCGAGGGCTGCGCTCTTCAGCTGACAGTTCACACTGCTTAGCTCAGGGGCAGAGGGGTATGGCCTCACAGGAGACACACCCACTCTCCCAGCCACACCCTGCAGTTCGCTTAACCTTAGCCAAAGGGAAAACTAGAACTTCTGCTTTCTCATTACACCCCTCTTCGTCCCCCGCCTCCCCCGCCGGCTAAAACACTTTCACGCCTCAACAACTGGTTCATCTGTGTGATTCAGCCGACGATTTGGCAAGAGTAGTCGTTCAGGCCTATGGAAAAAAATAATAATAATAATAATAAAATAAAATAAATGCAGCCAATAAAACCAGGAAGAAATGTTGCTGTGGTTCTCATGGTTTCTTCATTTTAAATAGATTTCCCAAGCTGCTATATTTGGGGTTCATCTTGCCTTTTTTCAAACACCACCAAAACGGAGTACTTCCAAACAGGAAGTACACTTAAGTTAACTTCCTCTGTGCACATTTTAATCAGAAGCAGCTTAAAATGGCTCGCAGATTTTCAGGAAGGATGTTGAGTAGGACAGTGTTCCTCCTAAATCCCACAGACCGTTTCTCACTCCAGGTGCAAAGAATCTGAGCTGAAAGCTTTCCCCTGCCACATTAACACCGCCTGCACATTCTAGAGCTCGGATCTCCATTATGCATCTAAAAAATGTCATGTTTGAGGCAAAGAGAAAGAAGCTCCACTATGAATGAGATCCTTCTTCTCTTGCCGTCTCTGTCGGCCGCTGGGGTTTCAGGATCTCGGATCAGGGTTCGAGGACCTTTGGGGGAAGGTTTCTGAATGCAGGATATTTACTTCCTGGTTATGGGGGGGGGTTCCCCCCTTCAGTGTGGGAATATAGGCACAAAGTCTGCAAAAGCAATCAAATAGCGCACAGTCACCCAAGCCTGAAATCCCCTGTGCTGTAGATATGTATGACAGAGTTAAGCTGCGATCGCCTCTCTCGCTCTTTCCCTGTGGGGCGAGCAAAGCCAAATCCCTGCCGTCCTGCAGACTTCACAGCTCACTCCACGTTCACAGACTTACACAAACCGTTCTACGGCAGTGTAAAATATGACACAGATTCAGAAACAATGGGTTACACTGTGGTTCTACAGCACTATGGTTTATTGTCCTCCAGACACGATCATGCTGAACTCTCGGGGGTCTGAATGGGAGCGCTAGGCAGCCTGTCTCAGAAAAAAAAAATTTAGAAAAAAAAAAAAAAAAGTTAATTTATTACTGTCAATGATTTATTCACAGCATGCACTACACTAGACAGTGTGTACGGAACTGTGCTGGTGTGTGTTAAACAAATAAACAATGTTATTCTTTATATGAATATGCGTCAGGCTACATTTTAAAAAGAGGGTGGTAACAGAAATGTAACGGTTAACGGTATCAGAAAATTGCTGCCCTATGACCGAAGTAGGCAGATATTCTGGAACCTCTACCCCAGCATGGTTCACACTACCACACCCCCCCATCACCACCAAACCACGCCACACTCACGACTGGCAGGTCGGGAACCTTCCTCAAGACAGCAGAATGTTCGAAAAGCACCTGGCCTGGCATCACAATGGGAGGTTTCCACGTGACATGGGGGTATTTCACAAAGTGCGATTAAAGAGTTAGCCGGATAACGTTTGTAAATATTTACAATTTGATGACATCCGATTGGATGAGAGCCTGGGTTACTTCAATATACTTACAAAAGTTAGCCGGCTAACTCCTTAATCCCACGTCGTGAAATACCCCCCTGGAGAGGAATGCCCAGGGTCCATTAACTCTCAGCTGTGGAGCAGTGACAGCGCCCGTCATCAACACCAAAGAGGTCAAAGGTCACGCCCGCCACACCCCACAAGAAACCCACTGGGAAGATACAGGACACCACAGACTTCCCCAAACAGCCTCACACACATACACAACCCAACACAGTCAGTTAAAGCCACAGTACTGTCTTTAATCCATTTCTCTTCACCGAATTTTCCCACATTCACGCATCTGTTTATCAGACTCAAACTCAACTCATTTAAACTCAAAATGACTGCGTCAATGAGCTCGACGGCAGCCTGCAGTCAGGAGTCAGTACTGCCCCCCATGTCTTTGTATCATTTCATATGACTAATTAGAACAGTGTACAAGTAAACACTCCAGGCCCCCCTGCTGCCAAATCAGCACGTTTACTGGACCTAATGGACTGTATCGTGCGTTAAGTAGATCACACTGGTTTGTTATAATGCAATAAAGACACAGGGGACACAATATTTAAAAGGTACTTAATAAAATACAACAGACTGAAAGCTCATTGGCCTTTTCCCCAAACACTGAAATTTTTAGCATCCTATAATCTAGCTCTAACTTCAATTAGATTGGATAATGGGGCCCCTACTGTTCTAGAAAAAAAACAAAAAAACATTTGCATTTATCAAGAGGCAAAGGGTAATTTATTAGAAGATGCGCTACGATTCAGAATCGGTCTGATTTTAATCCATGAGGCTAGGCTAACCGGAGATGCGCACGACACAAATGTGCAAAGCAGGTTTTCTGTTGCCTCACTTGTACAAATATCCAACTCAAATTAGGAGGGGGGGGGATGTAAAGAGAGTCAAGTGGGTGGGTATCAGGGTTTGAAATGTACCTTTTCACCCACTGACCAGAGTGGTTAGTGGATTCTAAAAATGACCAGCCATTTTCAACATTTTACAATATAACACAACCTGGTTGGTTCCAGCCAAAGTTGCTGCTAGAGTAGCAAATCTTACCAACCACATTCAAAATTTTGAGGGGGGGGGGGCAAGCTCACCCCTCACTTCTCCCAGGATTCTGAGTGTTCAATGTGGTCAAGCACACTGACACCATCTGAATGGTTTCAAAGGACCGTGCAGCGCTAATGGGTTTGTGCAAAAACAACTTCACCATATTTGTAGAAGGTTGAGGAACATTACATGGCCTATATTGACTATCCTATTCCAGTCACCACAACCTTCAAACCCAGAGGCATTGCCATTTCTGCACTTTCAGTCAAAAAATATAGAAATGGTTTAATTACAATCCCTCATACAATTAACCACACAATCACATTATTAGTATTAGACAAATGCAGCATACACAATTCTAGTCTTGGCTTTCAATATACCAGTACATCTAACCTGTGGGTCGCCTGTCAGGAGAGGGATAAACAAGCAAGTGAAGTGCAAGTCGAGGGAGAAACACAACATTACCGACGATGCAACGTTACTCGATTCAGAGTGGCGTAATACAGCTGTAGTGAAGTCCTTGGGTCATAAAACGCACACACACGGACGTGCAGCAAATACAAAAACGGTAGTCCCAGAGCATGGTAGATATTAATTTTGTAGTAACGCGGTAAAACGCCAATATATTATTAGCTGACACGATGCCACGTTACTCAATCGGGCGGGTGCTGCACTGTGTTTGGAGCACGTTGGATATTTGTTGGGCTGGTGGATTGCGCCCGGTCAAAACAGTGAGGTGGCACATCTGTATATAATCAACTCACTCGCAAAATGATTCACTGCTAAAGGTTAGCTAACTATGGTGTGCCACCCTTTAGCTCCATGAAACAAACTAGCAAGGCAGTAAATAATTGATGAAATATGAGCCGTAGGCACTAGTAGCAAACAACTGGCCATCTTGCAACAAGGAAACATTAAATAGGATTTGGGTAGTCTAACGTTAGCTTACTAACTTTGTCACACAGTCGTAAAAACTAGGTAGCCAACTTACTCACACTAACTCTTCGTCATAAACTAAGTTTTGCTACCTACTCAGATCGGAGTGACTGGTTGACATTTATTTAGCTTGCTGGACGTTTAGGAAGTCACCAGCCAAAGACACATGGACGAAACACGATTTGCCGCGTTTTTTATAATTCGCTAGCAAACTAGGTTGGCTACAAACATAGATGTGCTGTGAGACTCTTAAACACCTACAGACAGTCCTGATTTGGTAACGTTACGTTGGTTATTTAACGTGAGTTAGCTTGCCATCTTGTTAGAAAGATATACATTAGTTGTCAGCTCAAATGTCAAGTCCTAACCTTAGAAGGAAGCTCTTCAGCTTCGGTAAATGTGAAGGCGAACGAATCTCAGTGCTCCGATACTTTGGAAAATCAAGTATTTGATCATCTCTAAAGACCTTGCTTTGACTACGTTAGCTAGCGGAGGCCCGAGGAATAGGCGCTTTCAGTTTCCCCGGTTAAGCAATTCTGCCAGCAACTCCCTGTGCTCGTTCCCCTTCTCGGCTTCACAGTTCAGCGTTACTTCAGAAAAGGAGAAGAGAAACAACTGAAATCAAACACGACGAGTCGTGGTTCCACCGAAGATTAAATACTCTTACCTTGAATGTTTTCGTTTAGTAAGCGGCTTTCTTTTAAAGGCCAGACGCCGTCTCTCTAGCGGACCTTCCCGGATTTGGGTTCAGTTCGTCTCCCTCCCTGCAGGTTACGCTCAGCTCGCGCTCGCTCACAACGCCTTCACGTTCCCCGCGAGGCCGACAGGCGGCGCGATGACGTCACGGACCACCACGCGCCGTATTCTCGCATGCTCCGCCGTAGAAATGTACCCGTCTCAACCCAAGTTCCTTCCATTTCTTTGTCTTGGAGAGTTTATCATGTGCCAATATGCCTAGGGCTACTCTGAAAAAGTGACTCAGCAACGCTCTTCTTGCAACGTACCTTTTTCAAAACCAATTTTGAACATTTAACTAAAAAGTCGATTTGAGGTTATGAATCAGAATGGCTATTATCAATGAATTATCGGGCAGAATTGACTGCCGACAAGGTGTTTACCATAGTCAAGGGGTCTGATCCTGAAATGTGCAATAATAAAAAAAATTTTTTAGAAGGAACCACAATAACGTGATCATCAGATAAAATCATTCACATTTATCCTGTAGTACCTAAAGCATTTGATTGTCAAATCTCCATCAAAAATAACAGAATTGCACAAAATGTGGTTGTGCAAATAAGAATACTCTGGTTTTTACTCTGAGAAGTTATGTGGCAGAAATGACCAACAATCAGTAACCTGCACATTTTTCTACTGTTCCCTTTGTGCCGTATGAAAATGCACTATTGCTGTAGTGGACAAGAATCGTGGGAAAATAATTAACTGACATTCCACACTGACAGCAACACGGTGTAGTCCCCCCCCCCCCCCGAGGGATTTCTGTGTGGGACCTTTCGGTGTGGAGTTTGCATGTTCTCCCCGTGTCCACGTGGGTTTCGTCCGGGTACTCCGGTTTCCTCCCACAGTCCAAAGACATGCAGGTTAGGCTAATTGGAAACTCAAAATTGCCCATAGGTATGAGTATGAGTGTGTGTGCCCTGTGATGGATTGGCGGCCTGTCCAGGGTGTATTCCTGCCTCTCGCCCGAGGCATGCTGGGATAGGCTCCAGCACCCCCCGCGACCCTGACCAGGAATAAGCAGGTTAATGGATAATGGATGGATGGACAATTCCAGTGGGTCAGAAGTTTACATAGACTAAGTTGACTGTGCCTTTAAACAGCTTGGAAAATTCCAGAAAATTATGTCATGGCTTTAGAAACCTCTGATAGGCTAATTGACATTATTTGAGTCAACTGGAGGTGTACCTTTGGATGTATTTTAAGGCATACCTTCAAACTCAGTGCCTCTTTGCTTGACATCAAATCAAAAGAAATCAGCCAAGACCTCAGAAAGAAAATTGTGGACCACCACAAGTCTGGTTCATCCTTGGGAGTAATTTCCAAATGCCTGAAGGTACCACGTTCATCTGTACAAACAATAGTATGCAAGTATAAACACCATGGGACCATGCAGCCGTCATACCGCTCAGGAAGGAGACGCATTCTGTCTCCTAGAGATGAACGTGCTTTGGTGCAAATCAATCCCAGAACAGCAAAGGACCTTGTGAAGATGCTGGAGGGAACAGGTACAAAAGTATCTCTATCCACAGTAAAACGAGTCCTATATTGACATAATCTGAAAGGCTGCTCAGCAAGGAAGAAGCCACCACTCCAAAACCGCCATAAAAAAGCCAGACTACAGTTTGCAATTGTACATGGGGGCAAAGATCTTACTTTTTGGAGAAATGTCCTCTGGTTTGATGAAGCAAAAATTGAACTGTTTGGCCATAATGACCATCGTTATGTTTTGAGGAAAAAGGGTGAGGATTGCAAGCCGAAGAACACCATCCCAACCGTGAAGCACGGGGGTGGCAGCATCATGTTCTGGGGGTGCTTTGCTGCAGGAGGGACTGGTGCACTTCATAAAATAGATGGCATCATGAGGAAGGAAAATTATGTGGATATATTGCAACAACATGGGCGAGCAAGGGACTTAACCTGAATTGCTTCAGTATATATCCAGCTGTATGAATGGATAAATGTAGTAAGAAGTTGTGTAAGTCGCTCTGGATAAGAGCGTCTGCTAAATGCCTGTAATGTCATGTAACATCTCAAGCAGCCAAGGAAGTTAAAGCTTGGTCACAAATGGCTCTTCCAAATGGACAATGACCCAAAGCATACTTCCAAAGTTGTGGCAAAATGGCTTAAGGACAACAAAGTCAAGGTATTGGGGTGGCCATCACAAAGTCCTGACCTCAATCCAATCGAAAATTTATGGGCAGAACTGAAAAAGCGTGTGCGAGTAAGGAGGCCTACAAACCTGACGCAGTTACACCAGTTCTGTCAGGAGGAATGGGCCAAAATTCCAGCAACTTATTTTGAGAAGCTTGTGGAAGGCTACCCGAAATGCTTGACCCAAGTTAAAACAATTTAAAGGCAATGCTACCAAATACTAACAGGGTGTATGTAAACTTCTGACCCACTGGGAATGTGATGAAAGAAATAAAAGCTGAAATAAATCATTCTCTCTATTATTCTGACATTTCACATTCTTAAATAAAGTAGTGATCCTAACTGACCTAAGACAGGGAAATGTTTACTAGGATTAAATGTCAGGAATTGTGGAAAAACTGAGTTTAAATGGATTTGGCTAAGGTATGTTAACTTTGACTTCAACTGTATATGAAGGTGTTACGCTCCCACATAAATGGGCAGTAATTTAATTGTGCCAAAGATACTTTGAGAGTGTAAATGCAGCTGTGAGGTCAAGCTGGCGGAAACGGATTTATAAGACGAGAAAAAAAAAAAACAAAAAAAAAAAAACACACTTACCAGTTTAGCCACTCCATCCTACAATTTGTCATTTTAATTGTAGGGATTCACAATGACAAAAGCAGATATGTTAAAACTTACACTTCGAAGTTGAAACATCCCTTCTTAAATTCATTGGGGGAGAGAAATGCTTCTGTCATGCTCTTCAGGTGAGGATCAACCAGGTTGTTTTTAAAAAATCTGATGAGAAATTGCTTGTATATACATTTTCTGCAGAGCCATTACTGCTGCCTAGTGTCTACCTGATGCAATCGCAGCTTTAATGTGACTATAAAAAAAATCCCCAAGTAATAGTATAATGAGCACAATAAGTTATTGTAATGTAGTTGATTTCATATGATGTGCAGGTTAAGAATGATGAGTCATATCAGAAGTACACTGAATGCTAAAAGTAAAAATCCCGTTTGTATTAATTTCACGCTGCATTCAATTAAAAAAAACAAAATAGTGGGATGAGTGCACATATTTAAAAAACAATCTCAGTGCCGTCTGAAAATCACGCTGAGAAAGACCTGATGGACCATGGCATAAAAATCCCTGGGAATAGAAATTCATTGTGAAAAAAAGACTAAGGGGAAAAAAACCCATATAAAATCTAAATGTCTAAAACAGCAATAATACTCTACAAAACTCCCATTGTTTTCTGTGTAATAAAGACAAAACAGGCGCCAAACACATCTCATAGCCGTCAGGTTCTGAAAGAAAGCCGCCGCCTCACAATTTTAAAAACCTTCAACATTTCTTACAAACCAACCACAAAATGAACTATCCTGTACACAGAAAAAAATGGTCTTGTACCAAAAAAAAAAAAAAATTAAAAAGGAATTTTTACAAAGGACTGTTACCTCACTACGCCCCATTTCCTCTGCGATAGACTAATTTAAAAGTGTTTTGAAGCAACAAGCTCATTTAAAAGAAACACGTTTTGTTTTCGTTTAGCAATGGAATCTCTCTGGATGTCCTGCCGAGTCAAACCCCGGGTCTCATTTTTTGTTCTTGGCTTGATTTCGAGGCGAGAATTTCAGCAAGTCTCGAATCCTGAGGTAGACTCCGGTTGCCTCGGCAACATCCTTGTACTCGGGCGTGTCTTCAAACGGAATGATTCCCGCTGCAAACTTACTCCTGTGGGGGACGGAGGCCACCTTCTCGGCCTCTCCAGGGGGGGTGACTGTCTTAACGTCCTGGCTGACAGGCTCGGATGCGTTTGGCTGTTCCAGTGTCTGTGGGGGCTCTGGTTCGCCTGCGACCTCTCCCTCGACCTTGGCCTCAGCGTCATCGTCCGCAGCTTGGTCTTCTCCGGCCAGCGCAGACCGGTCTTCGCCGTTTCTGGAGGAAGCCTCCTCGGACCTCTCCGATTTCTCCGCCCCTGCCTCCTCTTCAGACCTCTCTGATTTCTCCGCCTCGGACCTCTCTGATTGCATTGCCTCTTCTGACTTCTCAGATTTCTCCACCCCCACCTCTTCCTGGGACTTCTCCGATTTCTCCACCCCCACCACCTCCTGGGACTTCTCCGATTTCTCCACCCCTGTCACATCCTCCTCCTCCATCTCCGTCTCGGTGTCAATGTTGGTCGGGGTGGAGGCGCTGGACGAGCTGATTATGGGCGTGCCGGCGGCTGGCATCTCTGAGTCGCTGTTGGTTGCCGTGTCAGCGTTCTCCAGCGCCGCCCAGATCAGCCGCTGCTGCTCCTCCAGCTCCTCCAGGGTCAGCCCGTCCTCCTCCCCCACCTCCTCGCAGCCCCGCCCCCGCAGAGCAGGTGAACCATTGGTGGGCGTGGATGGGGGTGTGTCCTTTGGCAGGGGGGGCGGAGTTGGAGTGGCTGGGGGGGTCCCCCGGGGCAGGGGAGGAGGTGACCCAAAGGAGGGGGAACCGGGGGGGAGGGGGGGCTGGAACTGGAAGTTGTCAGAGCTACGGGAGCTCCGGGGAGTTTCTGAGCCTAAAGGATATGCACAGGTACACACACACACACACACACAGTGTTACACACGCGCACACACACACACAGTGTTACACGGGCGCACACACGCACGCGCACACACACACGCGCGCACGCGCTCGCCACACACGCGCGCGCAAACACACGCGCACACAGCCACACAGCCCAAGAGGCAGTGTGGATAACTGGGAAGCCAAATTCAACAAATAAAACATTCCTGAATGTATAGACTCCAAAACCTTTGTTTAGCAATACATAACGGTGTGGCCTACTTTATGATGTGGTTTGTGCCTTCGTCTGTGGGAATTTAACTTATTTCCATGTTCATACTTCACCTACAAATGCAAGGCGGCGGCTTCTACCTGAATCAACCTCCATATCCGAACATCTGGAGCTGTTAACGTCAGACTTCCTTTTCTTTGTATGTCTGGGGGTCGACTCTGATTCGTGCGCCCGTTTGTTGCAGTTGGAACCAGGCTGTTAGTAAATTCCAGAAATTAACACGGTGTAGCCTTGATATAAAATGAAGGTGCAGTGGAATAAAGCATATTTGGTTGTCGGGGGGATGGTAATATTTACCGTTGGGAAATTGGTGGAGAGATAAGCTGCAAAGTTTTTCTTCATGTGGTCCGTCTGAATCGGGACAGACCCATATTGCCTCCACTCCTTAAAAATGCATAAATATAAAAATCATAAAGTGTACAATTCAGCCAGAGTTATAAACCAATGTGCATTTAGGCTCTGGAACAACCACTGAGGTATAGCTGACAAGGTTTTAAATCAATCAATAACCAAACAGAAGACAAACACTTACATCGGTTACATCAGCAGGTGTGGAAACATTGAATCCTGGGAAGTTGACGAGCTTGGAGACGTCGTATGATATTTTATGACTCTGGAAATTGTCGTCCTCTGCGATTTCTCCTTCACTTGACACTGAACAGGACAGTTAAAATTTAAATGAAACCCAGAATAAATAAAAATTTCATAAAACCCTTTAGACGCAAGTAAAATTACTACCGGTTACTGACAATGAACATATATACAGTCAAGCCTGAAAGTCTGCACACTCCTTTCACCTTCTCCACGTTTTATTACGTTACAGACTTATACTACAATAGATTGAGTTCATTTTTTGCCTTAAACATCTACACACAATAGCCAATAATGACGAAGTGAAAACAGGTTTTTAGAAAATATGCAATTTTATTTTACTGACAAAAATAGGTTATTTAGGGGTTACATATTTGTACACACCCTTAGCCTAATACTTGGTTGCTGCACCTTTGGCAGCGATTACAGCTTCAAGGCGTCTTGGGAAAGAAGGTACGAGCTTGGCACACTTGTTTCTGGACATTTGTGCCCATTCCTCTTGGCATATCCTTGCAAGCAAGTTGGATGGGTAGCGTCGGTACACAGCCATTTTCAGCTCTTTCCACAGATGTTCAATTGGATTCAGGTCTGGGCTCTGGCTGGGCCACTCAAGGACATGCACAGACTTTCTCCGAAGCCACTCATTTGTTCCCTTGGCTGTGTGCTTCGGGTGGTTGTCATGTTGGAAGGTAAACCTTCGCCCCAGTCTGAGGTCCAGAGCGCTCTGGAGCAGGTTTTCTTCAAGGATCTCGGTGTACTTAGCTGCATTCATCTTTCCCTCTATCAGGACTAGTCACCCTGTTCCTGCTGCTGAAAAACATCCCCACATCATGATGCTGCCACCGCCATGCTTCACTGAAGGGATGGTATTAGCCAGGTGATGAGCAGTGCCTGGTTTCCTCCAGACGTGACGCTTGGTATTCAGGCCAAAAAGTTCATTTTGGTTTCATCAGACCAGAGAATCTTGATTCTCATGGTTTGAGAGTCCTCTAGGTGCCTTTTGGCAAACTCCAAGCGGGCTGTGATGTGCCTTTTACTAAGGAGGGGCTTCCGTCTGGCCACTCTACCATAAAGGCCTGGATGGTTGATCTTCTGAAAGGTTCTCCCATCTCCACAAGGATACGCTGGAGCTCTGTCAGAGTGACCCTCGGGTTCCTGCTCACCTCCCTGGCCAAGGCCCGTCTTCCCCGATTGCTCAGTTTGGCCGGGCGGCCAGGTCTAGGAAGATTCTTGGTGGTTCCAAACTTCTTCCATTTATGAATGATGGTGGCCACTGTGCTCTTTGGGACCTGTAAAGCTGCAGAGACTTTTCCGTACCCTTCTCCAGATCTATGCCTTGACACAATCCTGTTTCTGAGGTCTGCAGATAATTCCTTTGACCCCATGGCTTGGAGTTTGCTCTGACATGCACTGTCAACTGTGGGACCTTATATAGGCAGGTGTTGGCAATCCCCAATCATGTCCAATCAATTGAATTTATCACAGGTGGACTCCAATTAAGTTGTAGAAACATCTCAAGCAGTATCAGTGGAAACAAAATGCACCACAGCTCACTTTTGGGTGTCATATCAATGTACATATGATATTTTACATTTTGATTTTTAATAAATTAGCACAAATGTCTAAAAACCAGTTTTCACTGTCATTATGGGCTATTTTGTCTAGAATTTTGAGACAAAAAATTAACTCAATCTATTGTAGAATATGTCTAACGTAATAAAACGAAGGTGAAAGGAGTGTGCAGACTTTCCGGCTTGACTGCATATATTCTCAACAGAATTCTTACAAACAACTGTTTTCGTTTGCAACATTTCCTTAATTTCTGATGGATCTGCAGACGAGTTTTTTTATTTTTTTAATGGCATCAAATGAGTTAAAGTGCTTTAAATAAATATTTAACTGGGTATGTTTAGCGATTGTATAAAACAATTGCTTGGGACCTGTTTTGGCCCTCACTGATATTCAGTCTCAGAACAGCGCCCTCTAGTTTCACTCTCACCCTTTCCATCGTAGAGAGTCAGGCCTGAGCTCTCCAGCTCGGCCTCCTTCAGCCATCCCGGCGGGTAGCCCAGCTGGCGCATTCGGTAGATAAAGGGGGGCAAGGTGTTCTCCATCACCCCCAATGCTTCCAGCAGCTCCTCGCTGGGTTCATAAAGGACAAAATCCATTTTCCCAAATCATTCCCATAAGGCGCAGGCATCCCGAGTCTGCCTTGATTTTTACTTTGATTTTAACGCACCAATCTTTAGGATTTCTCAATTACTCGGTCTATTTGTCTGTAGGGTTGCAGCGGTATACCGGTTTCACGATATACCGCAGTATGAAAGTGGATGGTCATCATACCATAGACATTTTCTTATCTAAGGTTTTGAATTCTATGGTTTTCCCATGTTATTTTAGCACAAACACAACTCAACGGATTATGAAACAGCTACTTGCGCAAGAACTTTTCTTTTTGCTCTCAATATAAAGTACATCTCTTTGCAGGACATCATACCATTGTGAAAATACAATAAAGCTTTTGTTCAATCAAAAAAATAGTGATATTTTCTGAGACGGTTATCATACCGTCAAAATCTCATACCGTTGCATCCCTAGAATGGGAGTCTATTTGTGGGAGTCAATTAAAAGCACTGTTTTGTTGTTTATTCCATTCAGCAAAATTTTGAATCTCAACAGAAATGCTAAATTACATATCCATTACAATATAAAGCCTTGTCATCATTGGTGTGCTCATAAGTGACTGGTTTTAAACAATAATGATAAGAGCGATATGGCCTTACCTTACTATTCCTGGTTTATACTTCCCAAATCGCTCCTCTACCTCCTCTGCATGGTAGCGCTGGTTGCTTTGATTGTTGCCTCCAGAAAACTCCTTCCTCTTCTCATTGATACGGGCCATATCCTTGGGCTGGAAACCAAACAGTCCTTATACCTCCTCTATAAAACACTTAAAGCAAAATTTAACTTTGGTAGAACTTTGGGTTGTGTAGTTACCTGGCCATGACATGAGTCCAAATGGTGGTGAAATATGTTCGTTAGTTGCTCTGTGCTCCCCTGGGGTGATAATCCAGAATAGGGTATTTGTCGCTCTCCATTCACTTCTATAGGGCAGCCAAAACGGTCTCAAAATGACACTTCTAGCACGTATATCAGTCCGCTTACGGTTTTTTTTTTTTTTGAGAAAATGAAATGGCCCTTTCCTTGCTTTTCTGTAGATTCGGTAGATATGTTCTTGTGCCAGAAACCAGTCATTGGTACAAATTTCCACGGAAGCAAGCATTCCTGGTAGTAAACAAAATGACCTGCCGACATTTTGCTAGTCTTTTCTGGTAGCTTGCTAACAACATAGAAAATAGTACTTTTATAAATTATTTTAATTACACGGACAGAATCCGCTTTGTTCGTGTTCATATACATGCTAGAAGTGTCATTTTGAGACCGTTTTAGCTGCCCTATAGACGTGAATGGAGAGCGACAAATACCCTATTCTGGATTATCACCCCAGAGGAGCACAGAGCAAATAATGCACATATTTCACCACCATTTGGACTCATGGCCAGGTAACTACACAACCCAAAGTTCAACCAAATTTCAATTTTGCTTTAAGATGGGCGTTTCATTCCAAGTTTCATTTTAAGTTTTTGTGAATATGTGTTTGAATATCAGGGGCAAATAAAACATTCAGAAATACATTACCATAACATTACGAAATGAACACAGTGAGTGTCCAGTCTTGAGCTAGTGTTAAATCTGTGTCATGGTCACAGTTAAAAAGCACCTGCACAACACTATTGGCAGTCACAGACAAGTGCAGCACACCATTGGCAGTCACAGACAACTGCAGCATGTTATTAGCAGTGTCCTTCCAAGCCTGTAGTAGTTGCATGCATGTGATTCACAGCTCCTGGGCTCAAAATTGCCAAGTCACATATAATGGCTGTCCATGCAAGTTGAAAGAAAGGTTACCTTGGGGCAGTCTCTCAGCTGATGGTCCTCAGCACCACAGTTGAAGCAGCAAGGCTTTGGTCTGTCAGTGAGGTCAGAAAGCAGACAAACATCACCAAAGGATGGGGATGTGATTCTCCCCAATTTTGACACCAAATGTCTCAACCAAAAACAAAACATTTTGTCATTTCATAAGCACATTAAGAACATTTGCACCCTTTGACAACTGACAGGAGAGAATGTTCAGGAATAAAGCCAAATACTGGCAGTCAGAGATATTTAGGGTGTGGAATTGAGTAACTCAATCAGGAGAAAAAAATACCCCACATCCCTTATGAAGCATTCAAACAAGGCCAGTAAGAATAATGCGTAAAGCAGTGCACCTTTTATCCTTAATTTGCCGGTCCTGTCCCTCTGCAGCAACAACCTGGCCAAAGACCTGCTGGTATCTTAGCAACACGGATTCAGGAAGCTCCCTTATGACGGTTCAGTGGGGAATTTCAGTAACATGTTCTGCCTGTCGGTGAACTCAGAGCAGGCAGCAACACAATCAAAGCCCTGACAGGGAGCCACACGAGGTGAGACCAGAGAACAGAACTTACACTGTAAAGCTGCATAATGCTGTTCAAGCCAACTTCTGCACATGGCTGAAAGAACGCTAACCACGCACGGGCGATACAGGGGAAGGCTAAGGGACGGCAGCCAGAAAGTGTCAGCAGGTCCACTCACTGAGCATGCTCAGTGCTGAAGGATACTTAGGAATCTCCCATCCTTCAGTCAGCTGAGGGTTTTCATTCAGCAGGGGCTGCCCCAGGCTGTCCAGACAGAAGCTGGTGAAATACAGCACACTCCCAACCACCTGCAGGAATAGCAACATGACCACATTTTCAGAAAGCCGTTTTCTACCTTGCATTTTAGTATAAATCTTTTAACGGACTGTTAAGATGACCCAAAAAAATAAAAAATTATACCTACATTTTTCAATAACTGTGCATTTAAAAGTAATTTTCTGTAAAAGTTTCATCAACAGCCAAGCCTCTCACCATCACACTGACTGTCCACAAACAGGCAGGACATTGCTTTTGGATTGTGATGCGTAACAGACTCATCCACATGGTCTTGTTTCTAAATTGTAATGGTAGCAACACAAACAGAGACTTACACTGAAAGCATCCTTGATCTTTTTGATTGGGTCTGAAATCTTCATTTTATGGTTTTCTTCCAAAACAAAACTTGAAGGCTACAAGGCAAGGAAGCAGAGATACATACAATCGTTCTGCCATACAACTCATATAAGGCAAAAGCATTCCATGTTGATTATGGGGAAACAAATAATCTGGTTTAGTTTGTGGGTCTCAAACCCAGAAAACTGAGTCAAAGCATACCTGTGGTTTGACATGAAAAGACCGCTCGGTTTCCTTTTTCTGCTGCTGTATGTGCTTCTGAACAAGACCATAGATGCAGTCTTCAATCTCCTGACGGCACTGCCTGGCAAGAAAAAAGAAGGTGAAAAAAAAAAAAAAGCTTCAATCAAGAGCAGAATATTGTTCATTAGAATACTGATCATTAATTAGATATAGAACCATGGCACAGTACTCTAAAACAAATGATTAATAGTACTTACTTTGAGATGTCATTGTTTGCAAAAAGTATCTGAAGCAGCGGTCCATCCAATTTACTGTCTTCCACATTTAAACCACTGAAGAAGAAAAACATTGAACATCTACTGCATCAAAATGACACAACGATAAATTTATTCTCTCATTCCCTGGTAACAGAATATTTTTTTTGTAATATTTAATTAACAGGCTTACCTTGGTCTTGCCAAAATATTCAATTTTCGCTTCAAGTCTTGATGTACACAAACAGTTAGGGAAAGGTTTAATTTACTTTCACCTGTATAACGGTTTTTACAGACATTAACAATGACGCTTTACACATCTTTAACCGTTCAACCCCTGTATTTACTTATTGGCTATATATCCAACTCAGGCATGATAGCATTGTAATTAAACGAAAGTGAAACCGCACATCTAAAAGAAAGAAAATCAAACATTATATCCTATGACAAAAACGAGGCTTAAGGTAATTTCTGAAACTAAGCGATTGACTTGACGTTCAGAAATCGACAGCTAAACTTGCTACTACCAAACGAATGTTGATGTCTCCGGTCAACATTGGACTTTTCAGCTAAAGTAGTTAGCGCCTAATGCCAAACAATCATTTTGCGTACTGCCAGCCCAAAAGGCTATTTTGCATTCGTTTTAGTTAATTTGCATATAATAGTGATAAACCAATTCAAATCAGTTTGATTCAGAGAGAAATCATAGTTGGTGACATTTTTCCAGTGGAAAGCAAGATACACGCAAAGCTAGTCTCTAACCAATGGCTATGTGAGCGGCGATATTTGATTTCAAAATCAGCTTGCTAACTAGCTAGCAAGGCAGGCCGCGGATTATGCTCGAAAATGGGTGAACTTGACAGAAAAAAAAATGTATTTTGACATTTAACAGTCTACAAATACAACAACATTACCCTAAGTAACAAGGATGGGTAAACACATTACTTTCTCTGTCAACGAAACTAAATAAAGGCTAGCTACCTAGCTAGCTTGCTAACTAACTAACTACAGCAGCACCGAGCGTTCGGCCCCACAAGGATATTCTCTAGCTGCAGTCGATTAATCGTTTCTTCGCATTCTTCCAACTTTTCTCGGAGCTCGACGATTTCCTCTGGATCCTCATCATCTTGTTCAAACCGAATATGGGTGCTTATGGGTCTGCTTTCATCCAGTTGCTGGAACAGCTCGCTGTCACCAAAATCAAACTCCGCCATCTTTGCCCGTGTCTGGTTCGGAGTTCGGAGGTCATAGGTAGACAGGCGAAACAGCTGATTGGTTGAGCTTCACCCTCCTGATTGGTTGAGGGACCTGTCCGTATACTGCAGCTTTCTGAATTAACCAAATTATGCCGCAAGAGTCCAGGTGACCTGGCACAGGTTGATAATATGCTAACAATAATAATTTAATATCATTTTAATATTCTTTGAAGGTATCATTTACCGTATTTCACCATTCACCACTTTAAAAGACCATGCAAATCATGCAATTTTCATACATGTACATTTAGATTTGACAAAAAATTTAAACGAAATGTAGATAACTATAAACCATGTTTCTTAACATGGCTATGAAACAAGTGGTGGATTAGGACAAATAGCTGACATTCTCAGGTACACATCAGTATTTGGGTAGATGAGTAAGGTGGTGAATGATTTTGTGAATCTACTCTAAGTAAATCTTTTATTTGTTTATTTTAAACAATGGTGTATATATTTGGGGAAATCTGACAGAATACAGAAAAGCATTTCCCTGAAAACTTTTATGAACAAGCCAATTCTTGTCTGTGGGGTTAAAGCCCGTTCATAACTTGAGTAATTTATATTTCTGATGGAAAAAAACTTGTATAAGGCAGTGTAAGGCAGTGAAGGAGGGTCATACTGGCTTCTGTTCAACCTTTATCACTGTGTTAACCATTTGCGATCTCACATTTTTCCTAGTTATGCACATGCTGATGAAATGGCAGCTGAAGACTACTCATGTGCCAGTACAGAAGCTTTGCTGTGGTCTAATCCGCAAGTGAACAAGCCTTGGTGTTTACAGCCAATTAACAGATTGAACCTAGGTACACAAATCGGCATGCACACCAGCCCTTCTAGGAAAAGAGCAGTTCCCTAACCCTGCTGCACAGCTTGAATGAAGAAACATGATTTGAATATGAGATACCATAAAACATAAGTCTATTCTGTTTTTTTATTGAAGTAAATATATTTTATACAAAGGCGGTTTGACGGTTGTAGTAGCAGTCATGCCATCAGTGGAAATAGACAGTCCTTTGGATAGTACTCTCATCATATGATCCAAGTCAAAACTAAAAGGACTGAGGACTTAGATGAAACGCTACATATTCTGTGATTGGCTATATGAGCTGGTGTACCCCACTGGCAATCAAATGGAAATTAATTAATCATTCCCCTTCAACGTCGACATGCTGAATTCATGTTAAAACAAATGAAAATATTTACATCATTTTAGTACAAAAAGCAGGGGAACATAGCAGTTACAACTGTATAATTCTGTCAAGTCTCCCAGCCTTTTCAATAACTGTTATATTAAACCATATTTTCGTCATTTTTGAAAGGCGTATGGAGTCAAACTGCCGAGGGTAAATCAGCACTTGACTATGTACAGAAAACTTAAGTTGGGAGATTGTTTCTCTTAATTTTCTCCTCAATAAATTATAGATTTAATGCAACATCCATGCAAGCTAGTCTACTAGCTTTTTTTGTTGTTGTTTTTCCCCTCTTCAGTAAACAGAGACTTTTATACCACAACACAAAGCTCCAGCAGTTCCCAGTGCTGTGGAAAGGCTAAGCGGGGATGAAAAAGGCAATCGTGTGCCGTGTTAAATGGTGTCCATTCCTCGTGAAGAGAAGGCAGAGGAAAAACCCAGGCCCATGCCCCTCTGCGTGTGTGTCTGGGACCCGCGCCATCTCGTACTGGACGTCCAGGTTCCGGAACATCTCCTCCTGCTGCTGCAGCGTCTTCAGGCCTTCCTCGTTGATCGCCGCTGGGACGTCCCCTTCCTCTTCCCCCTGAAACGGCAGCAGGGATGTCATGTCAACGTCACAGAAGCAAGAGAGGATTCAATCGCTGAATGTCGCTTGCCAAAACCGCACAAGCCCCCCTTGGAAACACTTCTGCCGTCTTCCATCATACTTTACTCTTATTATACAGGGAGAAAAAACACACACTGGAAAGTGTCTGTCTAGAGATAAAAATGGTTAGGGCAGACCAAAGCATGAACAATTCATCACACACACAAAATAAATGTAAACATGGAAAAACTCACTTTAATGCCCATGAGCTTGCGGAATTTGACGTTTTGGTCCTTGTTTCCAAAGTTCAGCTTCTCCCACAGCTCAGCAGTCTGTGACTTGTCCTAAAAACAAACATGAATTAAATGAACGATGACAAATCTGCAAGCACATAAATCACATGCATGTAAAGTGATCACTTTAACTATCATTACCGGCTGTGTTAAGCATTCATATAATGCCATAGTACTGAGATTTCAGTTAAAGATAACAATTGTTTTCTTCGGCATATGTGATTAATGTGTGTTGCTTTAACATTTTTTTTGTGCTAAATGATACATATTAGCTTAGCATATTAGTGATAGTGGAAAATGTTTAGCCAGATACTTGGTGAATGCCCACCCCTTCCTTCTTGCCATGCCAGAGCATCTTCCTCTTCTTCTCCTGTTCGGCAAACTTCATGGGGTTGACGGCAGACGGGTTGTAGTAGCTGGGAACCGCGATGCCCGTTTCTGCCAGGGTTTTCGCCTGCAGGGCCGCCATCTGCGCTGCCATGGCGATCTGGGGTGTGACCTGCGTCCCTGATGCCAACAGGGCCGCCACGTTTAAGACAGAGGTGCTGGTGGCTGCCACCACAGGGTCGACCAGCAGGGGGCCTGCCACTGAGAGCCAAAATGGAGCCCAGGTTATCAACTTTCTCTATATCAGGACTGGCCAACCCTGGAGGGAATACTACGAAGCAGGATAACTGAGTTAGCTGGATAACAGCTGTTTTTACTTCAGTCCATGTTTCAGATTTGGGAGGGTTTCAGGTTTTACTCAGAGCAGTTATCCAGCTAACTAATTAATCCTGCTTTGTAGTATACCCCCTAGGGCTAGATACATGTGGGAGGTGCTTTAACTCTTCAGATGGATAATATTGGAAAACAATTGCAGATCCCTAGTTATACAACAAAAGCAGGAATGGATAACTTCAGTCCAAGTTCCAGATTTGGGAGGGTTCCGGGTTCCCAAATGTGGAACGTGGACTGTTTTGTACTATACCCTCCAGATGAGGCGAATTAACTGCGTAATCGACTGCTTTAATTGATCAATTAAGTGCAGAGTAAGAGGACCTGGGTTGGCCACCTCCGCTCTCTATCATCACAAATCTATGTGCTAAACGCGATTCTTTCAGCGTGGTTCAAGATGAACCATACAGCAGTTCAGGTGCAGAGCATTCGTCACCTGCACTTATAACAATGCCCTTAAATCAGAGCGTTCACCTTGATGCACGTCTTACCCGCAACCATCTCCTGCTGCTGCTGTTTCTCCAGCGTCTCCTTCTCCTTCTGCTCCTGCAGTTTCTTTGCCCTTTCCAATCTGCCCAAGAACCACATTTAAGGAAAGGTTCAGCCCATGATAAACGGAGTGCCACTGGGGGTGCGTCCCAGTATTCTTCACTCCTCACCTCCTTTCCTCCACTCGTCTCCTACCCGGAAGCTTGCAAAAACTGCCTGAACGTTGAGTACAAGCAGTTGGATGTACAGTATACAATGTACCTGACATTGCGGTTTGCGTCGAGACATTAATTTGTAACAATTAACACGCAATTAATGTGTTATCTGTGACATTAGATTAGGACAGAAAGATCGGTTTCCAGGGCACGGAGTAGAGGAGGTGGAAGTGGAGGAAGGGAGGATGCACTTTTCCAGTATTGGGACGCACCCTGGGGCTGAATATGTAAATTAGCCCATGAGCCTCACGGCTGATTGGTGCAGCTGCAGTACCTTCTGGCCAGGGCTTCCTGTGCATCCATGGCAGTGTTCCGGCCCCGGAACGCTGGGGGGCTCGGGGATCTGCTGCGCGACTTCCTGCGCACTTTGTCCGGCCTCTTCTTCCTTTCCCTGAAGGAGAGTTCAGCCATTAACACACATGCGCGCACGCACACTCACACACACTCACTCTCACACACACTGGTTTTATACCTGCTCTTGCTGCGGCTCTTGCTGTGGTGTCGGTGTTTGGACCGGGACCCCGAGCGAGACCGAGCCCTCCTCTTCCTGTCCCGGCTCCTCGACCGCTTATCCCGGCTTCGGGACCGTGACCGCCTTTTGTCTCGGCTCCTGCTACGATTGCGCCTGTGAAGCCCCCAGACGGGAAAGCACTTGACAGCTTTAGTCTCCAGTCTAAATCAAGGCAAGCCATGCAGCATCTCCTTACCAACCTTCAAAAGTCATGGTTCATTCAGCACACATTGGCAAACAAACATTGGGTGTGTCCCAATACTGCATCCTCCTTTCCTCCACTACCACCTCCTCTCCTCCATGCCCCGGAAACCGATCTTTCTGTCCTAATCGAATGTTGCCGATTCCATATTAATGGCTACATATGAATTAATGTCTCGACGCAAACCACAATGTCAGGTATATTGAATACTACTTGTGTGTTACAACTCTGGCTCGAAGGGCCGCAACATAAAGGATTTGAAACGCAAAAAGGAATTATTTTATTAAAATATTGCAACAGACATGGAACAAGGGGAAAAGGGTTCTGGTAGAAGCATGGGCAAACAAGAAACAAGTCAATCCGATCTTGAAATGTACAGGCTGTTTTGCATACTTCTGGGTAGGAGATGAGTGGAGGAAAGGAGGTGAGGAGTGAAGAATATTGGGACGCACCCATTGTCTTAAAAAAGTTAAGACCATTTTTTGGCAAACACTCATTGATTTGGTAAAACCACGGTTATCCCATGGAAGGGGGCGTGCCTCACCTCTCCCGTGAGCGTGACCTGGAGTGGCTCCGCCCCCGGCACGGCTTCCCGTCTCTGCGTCGGTGACGCTCCTCGCCATTCTCAGCAGACAGCCTCTCCCGGCCTTTCTCCGCCTGCTCCCGCTCCAGCTGCTCTTCTGGCTTGTGCGCTTTCGAGGGCTTTTCCGAGTCCCTCCTCCTTCCCTGTTTTAAGAAGAAGTTGGCTCTTTCAGGAAAATAGTGCAACAAAGAGAGTTAGTATGAGTTTCCAAAAATAATGTCCCCAAAAGTAAGTTAAAGAAGTCACTCTTGGTAACCTCTTAAAGTCACAATCCCCCCCCCCCCCCCCCCCCACAACTTTCAATGGCATTTGAAACAATATCAGAAATAAAATCATGAACCATTTTTGTTCTGATTTTTTTTTTCTTTTCTGTCCAAACCAGTGGGAACATACTCCAAAGTTGCCCCTTCTGTTCCAGGGGTGTAACCATGATGATGAGCATGTCCCAGTGACATCACTCGCACTTTAACAGAGAAAGGGTCTGTACTGTGCCTTTACATCATCTGGCAGAATGTCGTCTTCTAGGTGTGGAGAGCAATCAGCATCACATGTAACAACCTCTACTGCATTTTGAGCACACATTCCTTGACGCGAGACAACTGTTTTTTCCCCCTCTCTTCTGGGAAAGAGACCCCTATATTGTTCAAATTGCAATGCAGGTAGCCACAGCAGTTTAGTAGTGGTCATTAATAACCACCAACCAACCCTCCATTCAGCTGGATTCTTTAATAGCAACTTAAAAGTACAACTTACATGGGCAGTATACCTCAGTCAAACAACCTGTATTTCATGCATCCCCCATAGAACCAAGATGCAGTTATTTTCAAATTTAATTCTTTATTTTAAATGTACTGTGTCGTTAGCATGCATCTTAAGATTCATTTCATCACTGGGTATGAATTGTTGGACCATAACTGCCAGCAAATATCCGAGCTGGTTTAATCTGAAAACAGCTCAAAGTAATCAAAAGGTGTCGTCTGTGTTTGTTCAAAATAAAAAAAATTAAAAAGTTAATTATTTTCTAAGAAGGCAAATATGAGTTTGAATAGTGGTAGTTACCTTTCCAGGAAGTAGGCATATAATTTTGCTATCAGAGTCAGCAGCGTCTTCAGTTCTGAGAGTCTCTTCGTGCATAAGCACGCTGAGTATGATTTATTATACAAATGTTATCATGTGATCTACACACAAGAGTTAACAAAAAAGTAACCAAAAAAAAAAAAACGCTCCTATACAGACAGATTAAATCTAAAAGGGCTACTGCTATGGTTGCCCTAAGGTAGGCAATCTAAAGGTGTCATCTCATGAAAACACAAACAAGAAAAACATTCATATTTTTTCACATTAATTTAATGCAACCATGCTTCATAACCCACTAAAGTCTGACTTCAATTTATTTTATTTGTAAGGCTTTGTACTTACCATGTACTACAACTACTAAGGATTACTACGGTAAAGCTGTAATAAACATACAGTGAGCACCATAATTAATTGGACAGTGGACACACTTTTTGTTATTTTGGTTCTGTACTCGAGCACTTTGAGTTTGAAAGGATACAGTGACAATGAGGTTGAAGTGCAGACTGTCAGCTTTAATTTGAGGGTATTTTCATCCATATCGGATGACCCGTTTAGAAATTATAGAACCTTTTGTACTTAGTCCACCCCCCATTTTTGGGCATCAAAAAAATATTGGACAGTTTAACATAATGTAGAATAAAGTAATAATTTTTAATATTAGGTCGCATATCCTTTGCATGCAATGACTTCCATGAAGTCATCAAGGGTCTGACGTATCAAACAAGCCTTAAACCATCATTCTGCTGCCAGATATGCAGTAGGTATGGATGGCTAACTTGAAGGGTTTCTACTCCCGACTTATTTTTCCAGAGTTCAATAGGAAAATTTGTCAAGACAAACAATCCTTAAAGTGATCCATCCACATCTCCTGCATATCTGGCAGAAGAGTGATGGTTTGAGGCTTGTTTGATACCTCAGACCCTTGATGACTTAAAGCCATTTCACCAACCATGTATTCCATACTGTTCCAGCATAATTTACAGCTAAATGAAGTCCCACCCCCCAATTCCCATAGAGATCCATTCAAATGCAGGGGTTATAGCATCGCTTGTAAGAGTATCAGAAAATTAGTCTTTTTATGTTGTTAGTTCACAGACATCAGGAAGTCATGGCATGCAAAGGATATGCGACCAAATATTAAAAATTATTACTTAATTATGTTAAACTGTCCAATATTTTTTGATGTCTGAAAATAGGGGGGGGTTATGTACAAAAGGTTCTATCATTTCTAAACGGTGCATCCGATATGGATGAAAATACCCTCAAATTAAAGCTGACAGTCAGAGTACAGACCCAAAATAACAATAAATGTGTCACTGTCCAATGAATTATGGTGCTCACTGTAATTAGCCCTAACGATCTGCGATGAACTAAGATTACCTACCTCTTTGCCCCTACTTCCACTTCGTCTGAGCTTCTTGTCAGCTGGAAAAGAGAAATGGAAAGATTTTGTTCGGGGTCCTTATCTTTTTCAGAAACAAACAACATAAGATGCAAATGATGTTCTGGGACTAATCTACGCCATTTCATAACACGTTATATGCTAAGTACTATAGGCTTCATGAAACCATGGCAACAGAATCTTCAAACATTTAATTATACAAAGTTTTCATGATAGTTGGCTATAAACACTGACTTTTCAGTAACCTTTCATTTTGCCGGGTATTCTTTATGAATTGCCGTGATATCAAACAACTTATGGACATATTACGTCCATGCAGCCGCAATACTCAAAATGATTTTTGCAGCTTAGCGAGGTATAAAAGGGAACTCGGATTTGGGAAACCTGTTGCCGAGTGTTTCCCAGGCGCTTATACTTACTTGATTTGCGTTTTCGGTCTCTTGATCGTGATCTGGATCGTGAGTGATGTTGTTTCGAGCTTCTGGGTGATTTCGAGTCCATGCCTGGCCTTCTTTTGTCGGTCTCGGGGGGCGATGTTTTGGGTGGCTCCTCTATAATGGTCTCATTGGCCTACAGACATTGCGCAGTGTTTATTTTTGGCTAGCTAACGTTACTCAACCAACAATCGAAGTGGCGCACTGTTGTTATCTGGCACGCTCTTTTGTTCGCCAACTACCCACCCGCCATTATAGCTGCGATTAATTACGCAAGCCATTACAATTACCTAGGTACACTAATAACCCGGTTGGCTAACATGCTAAGAGACGATCTCTCTATGCACCAATGTTATTGAACATAAAACCAATCCCCTTCACATCTCCTTCGAATGATCTAATCATCGATCGTGGGAATGTCTAACCAGCAACCCTTATATAGCATTGCCCAGGCTAGTCAACAGAGAAATACTAACATAACGTTATCGTTAATTAACGTTAACTAACGCCAGCGTTTGTAGGAACTGCAGTGTTAGCAATTTAACTGAATCTGTGGCCCTGTATATTTCTGTGGCCCTGTATATTTACAGTACGGTGGGGATGGAGAGCAGGTAAATTAACTATATAGACGCATTGGAAGACACACAAACAACACTCGAATGCAATGTTCTCACATACGTTACTAACACAGAATAATAAGTTGCCTGGAAAAATACTTCCATAAAGCCAAGATCTCGACATGGCTGCTCCACG
The DNA here is from genome assembly GCA_029718625.1 of Synaphobranchus kaupii. Taxonomy (NCBI): domain Eukaryota; kingdom Metazoa; phylum Chordata; class Actinopteri; order Anguilliformes; family Synaphobranchidae; genus Synaphobranchus; species Synaphobranchus kaupii. The sequence continues at coordinate 28,850,449 of CM056376.1, read as the reverse complement.
ACGCCATCTTGTTAAAACATATGATGCACATATTTTTTTAAAAATACGATATGTTGTGGAATCTGTGTCAATAAATAACGTTAACACGTTATTCACTTAACTTACCGCCATATCCCAATTACAAGAACAAACAAATCTGCAATTTGTGTACAGTCTTCTTGTTCTGTCGTCCTTCACCACCGCTTCGCTTCGTAAGAAGCTTTCCTCTCCTCCGCAGTTTCAGTCCCCGGATGTTGTTAGTGATGCATGATGGGGAAATTACCACATCTGCACAGGACACGTGACACTGGGCGTGAACAGTGTCAACTAAAGTTACTATCGATGCACATACGTTTACAGAATATGTTGTGTGTTTGCACTGATAATGACTTGATGATATTCCAATGAATGGAATAAATAACGTTACATTCCTACTTCACAGACGTATAGCACAGGTAGCCGACCACTGATGGGGCCTGTGATACATCTTATGAGGCTAATTTTAAAAAAATGTTTCCTTGTCACATGATGGCAATGTGCCACAATTTACTCACGATTTACACACAATTTATTCACGATTAAGTATGAAACGCGAAACATAAATAAAACCCATAAGTTAGCACAGAAACATCTTCATCTAGCGATACGTTTTAGAAGTTTTGGAAAACGAAATTTTAAAAGAAAACCTCCAACATTAAAAGTGATTATAATCCCAGTCTGGTGTTGGTGGTTATCGCGGATACATTTGTACCTTCGCACTCAGTTCCTTAACTCACTTTTCCACAAAATAGTACATTTAGTAGATTTGAGGTCCTCCTGCGCGTGTTCGTTTCCAAGCAAGGGGCCAAGACTGGGATTTCGTTTTGAAGCCCACTTCCTGGTTGGCCTGGGAGCCGCCATTGTGCCGTTGCTCACTAGCGCCACTGCGGTTGGCTCCAGTATAGGTCTTTCCCCATGTAAGTGAACGGCAGCAATTTGGTCAAAATACTCAGTCAATAAATTTTTTACAAAAATTTTTTTTATTGCAATAGGTGCCTTTCCTTCATCTAATGCCTGTGCATGTGCTGATTTTTTAAAATATTGTGTCGTTTGGACAGGGTATTGACATTTGTTCAGGACCAATCAGGGGACAGATTGAGTCGGGTTACTGCCGGTCATTTCACTCACTTTGAGGGGCGGGAACCATAGACGGAACGGGCGGGACGTGGGGCGGGACGTGGGGCGGGACGTGGGGCGGGACGTGGGGCGGGACGTGGGGCGGGACGTGGGGCGGGACGTGGGGCGGGACGTGGGGCGGGACGTGGGGCGGGACGTGGGCGGAACCCATAGGCGGTACCTCAAGTGGCTAGCAATGGCCTTGACATTCTCAGCCATTCTCCTCCTTTTAATGTGTGAATTTGGCTAATATTAGACACATCGCAATCAGATCGCAATTCTTATTGTCACTAGTGTTGAATTCATTATGGCATGTTCTGCATGTTATATTCTGCTCTGTCTTCACAATCCTATTGTAACACTGCATACAACTGTACTAATCGAGCGTCTCAAAAGCATTCTCCAGTTTTTTCGGTGAGACATTTTTTATTACTTTATTTTTTACCGAGTAAGTAACGTTAGCCTTATTAGATAACAGCCTGCAGAAGTAGCCTACGCTACCTAGCATGACAAGCTAACGTATATTACGTAGACCGGTATGCTAGTGGAGTTAGCACCTTTATCTCCCAAAACCGTTTGGTTTGGCTACTTAACGTTAGCTAACGATGTAAAACCTACATTGCACTTCGTCCTATGCTCTCCACTGGCTAAGTGCATTTTATGTGGTGTGAATTTCGACATTGCTAACGTTACCGTGCATTAGTCAAACAAAAAGCAGTCTCCAGTTTTTTCGGTAATACAATTTTTATTACTTTATTTTTTACCAAGTAAGTAGCCTTATTAGATAACAGCCTGCAGAAGTAGCCTACGCTACCTACCGCGACCTAGCATGACAAGCTAACGCTTTTGTATAATACGTAGACCGGTATGCTAGTGCAGTTAGCAACTTTTATCTCCCAAAACCGTTTGGTTTGGCTACTTAACGTTAGCTAACGATGTAAAACCTGTCAAAAGTAACGTTAGTCAAATTTCAGTTGTGTAACGTTAACTTATATTCCATTAAACATCGACCTGGTGAGCCTTTGTGTCTATTTTTAGCTTTGTAATTTAACGTTAACGGTCTCATCGTGGACATGTAGCTACATTGCACTTCGTCCTATGCTCTCCACTGGCTAAGTGCATTTTATGTGGAGTGAATTTCGACATTGCTAACGTTACCGTGCATTAGTCATGGTGTATTTTTCATTAGAGGTATTCATTTTAGGTTGAGCATTATTTATAACTTTTAAAGCATGTGGGAAACGTGTTCATGGAGATGGAAACCCGACATAACGTTAGCTGTCATTTAGCTATCATGTTTTTCGTGTCGCCACTTGCCACCACCATGGACTGTATAAAAATAGGGTAACGTTAGGCTAACGTTAACATTACAGTGATATTTTCCCACATAGGCTAACGTTAACATTATAGTCTGATATTTTCCCATGACCCTTGGATTATAGAATATTGTATGAGATTTCAGACAGAATTTGCTTTGAATTCTGGCAATTAACATCATCCAAATGTCTAATTTCAAACCATATTCCTCGGTGCCCGACTACTTTTATCTGTGATGGTAGTTTTATAATTCTGTAAGCTGCATCGCAACCGATCGCAGCCTATTATAACCATTTTATTCTTTGATAGATTTCCTTTAGCTAATGAAGACATGCTGCAGCAGTGGTTGGTCAACATGTATGTACATAATATTATATATACACACATAACCCCTGGATGACTGTTGCAAGTATCACTTAGAGCCCGCATAAACGGGGCATAAGTGTTTACTGTGGAAGTCCTCGCTTACAAAGACCCATGGATTACAATACCACTTACAGCCAGCATAAACATGTACAAATTTGATCTTTTATGTGGACCTTGTCATTTTTAATGTGTGTCTCGTCAGGGTTTGTCTTGTACTAAATGTGTGTCTTGTCTTGTGTTCCCACTCTCAGCCTGCACCTTGACGTGGTGAGTGGGCTTTAAACTGAGACAGGCTACTGAACTTTGTTGTCTCCTATGTCAAACCCCTAACTTCTTGTTACCTTTGAGTTTTTTGTCCCCTATTATGAAATGAAAACTGATCTTGTTCTATCCTTTCTCTATTTTACAGATGTAAATTTATTACCAGCTGTTCAAGTTACCAACATAATCAATACTAACACAGATCACTAATTCTGTGATGAAATGATATCTTGAGCTGCTAATTTGTAGAATCAGATGTGCCAAATTTGGGGGTTGAAACAGCACAAGGAATAGGGTTGGGGACCGCAGTCCTAGTCTGTGGGTGACCCTCTTATCAAATGTGCAGCATCCATATTACAAAGGAAAACGCCGCCATCCTGTGCGGGATGTATGGACCACAGACTCACCCTGTCAGCCACAAGGGACATCTGACCATCTTTTAAGGATACATAAAAGAATTGTACTGATTTCAAGTTGCTTTGTGAAAAAAGAATGATCTTAATCACTCCTTTAACACATTTAAAGTCGCAGCACAAGCTGGTCCTCCTTAGTCTTTCAGTGAGATTACAGGATGTGTTACTTATTTACATCAGTGGCTATACCTACACTGTGTGCACGCTGGGGAAGGCCATCTTGAGCGGTAATGTATTGGTGCATTATGTACTCATTATTTAACTGAATGCAAGAGGGTATTAAATATTTTAAAGACAAAAGCAGACAAAAACCTCAAATTACATTTTTCCACATTTATATAAAGGGTCTGATTCTCATTACAGAGCAAGTACTTACAAAAATTAATTGCTGTACAACATGTATAATGTAGAGGGTAGTTAGGCTACCAGATGCCCTTATTTATGCTTCATTTTGAATGACATTTGATTAGTTTATATATTGTGTAATATTTGCTATTTCACCTACTGCATGATTCTGTTATGCAAATAATGAACACATGAAAACAAGTTGGATAATTAAAAAAAAAATGTATTGACAGCTACACCGGCTTAGGGAGCAGGAAGCAAGAAAGGCCATGGGGTGCCATGGCTGGAGAGGACAAGATGGGGGGGTGGGGGAGAGAAGATGCGGGACAGGGATGAGGAAGAGCAGGGGGAGTTGGGTGAACAATGGCATAGCTACAGATGTCATTAATTAAAATAAATCATAATACAAAATATAACATCACATAAAATTTGAAAAGCTGACCCATTTCATTAAAAAAAAACCTATTCCATTAAAAGCTAAATCCAGGATTGGAGAAACTCCTCCCGTAGATTCAGTCTTTAAGGGAATGGACCATACTATTTAAAAAAATAAAAAGTAGCTGTCACCAACTATCCAGACAGTTTTAGCTGTGTAAGAGGAATAAAATTAAATGCATCTCATTGCAATATACAATGATACATTCTGGATGCAAGCTATTAAAAACATCATCCACAATCTAGACATGATACTTTAATATTGTCAATATGCTGTTTGGTCCTATTGCATAAGGCGAGCTACGCTTGAAAAATTAGCAATGAAAGAGAAATACACTCAAGTATATTATGTAAATGACTAGTTTAAGGCACAGTGATTAAAAAAGAAAAATGGTTCACAATGAAAGGTGGGTACAGAAACTCACAGTTGAGGCTTCGGCTTTCCATCGTTGTGTATGCAAAAGACATTAAAAATGCAAGGTTACAACCAGTCTGTATAATGAGACCATGCACTAGGGTGGGAAACTTCTGAAATTTTCACGCATGCAAATAGATGACCACAGCTGACGTTATTTCATCTTCTTTCATTGTGATTTGCGTTAGCTAGGGTGATCATATAGCTATTGTATATTTTATCCACACAAAAAAAATTAGGACAGGTTCGGGCGGGCATTATTAACATAATAGGCTACTCTGCTGGGTTATTGGAACGAGCAAAACCTAACCAGACATTTTTTGGAATTTAGAAATCCCGCAAGGACCTATTTTTACAGTCTATGGCCTGGACGGATTTTTTGGGTCGCAAGCTTGCTGACAGCTTGCTACCTATTTAGAGCAGCTCTTCGGGACATTTATAATAAAAGTAGTCTTGTACGTAAATGTGATTGATTGACCGTCAATATCGTTAATGGCAATCATAACGTTACCCTATGTTCGCCTTAGCCTGCCTAGGCCTAACGTAACCAATCTCACTGTCAAGCTGGTATGCTAGCTAATGGAATTAGCCTACCTCCGATCTGAGTTGGGTGGAATATTAATGTACTTTACATTGTACTGTAAATTGAAGATAACTGAATAAACGTTATAACATAACACAATGATGTGACGAATTTCACACAGTCAATGCAAATAAATAACACAGTAAAACCGTGAAAATGAAATGATATAATAAACATTAGCTTAACTTACCGTGAATTCGCTTGCAATATAAAACCAGAGCTCCCGCTTCTAACTTCTCCCGCTTTCCAGAATCTCCGCCCCGAACTGTCAATCATACTGTGCCTGGACAGAGACCCTCCCATGAAGACCATATCCGGTTCACCCTGCTCCAAGCAAAGGTCAAGTCGGCTCCACTGAGCAGGCGCAGTTCGTCCAAACAGCCGGCGAAAAAGACTTCCGTGTTTCAATTTGGTTTTTCCGAGGCCATGGAAAGGCAATGGGTGACGTCACAGTGGCTTTGTCCATATTTTTATACAGTCTATGTTTCCAAGGCGCGTTTCCATGGAAATGGCCTCTTACCGGAAGTACTTTTCTGATTCTGCCGCCAAATTTCAATGTTGATTCAGAAATGAGTGGCTTCTGATTGCTTAGCTATGTGTTAACTATTTAAGTTAACAAACCAGCTGTCTACCTATGAACACAGTCATACAGAGCAGAGACCGGAGCGAAAGATATTTTAACATTGAGCTAAGACACGCTAACTTAGCTTGCTTAAAAAACGGAAACGTCAAGTGTCAGGTTAGTTCCACCGCTTTGCTAACCGTGTGGATGCGGAGTTGACAAACGTTAGCTGACTAGCGAAAACTGTCAGACTTGCTAGCACCAGAGATTACACCCGCTGAACCATTAGTAATATGTTTGTCTTTTTATTATTGTTATACATAGACTGTCACGATTGAGAAGTCATCATGTGGAACGACGTGGAACTCCTGACCAGTGACGATACCAACACAGTGCGACTGTGTATCGACTCCAGACAGGAGTGTGGCAGCGCCCTGTATCAAGTTGATACTTTGGTCAAACTTTCCTCCTCTGCAAAGGTAGGCTAACTAATGTTAGCTAAGTAATATGTGTCTAAATTCATTTTAATGACCTTGGCAAATCTGAATTATTGTAAGTTAGCCATGTACAGTTGAAGTCGGAAGTTTACATACACTTCGGTTGAAGTCATTAAAACTCATTTTTAACCACTCCACAGATTTCATGTTAGCAAACTATAGTGTTGGCAAGTCAGTTAGGACATCTACTTTGTGCATGACACGAGTAATTTTTCCAACAATTGTTTACAGACAGATTATTTCACTTTTAATTCACTATATGGGCCATTCTACAAAAGTCATGCAAATTGCTGTCCCTCTCTGATAAAAGTAAGAAATTGACCAATAAAATCTTTCAATGCTATATAATTCATTAGATCATGTTATGTTTTAATATAGTCCAAGATATAAATTGCAGTAATAATAGTTACATTTATCCAAAATCAACACTTACTGGGAGTATAAATTCCTATTGGGAGATGGCTGTCCCCAGTGGCGGTTCTAGACAAATTTTACTGGGGGGGCCAAGGTGGGGCCAGCGTTTAATCAGAGGGGCACATTAAAAAAACGACGACAATTGAAGCATTAAAAACTTTTATTTTACTTAATATTACAATCATGCTAAAGTTTTTTTTTAACAAAAACAAAATGCATTGAGGTATGGCTATCGAAAATGGAAAATAAAATAAAATAAATTATAGATTCATAAATTGCTCCAATTCTTGGCAAATATTGCCATATAAACGATTTATTTGGTTTCCTGCCATTCACAACTCTAACAACGTTAAGTTACTCCTCCTGCGTGTTGCCCCCGTATCCAAACAAACGCAGGCAGCCAGCACAGTAGGGTGCGTCGCTCTAATTAGTCTGTGTACAACGTTGAGTCACATTAGTTCCGGTTTCGGCGCTAGCGCATATCATCGTAAAAAATGATCATTTTATTATTCAGTCAGCACAGGGGCCACCACAGGGGCCAAGGACATCTGGACAGGGGCACTGGGCCCTGTAGGCCCCCGTGTAAAACCGCCACTGGCTGTCCCCACTATCAACCCTTAAACTGGTGCATTAAAAAATAATACCCAAAATATTTTTGCCAATTATTTGACTTGTCTCATTCAATAAAGCATGTGAATTTTTATCAAATATAAGTTAAAATAATGCAATCTATTTTGTAATAAATTTCATAATTCAAAAAACCTATTGAAAAAATGCTGTCCCCAATTTTTACGTCACAACCGAAACGTACTGTTTGAGTCTGTGCAGTGAACCTGCTTGTAGCCACACACCCCTTTTTTTAACCAGGAAATTAGACAGCCTTCATATGAATCAAGGCCACATGGTGAGTAGCTAGGTTTTAGCGTTTTGATATAATTGTCCTTCAAAGTATGAAAATTAGTCTGTGGTTTTAAGAGACGTCACACCCAAACACCCAAGTTTTCATATTAGAGAAAAAAAGTTGATTTCATAACTGTAGATTTGATTAAAAGGAAGGTGCATCTGCACAGAGAAGGGGTTGCTAACCATGTGCTTGCTAAATCTTTTGTTTTGTGGCCGAAATGAGCCAGAATTGTCACAACCGAAACAGTCACTACTGAAACAAATGGTATTGTTTTGACAGGCCTGTTTCGGTTGGTGACACTTGTCCGTAAATTCTTATTAAAGACAATAAATAGTGAGACAATCAATGCACATGTACAAACCTCAATTCCAAAAAAGTTGGGACAGTGTATAAAATGTAAATAAAAACAGAAAGCAATGATTTGCGTGTCCTTTTTGTATTCAATTGAAAACAGTACAGAGACAAGATATTTCATGTTTTAACTAATCAACTTTATTCTACATTTCATTCTTTATTCAGCTCATTCTACATTTGATGCCTGCAACACCTCCCAAAAAATTTGGGACAGGGGCATGTTTACCTTTGTGTTACATCACCTGTCCTTTTAACAACACTCAGTAATCTTTTGGGAACGACAACACTAATTGTTGTAGTTTTGAAAGCAGAATTGTTTCCCATTCTTGCTTAATATGAGACTTCTGCTGCTCACCAGTCCGGGGTCTCCATTGTCATATTTTGGGCTTCATAATGCGCCACACGTTTTCAATGGGAGACAGGTCTGGACTGCAGGCAGGCCAGTCTAGCAGCCGCACTTTCTGACGACGAAGCCATGCTGTTGTAACACGTGCAGAATGTGGCTTGGCATTGTCTTGCTGAAATAAGCAGGGATGTCCCTGAAAAAGAGATTGTCTAGATCGCAGCAAATGTTGCTCCAAAATGCATATGTGCCCTTCAGCGTTAATGGTGCTTTCACAGATGTGCAAGTTACCCATGCCATGGGCACTAACACACCCCCATACAATGACAGATGCTGGCTTTTGAACCTTGTGTTGGTAACAATAGAGATGGTCCTTTTCCTCTTTGGCCGGGAGAAAACAACGTCCATTATTTCCAAAAACAATTTGAAAGGTGGACTCCTCAGACCACAGCACACATTTCCACTTTGCGTCAGTCCATCTCAGATGAGCCCAGAGAAGTCGGTGGCGTTTCTGGATGTTGATATATGGCTTACGCTTTGGGTAGTAGTCTTAACTTGCATTTGTAGATGCAGCGACAAATTGTGTTTACTGACAATGGTTTTCTGAAGTATTCCTGAGCCCATGTGGTTATATTCATTACAGAAGCATGCCGTTTTTAATGTAGTGCTGTCTGAAGGATCGAAGGTCACGGGCATTCAATATTGGTTTACGGCCTTGCCCGTTTTCTCCAGATTCTCTGAATCTTTTACTAATATTATGGACTATAGATGGTTAAATCCCTAAATTCCTTGCAATCGTGTGTTGAGAAACGTTGTTCTTAAACTGTTGGACTATTCGCTCATGCAGTTTTTCACAAAGTGGCGAACCCATCCTTGCTCGTAAATGCCAGAGCCTTCGTGGATGCTCCTTTTATACCCAGTCATGATAGCATGACCTGTCACCTATTCACCTATTTACCTGTGGAATGTTCCAAACAGGTGTTTTTTGAACATTCCACAACCTTCCCAGTCTTTTTTATACCCCTGTCCCAACTTTCTTGGAACGTGTTGCAGGCATCAAATTCGGAATTAGCGTATATTTACAAAAATCAATGAAGTTGCTAAGGTAAAACATTAAATATCCTTTAAATATCGTTTTCATTTAAATATATAGACAAGAGAATTTACAAATCACTGCTTTTATTAGCATTTTACGTACTGTCCCAACTTTGGAATTCAGGTTTCAGTAAGAGATGTCACAACTGCAACAAAGTGGTCACAACCGAAATACCAGCTGTTTTGTAAAAATTTTGAATAATATGAATAATCAATCAAATATCCAAGATATTGTGCTGGCGAGGGTATATATAATCTCATAAATAAGAATATCAAATTCATGTGATCAAATCTGTCCATTTTATAGAGAACATTTGTACGGAGTTTTCACTAAATTTAATTAATCCAATGTTTTATTTGATTTAAAAATTCAGGGTAATTGATTCAAATTCAACAGCAGTCAAGATTTTTTTTCAAAGGGGTGAATTAAACTTATCAATTGGTATGTAATTTTATTTCAAAAGCAGGGTTGACACCATGTTTCGGTTGTGACATATTTAGGAGCAGTCAGTAAATTCATCCTTATTCTGAAAAAAGTACATGTGATTGCATGTAGTATATTTATGTATCTCAGATAAAGTGTAACACATATATTATAAAAGAATTTTGCAAAAAGAATACAAATTTACACTTTTCTCCAACCCTCAATTTGCACGACTTCTGTAGAATGGCCCATATCACAATTACAGTGGGTCAGAAGTTTACTTACACTAAGTTGACTGTGCCTTTAAACGGCTTGGAAAATTCTAGAAAATTATGTCATGGTTTTAGAAACTTCAGATAGGCTAATTGACATTATTTGAGTCAATTGGAGGTGTACCTGTGGATGTATTTTAAGGCCTTTCTTCAAACTCAGTGCCTCTTTGCTTGACATCATGGGAAAATCAAAAGAAATCAGCCAGGACCTCTACAAGTTTGGTTCATCCTTGGGAGCAATTTCCAAACGCCTGAAGGTACCACGTTCATCTGTACAAACAATAGTATGCAAATATAAACACCATGGGATCACGCAGCCGTCATACCGCTCAGGAAGGAGACGCATTCTGTCTCCTAGAGATGAACGTGCTTTGGTGCGAAAAGTGCTAATCAATCCCAGAACAATAGCAAAGGACCTTGTGAAGATGCTGGAGGGAACAGGTACAAAAGTATCTATATCCACAGTAAAACGAGTCCTATATCGACATCACCTGAAAGGCTGCTCAGCAAGGAAGAAGCCACCACTCCAAAACCGCCATAAAAAATCCAGACTACAGTTTGCAACTGCACATGGGGACAAAGATCTTACTTTCTGGAGAAATGTCCTCTGGTCTGATGAAACAAAACTTGAACTGTTTGGCCATAATGACCATCGTTATGTTTGGAGGAAAAAGGGTGAGGCTTGCAAGCCGAAGAACACCATCCCAACCGTGAAGCACGGGAGTGGCAGCATCATGTTCTGGGGGTGCTTTGCTGCAGGAGGGACTGGTGCACTTCATAAAATAGATTGCATCATGAGGATGGAAAATTATGTGGATATATTGAAGCAACATCTCAAGACATCAGCCAGGAAGTTAAGCTTGGTCGCAAATGGCTCTTCCAAATGGACAATGACCCAAAGCATACTTCCAAAGTGGCTTAAGGACAACAAAGTCAAGGTATTGGAGTGGCCATCACAAAGTCCTGACCTCTATCCAATTGAAAATTTGTGGGCAGAGCTGAAAAAGCATGTGCGAGCAAGGAGGCCTACAAACCTGACTCAGTTACACTAGTTCTGTCAGGATGAATGGGCCAAAATTCCAGCAAATTATTGTGCGAAGCTTGTGGAAGGCTACCCGAAACGTTTGACCCAAGTTAAACAACTTAAAGGCAATGCTACCAAACACTAACAGAGTGCATTTAAACATCTGGCCCACTGGGAATGTGATGAAAAAAATAAAAGCTGAAATAAATCATTCTCTCTACTATTATTCTGACATTTCACATTCTTAAAATAAAGTTGTGATCCTAACTGACCTAAGACAGGGAATGTTTACTAGGATTAAATGTCAGGAATTGTGAAAAACTGAGTTTAAATGGATTTGGCTAAGGTGTATGTAAACTTTCGACTTCAACTGTACTTGTCTGATATTCAACGAGATGGCAAAATTTTCTACCTATCTCATATAAAGTATCATGTATGCATTATCTAAAGTAACAGCAATTTGTGGTTGTTCACAACAGCTGACCGACTAGCTCATTGTGTTCATATTTGTTTTATTTATGGGTTATTTATAGGTTTATAAATAAGATTTTATTTCTTATCTGATACGAATGTAAGCGACATGACGTCCATGAAAAACACCCAGTGCATTAGCAATGGAACAAATGTGCAAAATCAATTAAGTAAGCCGGAAAATTGAGAGTAATTAAAAGTCGTTAATGCAGCTGAATGATATTCCATTTGTGCAGGTGTTGGACAGCCCAAAGCTGTATGCATCGAGCGCTTCTAACTCCAGTATTCTTGTTGCTGACACAACTGTGGTCCTCTTTGACCAGAACTTCCAGTCCGTTCTTCTGCACCTTCATTTCGGTAAGACTCAGTCATGGCTCGGTAGCTAAAACTTACTTACTTACTGCCATCTGCCATCGTGTCCGCCTGTCCGGTGAAAGACGAGCTGCATGTTTTGATTTTAGGCACCCTGGTTGACACTGTGGCCGTGTGTCAGAACGGTCAGTTTTTACTGGTCGGGGAGAGAAACGGAAATCTTCACCTAATCTATGTACCACAGAAGAAGACTGTGCTTACAAAAGTAAGACATACTTCCTCCTTCTGTCATTCACTTAGTACTTTTCAGTGCTATGCATTTTATTCTTACCATTCTCTATTAATAGCAGTTGTAAGCCCTATTATAGTGTATGTAATGTAGTAGAGGCAGTGGCCTTTGTTTTGTCCAGTGCTGGATACTCTAGCCCTGGGGTAGGCAACCCTGATCCTGGAATGCTGGTGACGTTTCTGGTTTTTGTTCCATCTGAGCTTGATCACAAGAGTTTTTTGATGGACGATCATAAGCCTGAGCCTGAATATTCTGAATGGTGAAATGCTGAGTGCCTCCAGCACATGGTCACCTGCATTCATTACACTTGATTGATTAAAATGAATCCAGTTATGCAGTTATAGGTTTGGATGGAGCAAAAACCAGGAACGGCTCTGGCACTCCAGGACCAGGGTTTCCTACCCCTGCGGCCTGTAGCTAAATGATAAGCCTTGATAGGCTGAATAGCCTGTTCTTGTCTATTTTATGCATCATTTACTGTTTTCCTGTAAAGTGTATTTCCCTCTATAAAAAGCACTACGCAAATCTTTAATTTAATTATGTTCTAATAATGGCATTTTGGTGGCTACACGGTCCTTTTTACATTGTTACCAGGCTGTGCTGCAGAAAACCCAGTCTGATAATGAAAAGACCTTCAGAAGCCTCATCGTGCAGGAGGACAAGATGGCTCCAGGTGAGCCTTGGTTGGAGAATGCGAAACTTTTTGGAATGTTTTATGGGTGCACTTGGACTGTTTTGTGCGTGCATTTGGAATGTTTTTGTATTATTGTCTTGTACATCAGGGGTCCCCACAGTTTATGCCATCTTGAAGTTCCCTGAAATGACCAGTCTCAATCAGCTTTTGATAAATATTATGTTCTTTAAAAGAAAAACAAAGGAAAATAACTCCAAATGTAATTTTGACATGTTTTCTGATGTTCATTATATACATTGCTTCCTTGCTTGCAAATGGCTGGCCAACAATGCAAGATTCACAAGCCAGTGAGGGCAGAAATGATAGTTGTGGTATTGTACTCATATAATATCCTTTTTAAACTTGATTTCTTATCCGCTGCTTGTTCCAGGGTCGTACCACTTGTTCCTTATCGTCTTAGATGGGTTCATTCATATTTCAAACCTGGAGCTGGAGAAGATTGAGAGAGGTATGTTTTTTTTTTTCACATGGCTGGTCTGAAACCTTCCAATTAATAATTTATTAATATTGCCAACTATCGCATTATACGAATGCACTGAAACCATATGTTCTTTTTAATCCTTTTTTTCATATATTGTCAGCCTTTGAGAAAACGGACATTGGAGCCTTAAAGGAGGTATGTAGAGACTTGTACATGTTTTAATGGCCATCCCCTAAAATAACAGGATTTATAAATGTTTTCCTTTTCATTAGATGGTTTTTCACTGGCAACATTGCCGCTAGCCTTTTCACTATTTACTTACAAGATAAGTGCAGAATATTGATAACCATAATTAGGTTTGGTCTTCATCAGAACAAGGCGCACAGTTCACACAGGCCTGTTTTCATCTGGTTTCCTCTCAGTTATGATGGAAATATCTCATACACACATAAGACCAAATACCAAAAATTGCCTTCACGTCAAAATTATTCATTGAGTCTTTAAAGGGATCTTTAAGGGGTCGACTACAACAACAAAGAGTAACAAGTTGCAATGGCCACGTTCGCTCCGCCGCCGTACTTCCACAGAGAATATTAGGTCAGCACAAAGTAAAGGATTCAACTATAGTTTGACTTCAAAAATGATGGTATAAACACTCAAAATAACCCAGATAGACTGTCGTCGTATTTTATTTGCTTTGGGTGCACTGTGGAGTGTTTAAGTGCGTTTGGTAGTGGATGCTACCGGTTGCCATAGAGTTGCGCTAGCATTAGCAACGTGTGTATGTCCAAAAGAAGGGACAGCATGGAATTAGCTGAAAATGGTTTCCATCAATCAACTACATCATGGGTAAGTCGTAATTGAGACATTATGTCCAAAATTCCGAACTATCCCTTTAAGAGGGTTAAATAAAAGAGCGTGAGCGTTCAAGTTTTCTTTCTGCATGCTCTTTTCCTTTCTATCTCTAGCTACAGTCACGCATAAAGATGAACTTCTCCTCAACCCGGGAGGTCCACACCAGATGCCACTCAGCTGTGACTGCGGACCTGACCAATGAGATCCGCCTCATTATCGGGGTGAGGCGAGCAAAGGCCCCCAAAATCACTAAAACTCCTCCGATATGTGCTATATAACCCCAAGTCGTCTGTTTGCTGAACAAAGCAGGAAATAAATATCAAAGCAACGCGGTCTCTTTAAGCATCACAAATCAAAAAACATTTTCCAGAGTCGAATGTGTAAAAATATTTTTAATGCATTTTTAACCCTGGTCTGGCCCCCTTCCTCGTAGCAGCTAATTGTACTGAGTAAAATCGGGAAACCTCCCCCCGAATATGGAACATGTGAATGAGCAAAAACACTTCCTGGTTTTCCTCGGCCAGCTACGAGGAACAGGGCCCTGCTGGGTATCTCACAAGCATTCCAATATTTTATGTCGTGTTCATATTCCTGTTAGGAACCAATTACTAATTCAATGACAGATTTGATTAGTGAGATTCCTCTTCCTTATCCCAAGGCTGCGTAAGCTTCATTTGCTTTGCCTTTCTGTGGACCTAAGTTTTGGTGCGTGCGGCCGTGCGTTTTGCCTCTCGCTAACAGGGCAGTGGGGAGAATGCACTGACCCAGTGGGGACTGAGCTCTGCGGAGAAAACCATGTCTCTCAACCATCTCCTGGACAACAAGTTAATCTCAGGTGACCGTGATAACCATTCCTTCTGCAAAACCGCTGAAAAAAAAAAGATATTCCAGTGAAACCTCCCATCAGTATGATCGAATACGTACTGTGCCAGTAGCCAGTAGCTCCATACGGCGATGCCCAATTGGCGATTTCGTCGCCAGAGTATGGGAGGGCTCAGTTGGTTTGGTTAGGGGTCTGTGTTTCATCACTAACAACTACCTCCCCCCCAAGATATTCTAGACAAATCTCCATCAATGAGTCCTTCGGCTGCATCTACCTAAGTAAATAAGCTGGAGCAGCGGTAGTGTAGAGGCATCACACGCTAATGCTTATGTGAGTTTAGGTGTATATCTGTGTGACCTCTACATTTCTGTTTCTCTACCAGGAGTGAGAAAAGTCCAGGTGATGGAAAACCTGATGTATGTTCTGGATGAAGAGGTGAAGCCCATAATTTGATTGACATCTTGATGTAGTTTCCACTTTAGTGGTCTGGGGTGTGGTTGGGGGGGATAACACCCCTTTACACAGCAGAATGAAAGATTAATCTGTATGTGATTGTGTTCACAGAATCTTTACAGTTCAGAAATCCGAGTGTGCTGCTTATTTATGCGTTCCTTCCTGTAGAATGTTTTGAGCATCTGGGAGGTGAACTTCCTGGTGATGTTGTCGTGCTGGTCCCATCTCTCCATCTATGACTTCCTGCTCACCGCGGAAGGGGAGACTGTCTCTGTTAGCATGCAAGTGCCCATCCTCTGCTTAATTGTGTAATTGCATTAATTTCCCATTGACCCACTGTGCTTAACTAAGGCATTTCATAATGTCCCTGAATTTCTTTCTAGGCAAGAGGGCACCAGTGTGAAACTCATTGCTTTGACGATGCTGAACAATAGCCAGGTAGGCTGTCCTTACCTCTAACAGCTACCTCTGACAATAGCCAGGTTGGCTGTCCTTACCTCTAACCGCTACCTCTGACAATAGCCAGGTAGGCTGATCTTACCTCTAACCTTTACCTCTGACAATAGCCAGGTAGGCTGATCTTACCTCTAACCTTTACCTGTGACAATAGCCTCTAACCTCTAACCGCTACCTCTGACAATAGCCAGGTAGGCTGTCCTTACCTCTAACCTTTTCCTCTGACAATAGCCTCTTGACACCCATTTTTACAACTGGATACTCTTTACGGAGAAATTCAGGTTCAGGACTTTTGCTCAAGGGTTCAATGACCGTTACCTACCTGGGATTTGAACCTGCAACCTCTGAGCTTCAAGCCCAGTTATGTTACCACTATGCCTCACTGCTGCCCAGTTTAAGTTGTTATTCTGTCTCTGTATTTGCCCTGCTCGGTATGTGCCGTGCCGTTCTGTGCTGCTCCGTGCCGTGCCATAGATGCGGAGTCTCCTGGTGTACTCCGTGGCCTCCATGACTGTGCTGTACTCCCTGGAGGTCTCCGCCTCCTCCTGCCTGGTCCAGACTGGCATCAGCATGGTAGCCTGAAAAATTATGTTATTCTATTCTATTCTATTCTATTCCTACTGTACTATACTCTAAGTTATTCTATGTATGTGCTATTCTCCACTACATCTCCATCATCTGCACCCCCTTTAATCTCCTGAAGTTCCTCCTGGGAAAAATTAAGTCATTCTATTTATGTTCTACTCTATTTTTGTTCTATTTTATTCTATTATACTCTATTCTATTCCACTTGACTCGCGCCTATGGCTGATTTATAAGAAGTGACACCAGCGGAAAGGGTTTAGTTGGCCATGCCGAGCCTTCACCTACATGCCTATAAGGCCGATGCCTCTGGGTCAGTACAATGTTTCTTTGGTACGCCCAGATTATACATTTGAAATCTGGTAAATTTTGTTGTGGAATTGTTAGAGGTTGTTGCTAGGAGGTGACCACTGACTACAGTGTACTAGCTCTAGCGTCCTGTCCAATCAAAACTCATCAGATGGATTTTCTTCTGAATTTCAGGACACCATTTATTTGCTGGAAGGAATTTCTGAAAGTCCTGAGAGGTACGTAAGGAAGGGGGGGGGGCGCGTTGTTCAGCTTTGGACAACAGCGTATGCCTTCCTAACACAAGCACTGGGGAAAATGTCTTGTCACAGCCTGTGAAAAACATGTTATGAACAACAAGGTGATAAAGGTTAAAGAACAATGCATACCATGTGACCCCCCCCAGTTCTGACGGTCCGGTGTCTGCCATCGTCTTGAGATGTTTCACAGAAGCTTTGCCAGAAAACAGGTAAAGGCCGTAAAATGAGCCAGATATTCCCTATTGTTAATGCAAACGCACCGGCCATAAAATTAGGCCTTTATTACTGCTGTTTAATGCAAACGCACCAGCTGACCTCTGGGATGTCTCCCCTAGGCTCAGCCGCCTTCTCCACAAACATAAATTTGAAGAAGCAGAAAACTTTGCCATACAGTTTGGGCTTGACGTTGAGGTAAGGGATCCGATTGGCTGATGTTATTTAGTCTCTTATGATCTCTTTTTAACTAAGGAAACGCCTTCCACTGAAATACCTCTTTGGGCTTTATTGAGCCCTTTTACCTGAGCAGGACTTTATAGTCTGTTTGTACTGGCCCGTGCTTTTCTGAAGAACACCCCCTTCCCAGCATTCCACTGGGTTTTGGTTTGTTGAATTCTCTGTGTGTGACTCATCTGCCTGGATCCCCTCCACTCTTGCAGCTGGTGTACAAGGTGAAGCTGGACTTTGTGTTGGAGAAGCTGGCATCTGCTTCCGTGGGGGGGTACGGACAAGCGGTGTGGTCCGAGCTAGTAGAGGAGGCCAAGACTAACCTGATAAAGATCATGGTGAGTCACGTTACCAAATGCGAAGGAAAATAAATGATTTGACACTCCTTTGTTTTTTTTCATATTATCAATTGCATTATGTACAACAGTTATAATCATTGGGGACAAGATGTGTGTGTGTGTGAGTGTGAGTGGGTGTGTGTGTGAGTGTGTGAGTGAGTGAGAGTGATGGATGGATGGATGGATGACATGGGCAGCTGCTGGATGGCTTGTTCTGTTCCAGGGTGTGGATGGGCCCACGGTCTGGTATCTAATTGTCACCCGAAACTGGGAGAAATCAGGGGTTGTAAAAAAATATTTAATGAATTGATTTGGCCTCCTTCTGGACAGGATGAGCAGTTTGTGGTGCAGTGCTGCATGCAGGCGCCATGGCCGACCTTCAGCATCGCGGAGGAGATGCTAAACCACGCCGCCTCCCGCTACCCTTCCTCGCAGATCCAGGAGGCCCTGTCCAAACTCGCCACCTTCTGCGGCCTCAACGGACCTGACAACTTCAAGTACGTTACGTTGCGTTATGTTCTCTAACAGACGCTCTTATCCAGACCAACGTGGTTGAGTAATATAAGTGTGTTCACCTGATTTATATAACTAATACTGCCAGAACAGCAAGTATATAGTGGCATTCTATATAGTGCACTTTGAAAGACAACAACAACAGACTCCAAATGCAAATCCCACACCAAGAATCAGCTAGACCTTTTCTTGGCTTTCTTGTGCTTGAACTAATGATGCAATGACACACAACTGCTCAAGAAACAGCTGAGCAGCCAATTGTCAAATTACTTTAGGTCCCCTAAAATGGGGAACTATGTTAAAAAAAAAAAAAAGTGCTGCGATTTCTGCACGGCTCAACCGTTATGGTTGTAAGTACTTTCAAATTAAAGCTGAAAGTCTGCACTTTAACCTCATATCAATCCAATCTGCTGGAGTAGAGCCAAAACGACAACAATTGCATCACTGTCCAAATACTTAAGGACCGCACCGTATGTAAGTGCTAATGCAACATGAGTCTATCTCTAAAGCATGGATGCAAGTTATCTATGTTCAGCAAGAAAAAAAATACAAATCCCTAGATCAACATTTATGCATGTTAGCTTTTATTAGCTTTTATTTTAGTGCTTTCCATGATTTCAAACCGCCAAACTCAAGCGCCTCTAATGTGTGTCCTTTCTGTGCCCTCCAGTGGAATTTCCTGGATCCAGTTCCTGAACAGTGCCGACTACATGAGTGACGTCTTGTGGCACCTGAGGGAGGGAGATTTAAAAGGGGCTCAACACCTGTGGCTCCGGCATGAGGTATCCCAGCAGCCACCTCTTTGCTTTGGTATTGCGTCATTACTGGCACGCATTATACTTATTGCATGTTCCTCAGACTTTATAATGATGGTATTTTAAACCCTTCTGCTAACCTGAAGGGAAACTCAATCGTATGCAACACATTTCTACCATAAATGATTGCACAGAATGTGTGTCTGAACTCCAGTTGAATCTTTTATCGATTTTGTTTTTTGAGTGGTCATTACCTGTAAAAGGCAGTTTAGTATTTTAAAGAAATACTTAACATTCCCGCTTTCATCCTGCAGTGGCAGTTTGTGGAGCAGTTTGATGAGAAAGTTCTCGATTCCCTGCTTTCCTCAATACCTGAGAACATCCCATCCAAGGACCTGTGTCTGTGGTTCAAAAGCGTCATCATTCCCTTTGTCAGGAGAACTCTACCCAAGGGACAGGTAACGGCTTATTACTCATTCTGTGGATTTCAATGTACATCATAGACATACTTGATTTTAATTGGTGATTTGGTGTAATGTAGGCTTCACAGAAAAACGTAAGCCCATTACTGAACTAAAATTCAGTACAATGACCAATTACTGTGGGCGCGTTAAGTAACTGAGTGATTTTGAATCACTTAACGTACTGCTCTACGTGAGCGCTGAGCAACTGTCTTGGAAAATGGAGGCGTACAAAAATGCTGGTGTTGTTGTTGGGTTTTTTTTCGCAGAAAACCTTGGCACGGTGGTTGGAGCAGAGGGCGAGGAATCTGCAGCTGACAGAAAAGGTAAGGGCTGGTCTCGGTTCTTGAAGGGCCAGCGTAGATCATGTCCGCTTTGTGTTCCTTTATGATCTCAGCGGGTTCCGTGTTCTGTGTGTTTCCAGGGCGACTGGCCACAGAACGGCCTGGACTTGGCTGAGCTGGGCTTGCCCTCTATCTGGCTCTGGATGCCTCAGGTAACCCCACTTCCCCAAATTTTTCTCTCTTTCTAATAGCCTGGGATGTCTTAATTGTTCTGCATCTGAATTCAGTTGGGTTTCCCACTGGAAGGTTTACTTATCATAGAAAAATCTGCATTTTTGGAGTTTTAAATACTCATTATTTATTACCAGGCCCTGGTTTGTAGACATTGGTATGTTTGGTATCAAAGCCAGTATTAGCCTCCCACCAAAAAGCTAGCATAGTATTTGGCTAATGGGAAATAAGCTGGTAAAGTGTGCAGTGTGTAAGTTATGTTGTGGCAATGGGGGAAACCCAGAATGTTGCCTTTATTCTTTAACATGCGCCCCCCCCCGCACACACACACACACAACAGGACGACTACGGTGCAGAAGAGGTGGACCAGCTCAAAGCCCTGGTGGTCAGTCTGAGGCAGCTCCTGGATCTGTACAGGAAGTACAACTGCAGACTGTCCCTGTCGGACTTTGAGAAGGTTAGAGTTCCTTACTGGGTTCCTGGCATCTTTCCACTCATCTGGATGGAATGTTTGTGATGCCATGACTGACTGACTTCTTCTTTTTCACCCACTTTGGAATGTATTATATCTCAGTTAATTAGCATTAAGAAATGTCTATATGTGACTCCTTGAGCCCCAAATTATGCATTGCTGGTCCCCCACCCCACCCCACCCTACAAGTGCGCTTGACAAACGCCCCCATCTCTCCGAAAAAATAAATGGCTGCCACCACGACTTGACAGGTCTCTGCCTATACAACTCAAAAACATTTACATTAGAACAATTGTGTCAACATAGCAGTTGTATCTGGGACATGTTAGCAGGTTCTATTAGCCTGTAAAAGGCTACCTGTGGTTTTTCAGCAGGGGAGCACGAGAATTGCCCTCCTGATGTTGGATAAAGTGCTGGCCCCAGAACTCATCCCCTCTGTGATAGAGAGAAGTGTTGGGCCCTACGCTCTGGCCCACCAGCTCTCCCTGGACGACCTATTATTGCAGTACATCAAGGTGTGAAAAGGACATCGGAACACACCTGCACACACAACATACATGTCTGACCTTCATTCCGCACACAACACACCTGCATGGGCTTCATTCCGCACACAACACACCTGCCTGGGCTTCATTCCGCACACAACACACCTGCCTGGGCTTCATTCCGCACACAACACACCTGCCTGGGCTTCATTCCGCACACAACACACCTGCCTGGCTTCATTCTATACGTTATCAGTTCATATTTAACTTGTTGGAGCTCCAGTCAGCTTGCTGTGTATAGGCTGTCTATAGATTGTTCATGTGAATCATTCCACCAGTCCAATTATTCAACCACAACAGTTTGTTCTGGTTCGGTTGTCTGACGTGTGTGTGTGTGTGTGTGTGTGTGTGTGTGTGTGTGTGTGTTGTAGGACCTGCTGGATCGCTGCAGCTCCCAGACAACCTCTTTGTTCACAGAGTGGGAAGGCAAAGCTGTGGCAGTGCTGGGCTGTATAACTGACCCAGATGTGAGTTTACAACACTACTGCCCTCTGTGACATCACTGACTGTATGGCCCAGATGTGAGATTACAACACTACCGCTTTCTGTGACATCACTGACTGATTGATTGATTAACTTTATTTGGAATAAAAAGTACAGACAATAGTACATTCAAGAGGATAACACATAAAAGCGTACTTAAACACTTGTTTCCAACATGGTCCTGACTGTGACTGTATATGAGTTAACAACACTACTGCCCTCTGTGACATCACTGACTGGTATAACAAAGCAACCAAATGTTAAGTGAGTTTCGTGGAAATGATCAGGGATTCTGCAGGAGTGGTTTTCAGATTAGACCAACCTCTAAAAACTTAGCCTGATTTACTCAGACCTTTAGTGATTGCAAAAACTTTTAGCACACGCAAAACTACTAATACAACCAATGATTGGTGCAAAACAAATACCATGACCAATCATTTGTCATGTTATTGGTTTTGCGTGTGCTAAAAGGTTTTGCACACGCTAACGGTCTTAGTAAATCAGGCCCTTAGAGTATTTCAGAAGCATATCTGACCCCAGGCGTGGAGACGGCCCCTCTCTGACCCCAGGCGTGGAGACGGCCCCTCTCTGACCCCAGGTGTGGGGACAGCCTCGCTGTCACCCCAGGTGACCTCTGACCCCGCTCTGACACACTGTGTCCGTGTTGTGTAGCTGGTGGTGGATGCCGTGCTGGAGATCATGTATAAAGCTGTGGTGCCCTGGAGCCTGGTGGTGGAACAGCTGGTCCAGAAGCACCTGGAGAAGGAGCACCCAAAGTATGGTCCCCACCCATCTCCACCGTCCATCCTCCTCATTCCCACCCTCCATTCTTCTCCTCCCTCTCTCCTACAGCAGTTCTGCTGGAAACCGGGCTGCTGCTCTGTCTGGTTTTGATCTTCATCAAATATTAAGGGTTGCATGAGACTGGTAGTAGGCCTAATTGATTGGTTAAATAATTAATAACTTAATTGACACAGCAAAAATGGTGCTGCACATCTAACACCCGCTGGTGTTTATACAAGACTGTGTGAGACCAGTAGTGTTAGATTTTCTGTGTATATTAATAACAATGGTAAAACATTTATGTCCATACACACTGAATTCATTTGTAGGTTATGACCATTTTAAAAAATGTTGTATTGTAATGTTGTATTGTTCAGAATATCCTGAGGCAGAAGAGGGCAAACTCTCATCGATTGTAGTGAATGAGCTGGTCATTCAAATTGAAGCTGTACACTGTCACTGGGGGAAAAAAAAAAAAAAAGAAGCTCTCCCCCAATCCCCCACAGGCAGAAGCTGCTGATGGAGAGCTACCGGCTCATGGAGATGAAAAAGCTTCTAATGGGCTACGGGATCCGCAACTACAACCTGTCCAACAACTGCCAGATCATGGTGGGTGCCATTTTGGCTCAGCCAGTTGCATATTACACTGTTTAGAATAAAGAATGGTGATGCACACTGTATACATGTATATTACACTAGAGGGGATTTCAGACTATACAGCCCTCCAGGACTGGAGTTAAACCTGCAGACACTGCGGCCCTCCAGGACAAGAGTTAAACTTACAGACACAGTGCCCCTGCATTACACAATACGGACACAAAAGGATGTTTTTAATTTAATTTATGGACTAAAGTATTGACTATAAGTGAATTAAGTTTTTTTACATTTTATTCTGTTACCTGGGTGACAGTAGTTTTTTGCATGTGACTCCCGGAGCCTTGTAGTAGTGAGGTTGATGGGTGTGAACAATCCGCCCCCCCTGTCCCATTTCCTGGAGGTTTGATTTGGGATAAAATGATGCCTGATGTGTCCCCCTCTCTCCCTGCAGACCCTGGTGAAGTACATCCTAAAGCAGAACCTGCCCTCATCCCTAGAGGACGCCCTGAAGCTGACCCAGGCGTACAAGCTGCCACCGTCCCAGATCTACTTCCTCTATTTCATCCAGCTGGTAGGCCAGGCCAAGGTATGTGCGCCGGGACATTTTGGACATAATAATAATAATGCCTGGCATTTTATATAGCGCCTTTCTCGATACTCAAAGTGCTTTACAATGATGAGGGGGAAACTCGCCTCAACCACCACCAATGTGTAGCACCCACCCGGGTGATGCAAAGGCTGCCATTTCGCGCCAGAATGCTCACACACATCAGCTGAGGTGGAGAGGGAACAAATTTTTTAGCCAATTAAACTGGGGGATGATTAGGTGGCAAGAGCCTGGGTTGGGAGTTTAGCCAGGACACCGGGGAAACCCCTACTCTTTACGATAAGTGTCATGGGATCTTTAATGACCACAGTGAGTCAGGACCTCGGTTTAACGTCTCATCCGAAAGACGGCATTTCCTACAGCACAGTGTCCCCATCACTGCACTGGGGCATTGGGGTTTATTTGACCAGAGGGACGACTGCCCCCTACTGGCCCACCAACACCATCCAGCAGCAACTTAGTTTTCCCCAGAGGTCTCCCATCCAAGTACTAACCAAGCCCACACCTGCTTAGCTTCAGCCATTCAGCAGGCGCAGATTGCATGGTGGTATGGCGAAATACCAGAAATGGTATTTCTGACATGGTAGAATGAAGCCTGGATCTGTTTTGTTTTAGTTTTTTTTTTTTGTGGAGGGGGTGGGTGGGACATTTTGGAAATTAAGGGGTGGGTGGGGTGGGTGTGGCATTACATTGCATGATTTTCTAACCAAATGTACCGCACGTTTCTTCTGGTTTGCATTGTGGTCTGATATCTTATTTCGATAACTGCTTGATTTCATTGATTGCTTTCAATTGTGGGTATTGTAGTGTGTGCATGGAGCTCACACTGTGGCCACTATCAGAGGTGCGAGGAACTGCATTATGCAATACAATATATTTACATTATATTATACATTTAGGCCTTAGCAGAAGCAATTTCATAGAGCCACTTATGCAGTTTACATTTTTACATATCATCCTTTTATATAATAAAGTAATTCAGTTTAAGTACCTTTCCAGCAAGGTGCTGTGTCCCAACTGGGATTTAAGCTTGCAACCTCTGTGCTACAAGCCCAGTTCTGTAACTACAGCACTACACAGGCAATTTGACCGTAGAGCAGCTATTGTGGACAGAAAGAAGCCGTCGGGGGCAGATGTGTGCTCTTTGGTGGGGAATGTGAGCTGTTTGGGGGGTGTGTCGTTGCAGAAGGAGGCGTGTGTGACTCTCCTGAAGCAGTTGTCCCCTGGGGAGGCAGAGCACGTGATCGAAAGGTTGACCACGTGGGCTCGACTGGAGCTGCAGGACAAAGCGCACGTCTCTGAGGAGGTGAGAGACCCACTGTGGCCGTGGAAGAAATGCATTATGGGAGATTATACCATCAGTGAATTTAACACCAAGTTGCAGACAGATTTATTTTTGTTTATTGGAGCTTGAATGATTTGTATATTGCACGGAAGTGCCACATGTAGGCAAAATTGCAGATTACACACCTCTGTTTGACCGGCTACTTTTAGTCATATATTTAAGGTTTGCTAATTCATTTCATAAAAATGATGTCATGGGAACAATTTGTCTCTCCGCTGCCAACTTTTTTCTCCTGGCTGCCTACACTGACATTAGATACTGTTAATGTTTGGCTTTTTCCATCAGCATAAGCAGCACCAGATGGTGGTGGCTCAGGTGATGGTGGAGGTTCTGAAATTCCTGCAGAGGATCCAGAAAGGTGAGTGCTGTTCTCATGAAGCTAATGCTAATGGCTCTTCCCCCAGTTTGGCCCACATTGCCAGGACTCTGGCTGGCGGAGATTGTGGATGTATCATTTTAATTGTCTGATTGCATCGTTATTTTTCTTTTATTATATTTTTATTGGACAGATGATGCCTTTAAAAGCCTGGATTGTGAAAATAATCTGAAGATGTTTGAGGCGATTGCTCACCTACAGGTATGTTGATGAAATCTCGGGGGTTCCTGGGGGGTATTTCACAAAGCAGGATTACTGAGTTAGCTGGATAACTGCATTGAGTAAAACCCAGAACCCTCCCATATGTGGAACAGGGACTGAAGTTAAAAGGGCTGTTCCAAGTTTTACTCAAATCGGTTATCCAGCTAACTCAGTAATCCTGCTTTGTGAAATACCCCCCTGATTTAGTTTGAGGGTCCTAATCTCCAGTGTGTGGAGTTTATTCTCGGAGTTTCTGTTTATCTTCATGTACAGCCATCCTCATCCTTGTTTATAATCATCTGTATGGCCCAAAATTAGATTTATTCAGTTTAAATTAATAAACTAGATTAATCTTGGATTAATTTTAATTAATCTTGTCAAGTTGTTGAGAACATTTCGAGATGGCTTATTGCAAGTTATATTTCATTGTCTTATTTTGCCAGTAGAGAGAGCGATGGCCAACACTGTCTGGGTCAGTTAAATTTCAGGTCAACCACTTCAGGAAGTGAGTTTATGAAGGCTGACTGATTCGAGGTGTGTTTCATGTTTTCCGTTCGTCCGCCTGCAGGAGGACTTTGACATCTTCCTGACCCCTGAGGACTACGCAGACGCCACCCTGCGGGCGCGCTTCCAGGAGCAGCACATCACGGCGTACGAGAACACGCGTGCGAGGGGCGGAGCTCCGGGCCGCCCCAATGTCGCCGCCCCAGTGGTGGCCAACGACACCGACGGCAAGACCAAAACCATCTCCACGGAGGCGGGCCTGCACCGGCTGGCTCGGCAGCTTCAGCGCTCCGAGCAGGAGCTTTGGGCCGACCTGGCGCTCCGAGCGCTCGGTGTGGGCAAGGTGGAGAAGGCCCTGAAGATCTGCAGGTGAAGGGACAAGCAGACAGGGGTGCATGATGGGTAGTCATCCGGGGTCGATGGTGCTTCCAACCACTCCTCAGACATAAGAATGCTTATTTACCAGAACAGGCCATTAAGCTAATCATTGTCAGGTTTCTCAAATCCTGTGAGTTATTGATCAGTGATTTGCAAAGGCTATTCTAGAGACTGGAGGAGGGGTGACTCACCCCCCCCCCAATGCTTGGGGCCCCAGGCTGTTGCCTGCCTTGCCTGTTCATAAAGTTAGCCTCTAGTGATTTGCACAGTTTCTTTATCAGGAACTCCCGCCTACCTTTTTGATCATGGAAGAACCAACTGAAGTTCAGCCTGTAGTAACGGGCAGCCCAAATGGTATTTAGTGGGTTTTGTGTTGTCACGGTTATGTAGTCCATAAATAAACAGGGGGTTCCAGCCAGGTGAAAAAAGTGGCCAGCTTAGGGGTGCTGGCAGCAGGGAGACAAATTGTTCCAATGACATAATTTTTATGAAATGAATTGGTAAACCTTAAATATTTATCTAAAAGTAGCCGACCAAACAGATGTGTGTAGTCTGCCATTTAGCCTACAGCTGGTGCTTGGGAAACTCCTTGGAAAAAAATAGGGGTAGTTTGTCCACCCCTGGTGAAGCCTCCCCTCCCCTCCTGCAGCGAGCTGTACCTCCACCACTGCAACGCCAGCACGGGGCGGGTGTTCTTCAGCGCCGCCCAGAAGCTGTGCCTGATGCTGGAGGAGAACATGCCCATGATCATCCCTGAAGGCCTGAACCTGCCCGCCGTCATCCACCAGCTGGCCTGCCAGGCCGTTACCGTGTGCCACCAAGGTACCACGCTGGGGGGGGGGGGGGGGGGGGCTGAATTAGGGGAAAATATGAGACATTCGACTGATGTCTAAATGGTTTGCAACCATCAGGATTTTATGGCTAACTTGTTGGGTTGTGCATTTGCCATTCAAAAGCAATGAGAATTTTGCTCAAATAATGACAAATGTTGTTTTTAATCCAGGCCATAGTTTGCTTGTTGTTGTTCCTGATTATTGAATTGGGGATTTAGCGAGTTGCTGTTTTTGATTGAATCCAGGCCTAACTGTGCATGTTATTTGTGTCACAGACCTTCTGCTGGACTGTGTCGAGTTGTGCAAGAGCACCCGTGCAGCCGTGGACGTGTACAGACAGTGCCAGATCGACGACTACGGCTTCACCACAAAGGTTCCCATCTCTACGTCCATTCCACCACTGCAGTATCTCATGCATGCATGTTAAAATCCGGACCGTGGCAGCCCTGTAGCGAGATGCGTGATTGGCTCTAATATTGTCCTAGGAGTGGGAGGGCGGCGTCTCATTGGGCGGTGTCTCATTGGGCGCCTTGAGTCCGCCTGTTGAGCGAGCAAATGAGTGAGTTAGTGAGTCGCTTGAGTTGAATCAGCATTAGATGAGGGCGGTGCTGAATTGGCTCAGTGTAATTGTGGGTAAAACACACAGTTTGACTGCTCTCAGGATTCCTCCCTGGAGGCAGAACGAGATCCCTACACCGAGTGGAGCTTCCAGGATGTCTTTAACGAAGACGGCATCGTCCTGGATCCCGTGTCCGTCTTGCCGATCCAGTATGAGATCACCACAGCCTTGCTGCCCTCGTCCTCTGGTATGGGATCAAATCCCACTCTTTTATACTGCCAATCTCACAGAACAAACGCACTTAGCACAGTGTATGCTAAACACGCTGGTTAGCCAGGCCTGCCACTGTTGCTCATATATCCCCAATGGTGGACTCACATTACATTCATGATATGTCACTCTGGATAACCGCGTCTGCTTAGTGAATATAATGTAAACAACCAGACACCAATGGCATCAACAAACGTACAGTACATAGAGAATACAATGGGAAAGGTTACCCGTACATGGACCGAAAAACCATAAACCTTAGTTGATTCAGGGAAGTATCTTTGTTTAGTCAAAACAATTTCTTATTATTATTAAAAAAAAGAAGTACATAATCTTTTAATTTATGTTCCAGATTCAAAATTGTATCCTCTGGATTGCTCTTGTCTGTCCAACTGTTCTTATGTGGAAGGTAAGTTTAGCTAGGGAGGGTCATTTTGGCTGCTTTTTTATTTCAGAAATATTTATTCATATTCATTAAAACAAGCGTCCTGATTTTCATCATAAATCCAAATTATCTCTTATCCCTGAATATAATGCAGAAATATTAATTGCTACAAATGAAAGTAAACAGTGTAAGATACCTCGTGTGTGTTTGTGTGTGTGTTTGTGTGTGTGCGTGTGTGTGCGTGTGTGTGTGCGTGTGTGTGCGTGTGTGTGCGTGTGTGTGCGTGTGTGTGCGTGTGTGCGCGTGTGTGCGCGTGTGTGCGTGCGCGTGTGTGCCGTGTGTGCGTGCGCGTGTGTGCGTCTCTCTCTGCTCTGTAGGGTTTGACTTTGTGAAGCCGTTGCTGGGCCCCGTGTCCATGATGCTGCAGAGCCTGCAGGAGTGCAGCCAGCTGGAGCTAGCCCTCCGACTACTGCTCAGCTCCTTCTGCAGCACCATGCAGCACGTCACCTCCAACAACATGGACCTGGCCCTCAGCTCACAGGTACACACACTTGGCCCTCAGCTCACAGGTACACACACTTGGCTCTCAGCTCACAGGTACACACACCTGGCCCTCAGCTCACAGGTACACACACTTGGCCCTCAGCTCACAGGTACACACACTTGGCCCTCAGCTCACAGGTACACACACTTAGCCCTCAGCTCACAGGTACACACACTTGGCCCTCAGCTCACAGGTACACACACTTGGCCCTCAGTTCACAGATACACACACCTGGCCCTCAGCTTGCAGGTACACACACCAGTCACCTCCAACAACATGGCCCTGGCCCTCAGCTCACAGGTACACACACCTGGCCCTCAGCTCGCAGGTACACACACCTGTCACCTCCAACAACATGGACCTGGCCCTCAGCTCACAGGTACACACACCTGACCCTCACCTCACAGGTACTCACTGGCTCTGAGCTCACAGGTTCTCTCACCTGTCACTCAACCACACCTCTATCCAACAGCACTCATTCTGTGCCCGGGACGCGCACTCTGACACAGGGTTTTTCACTGGGGGGATTGGACACTCTGCTTGGTTTCTTTCAGCTTCACGATAGCCATCGGCTGCTGCGGGACAGGGAATCCCTGAGCGACACTGGCAAAACTACCCTGGACACCATCAAGGCCGTCGCCGTAGCCCTCCTGCACAAGGTGAGTTAGCCTAGCCATAGCCCCCCTCCACAAGGTGAGTTAGCCTCGCCATCGCACCCCTCCACAAGGTGAGTTAGCCTAGCCATAGCTCCCCCTCCACAAGGTGAGTTAGCCTCGCCATCGCACCCTTCTACAAGGTGAGTTACCCTTGCCATCACGCCCTTCCACAAGGTGAGTTACCCTCGCCATCACGCCCTTCCACAAGGTGAGTTACCCTTGCCATCACGCCCTTCCACAAAGTGAGTTACCCTCGCCATCACGCCCTTCCACAAGGTGAGTTACCCTCGCCATCACGCCCTTCCACAAGGTGAGTTACCCTCGCCATCACGCCCTTCCACAAGGTGAATTACCCTCGCCATCACGCCCTTCCACAAGGTGAGTTACCCTCGCCATCACGCCCTTCCACAAGGTGATTTAGCCTAGCCGTAGCCCTCCTGTTCCCTGCCATGGCACACTTATCCCATCTGCCTGTAACCATCTCTGCTTTCCCTGCCTGAAGAAAGTTGTGAAAAAATACAGGAGGGAAGACTGCCTGTTATAATAATGCTAGCACAAATCTAAAGCAATATCCTAACTATTATAACAGCCATGAATGTGTAATGTACGTGTTTGTGTGTCTCTGATGAAGGTGCTTAATTGGAGGGTGGTAGATTGTGACCTGGCCATTGGATATTGCACTCTCCTCCCTAAGAAAGACGTGTTTGAAATACTCTGGAAGGTCATCAACAACACCTGGCAGAACTATGAAAAGATCTTGGTAAGATCAAAAAAACGTTTTATCACGTTTTTATTTATTTTGTACATGTTAGTAAGATTATACAGGTGCTTACTCAATTTTATTGATTAAAGGTATACTATGTAGTTTCATTGTAAACAACTCGTTCTTTGTTTACATTCAAATTTTCTCCCGAAAAAACATTGTATGTGTCCTTGTGGTCTAATAAACATGTTGAATGTATTTCCTACCTCATAAGTCGTTCGCAAAGTGTTTTTTGTTAATGTTTTGAATGTTACGCTATTGACATCCCGCCGCCATTTTTAAAGCCAGAAACAGCTAAAATGGTGTAAACGTCATGAATGGGCGGTTCGTGCTCATTTGATTGACATGGCTGGGCCATGTGGGCAGGCTTCCAGGTAAACTCTTATTTTAGCTTAGGACCGAAACATGCCTCACGCAAATACGCGAACGTAGACGCTTCGAACTACGCTAACAGTTTTTTTTTTTTTTTTTTTGCCATGACATTTGTGAAAGACAAGCCAGAGTGTTGCAGCAAGGGACGCTATAGCAGCAATTACAGTAAACAATTTTCTTGTTCGATCTGTGCTTTCC
Source organism: Synaphobranchus kaupii (assembly GCA_029718625.1). NCBI lineage: Eukaryota > Metazoa > Chordata > Actinopteri > Anguilliformes > Synaphobranchidae > Synaphobranchus > Synaphobranchus kaupii. Next base: position 28,819,490 of record CM056376.1, on the reverse strand, counting down.
TCTGGTTTGTCTTTCACAAATGTCATGGCAAAAGAAAAACTGTTCGCGTAGCTCGAAGCGTCCACGTTCGCGTAGCTATCGCGACATACAATAAGTGCATACAGAAACGTCATCGAAGTAACTACAGAACAGATAAGACAGAGCACATCCTTCCCATAACGTAGCAGCTATCGATAGCTAAGGCTATGGCTAAGTCTATTGTCGTGATGTTTGTTTATTGTTGCCAATAGTCTATCATGTTTGACCAAACCTTGATCATGTAAATGGAGACTACGTTACATGCTCAAAGCATATAAGTTAGTAATCTTAGCTATTGCTCTGTAAATTTGACAACTGTTCATTTTCATAAAATAATTCTAAATCATAATTTTGTAATTCTGCTCGGTTCATTCTGTAGCCATCAACATCCAGTGGTCGCTGCCCCAGAGTAAGGGTGAGGGGCAGTCATTACATAAACATTACATTACAGTCATTTAGCAGACGCTTTTATCCAAAGGGACAGTCGTGTTCGTGGTGGGTGAGGCAGGGCCAGGGGAAGAGGACAGCTTGATCAGAGTGACCGTGATAGTCAACAGACTCCGGGAGGAGAAACATCAACGAAGTTGAGACGGAGCGGCACTTTATCACAAAATGCGAAAAATACAATCAAATCAGAAATAAATATTTTCCCAAAATAAATCAGAGATACCCTCAATTAAAAAATTTAACAGACATCCAAGAACTCCCCATCCTCTGAGGAGAGGAGAGGACGTGCTGTGACCTGGCAGCACAATATAGCTGCCTGCCATCGTCTTAGGGACAGTGAGTGACAGAGATCATTATAAACCAATTTAAATTTTTTATATTTATTATATTCACTTTATAAGATCATATGTGTCGTTCATCATCATTATTATCATTTCTATTGATAATTATTATTATTTTTAATTGTACTTTATTATTTTACATTATTGTTATTGTGTCCAAAGACATGCAGGTTAGGCTAATTGGAGACTCTAAATTGCCCATAGGTATGAGTGTGTGAGTGAATGGCGTGTGTGCCCTGCGATAGATTGGCGGCCTGTCCCGGGTGTATTCCTCGCCCAATGCATGCTGGGATAGGCTCCAGCACCCCCAGCGACCCTGACCAGGAATAAGAGGGTTAGATAATGGATGGATGGATGGATTATTGTTATTGTCCATTATTGTCCATAATCAAAGAAAAGTTCTTGTTTTCATGTATGGTTACTGTTCATTCGTTTCTAGTCTTTGCTGTTTTGTATTGTTCAGAGTTAGATGTATGTCTTCGACTGTTTTAATGCAGTATGCTTTGACAATACAGATTCAATGTCTTGTCATGCCAATAAAGCGAATTGAATTGATTCCACGGTCAGAGAAAATGTGTGAAACGTCACCACAATGCGCGTGCGTCGTCGTGCGCGTCTGAGAAGAACACGTGATAAGCAATTTTCGGGGAGCCCTTTTCTCCTACGTGCTCAATATCGCCATCTAGTGTTCTGAAACTACATAGTATACATTTAAAGGTTGTATCAGCGATTTTGGGTGACGTCACTTCTGAAGCGAAATCCCAAACAAACATACTCATGAATAATTATGTTATGTTTTAAAAAATAGTGTTCAAGCATCCAGAATTATAACCACGTTAATAACGTTTGTAAGAAACCAAACCGTTTGTAAATCCGTCAAGATTTCAGCGAGATAAGAGTATTAGCGTTTGTGCAGATCATTGTGATTGGTTGGAATACTGTTTATTTTGGTTTTGAGTGGTTGGTAGTACCATTTGTTTTTGTGTACGATCTCGGAGCATAGGCTGCCTACAGAGACGCGGTTTTTTGACGGCCTGCTTATGGGGCGGGCAGCTAGCGGATCGTGAGGAAAAATCAGATGAATGTGATCATTTATGTTTCCACCCAAAATCGCTGATACAACCTTTAATGCCTTCACATTTTGATTGAAATATAAATGTGCATTTTATGTAAGTTTTTGTTTTGGTTTGTGTGTGCATGTGTGTTTTTGTTTTTGCATGTGTGCGTGTGTGTATGTGCATGCATGTGTGAGCGCATACATTCACGTGCGTGTGTCTGTGTGCCTGCTTGCGTGCATGTGTGTGTGTGTTCCAGGCTGTTGCCATGGTCGGTGCCCAACTCTGCAGTCTGTACAAAGAGGAGCAGCAGCGTCAGAAATTCCTGTCCTTAATGACAGACGCTGAGTGGGGAATCAAACTCGGAAAACTGGGGGTAAGTCCAACATCCTATGCTGCTGTTCCTGGTCATGAGTAGCTGTCACCTGCACCTTTATTATTTAAAGATGTCACTTATACCATTGTCATTTTAAGCCAACAAATCAGGGCTACAGTCAAATCCATTTTGATCAATCAATGGATTGAATTGAAGGAGAAAATACCTGCAGTCTGTTTGTAGTGGTTATGGGAGCTTGCTTTCAGTACTGCTTGCTCTGGTTTGCCTGCAGATCTCCATCCAGTCGGTGTTCAGGCAGTGTCGAGAGATGAAGAAGAACCTGATCCCCACGCTGGTGAAAAACTGGAACATGACCGCTGAGCTCCTCCTACAATACTGCAGGTAACCCCGCCCACCAAAACAAAACTCTGCCACTAAAACTCAACCCCACCGAAACAATAATAATAAAGTTAGTAAAATCAGTGCCGTCATCTAGATGCGTACCACAAGACCTGCAAAGATCTTGCTTATGCAGTGTGTCCACAAATAGAATATACAGTATATGCCAAATTTGAAGCTTGTAGGTCTTAAATTATCAAAGATTATATGTAGAGCGTAACCCTTTTCATAAGTGATACTATTTAGGTATATTATATAGTTTGAACACACCTACTCATAGAAGGTTTTTTTTTTTTGTTATTTTTACCGTTTTCCACATTTTAGAATAGTAAAGACATCAAAACTATGAGATAACACGAATGAAATTATGCAAGGACCAAAAAAGTGTTAAATCAAAAAAGTCTTATATTTTAGATTCTTCAAAGTAGCCACCCTTTGCCTTGATAACGGCTTTGCACATTCTTGCCATTTTCTCAAGCAACTTCTGTGGTAAACGGGTATTCCACAGGTAAACAGGTGATGCTATCATGACATGTATAAAAGGATATCAAAAGACTCTTGATATCTTATTTTCAGGTACTCTTAGAAGCGATACTATAACCTCTCTGCATTTGAATGGATCTCTATGGGAATTGGGGGGTGGGGCTAGATTAAGCTTTAAATTACATGGGAATAGTATGGAACCCATGGTTGGCTAAATGGCTGTAAGTCACCATGGGTCTGACGTATCAAACAAGCCTAAAACCATCACTCTGCTGCCAGGTATGGATGGATCACTTTAAAGGGTTACAAAACACGCTGGTTTCGCTAGACCCCGCCCCCTTTTGAAATTCGAAAAATGCCTAAATCTGGGCGTGATAAGGTGGTAATATAGGGGCTGAGCTCCAGGTATCAAACCACGCCCCAGCTATTTTTTTCATAAAAGCTAATTTCTACTCTGGACAGCACTCACAGCGGCTGCTTTGTTTCTCTCTCTCTCTCGCTCATGCTGCTGCCATGCCCCGTTTGAGCTTATAATGATGCGCCCAGCAAACAGAAAATCACACACTGTCCAAATAGTTACACACGCCATGTAGGCTACTCATTTTATCGTTTTAGCCATCAGTGTGTACAGGATCGGTTGTCGAAACCAACCTTTAGAATCATTTTGCTTGCGTCATAAATAACGTAGCCTACAGTTCCATTGGTGGTACTCGCGAATTCTGTGGGAATTTCAAACATCTTCACAAAGTTAATTTGACATTTGAACATTTGTGTTTATTTTATGATTACTATATTATTTTATCTCTATATTGTGACTGCCGATCGTGGTTAAATTTTGAAGGAGGAGACGCATTTACACCACTTGATCGCGGCAAATGATCCATGTTGTTTATTTTATCGCTATGGATACCAAGGAACGCAAAACATCAAATCGGTTGTCAAGGAAACGTGCATCGCGGAGAATTATAAAACCACAGAATGCCTGCAAGTAGGCTAATGTGTACTTTGTGTACTGCAGGTCAAGGTAGCGAAAACCTCTCAAATAAAACCCCAGTGTGTAGTTACGAGGCCCAAGAGAGAATGTCTGTTGTAGGGACGTACGTTGCAAAGGTAAACGTGTAGCATGCATAGGCTATAGGCTACTACAACTCCTGGCTCAACTATTTGACCCAAATCCCCCCTTTCTGCAAGAAATGCCACATATAGCAATAATATACCCTAAAACATAAATTCAACGATATTTTTTAAAAGTGACTTCATTAATCAACAAAATGTAAATTACTGAACGGTGTCATGCAGCGCGAGTAATAATTTGTTTACAAAAATATTCAACATAAACAGGCCAGCAAGGGCACAGTGTGAACAAAGTAAACAACTGATACTTTACTTACCTCGCCAGAACGTAACATTTAGCTTTGTTTTAACATAAAAATACAGGAAATATCCACACCTTGCATGCAACGCAGAGAGTAGCTCTCCACATCCCTGTCAGATACGCAGTTTTCATATGCTTTAGTATATAGCCAAATTATTTTTAATAAAGTAGCCTATGTATTTTATTTTATTTTTTTTAAACTAGCTAGCTACTTGCTAAACTAGACTGAAAAACAAACTATCAAAAAGCAAGGGACTATCAAGCTATCTATAAAAAAATAGGCTACTATAACTAGAATATTCAAAAAAGCTCAACTGTAAGCTAGCTATATCACTCGCTCGCTCTCTCTATCTCCTGTCTCCACGCAGATGAACCGCTGCCCTGAGATTCGCTTTTATAGCTGCTGCATAGGCCGCCCTCACTCCTAAACTTCAGGGCGTAGCCACGGAACTATCGGTGGGCGTAGCTGTACAGGTTTCTATTTCGTCACCGAGGGAGAAATACGTAGGCAAAGACGTTTCTGGCCAATCACAGATTGAACGTGCAGTACCTAACGTTTTACCGCTAGAGACACTTTTGAGCCAGATTCTTAAAGTTCTTATTTTTATCATCTAAAATAAGTGGTTTTAGTGCTTTGTTACCCTTTAAGGGTTGTTTCTCCTGACTCATTTTCCTATTGAACTTTATGGAAAAATAAGTCAGGAGAAACAACCCTTCAAGTGAAGTTGGTTGAGAGAATGGCAAGAATGTGCAAAGCCGTTTATCAAGGCAAAGGGTGGCTACTTTGAAGAATCTAAAATATAAGACTGTTTTTATTTGTTTAACACTTTTTTTGGTCTTTGCATAATTTAATTCCTGTTATCTCATAGTTTTGATGTTTTTACTATACTAAGGTAGAAAACAGTAAAAAGTACGGGGAAAAAAACCTTCTATGAGTAGGTGTGTCCAAACGTTTGACTGGTACTGTATGTTTAAATTCAGTTTGCGTGTTCACTCTCTGTAGGCCAGAATGTCCTTGGAAACCGTTAAATAAGTTTGGAACAGTAGAGGATTTTCTCTGGTGTTTGGCTGGTAATGCGGGATCGGTGGAAGCGCGTTTGGGTGGTAATGCGTGTTACCTGTACCTGTTCTGTCTCTCTACAGCACGTTCCACCTGGACGGAGACTCCGCCCTTAACCTGTACATTACCACCCTGCTGCTGCAGCAGGAGACCCAGGAGGACCTGGGAGGAGACGAGGTGGGCATGGGTGATACCAGCGGTGGCCAGGGGGAGGCGCTAGGCCATGTGGAAGCCCTGGAGCGCGCTCTACAGATAATCCCTCGGCTGCACAGCACCAGCGAGCTCGTCATCAGCCTCAGTGCGGCCATACTCAAGGTGTGTGTGCGTGCGTGCGAGTGGGTGTACGTGTGGTGTATGTGCTTGCGTGTGTTTTTGTGTGCAAATGCGTGTGTGTCTGTAAAAAGGGGGTAATCCCAAACGCGCTACTAGCAAAGTGGTCCGGGTTAGGTATTCTTTCAGCGTGTGTGTCTGTGTTCGTGTACACGTTTGTGTGCATGTATGTCTGTCTGGCAGAGTTGGGTCAAAATGCTTGAATTGTAGTTAATTTCCAGTAAAATTGCTCAATTTCCAGTAAGATTGCTGACCATTTAAAAAAAAAAAAAGAAGAAAAAAAAAAGAACTGTTTATCAATATTCATACCATAAATTCTTCTGTAATATGATTGTATGTTTTGATCTGTGTTTGGTTGTGAAATTGTCAGGTATTCCTGTAGCTCTGCTTTGATGGATAGAACGCTATATGTTTTGATCTGTGTTTGGTTGTGAAATTGTCAGGGATTTCTGTCGCTCTGGTTTGATGAATGAGACTGGTTGTTTCCTCACAGCTCAGCCCGTATAATTACGAGAGGATTGAAGCTGTTCTCAAAATCATACAGACTGCGGACGAAAAAATAACGAGCCTTCCATTGGAGCAGGTAGGGCAGATGTGTTCCCCCTGGTTGTGAGGTCTGAATGGGTGGAGCTGGGTAGCCAGCCCATATTCACGGGGGTCAGAGTTGAGTATAGCCAGCTAATTTTTTCACATTTAGCAGGTGCTCTTATCCAGAGTGACTAGTCAGGTAAAGGTCCTGGCTCAAGGGTACAGCAGGCTTTACCTGTGCATCAAACTCGCAACCTCTGAGACACAAGCACAGTTCAGCATCACAGAGCAGGAGTGCTGAGGTAGGATCAGTTTTGCCTTTTAGCTCATGATTGATATGGTTGCATATGGGCAGGAGGAAAACTGATCCTAGATCAGTGCAGTATAATGGTTAGGGAACTGGGCTTGTAACCAAAAGGTTGCAGGTTCGATATATGTCGACTGTATATCCAGCTGTATAAATGTCTCCTGCTGGATTCTGTGTAAAAATAATAAAAGTTGTGCTAGTCACTCTGGTTAAGAGTGTCTGCTAAATGTCAGTAATGTAATATGGCAGTAGTGTAATATAATATGGCAGTAGTGTAATATAATATGGCAGTATTTTAGTATAATATGGCTGTAATGTAATATAGTGTGGTAGTATATAATGTAATGTAATGTAATATGGTTGCTTGCCACAGGCAGTAGGCCTGCTTCAGCACCTGAAGTCCTACAAGCGCATTTGCCCCCCTGCTGAGCTGGAGAGCTGCTACCTCCTGGAGAACTCTCTGGAACCCACTCCTCTGGCCAACACCAGGCTGCCCTTCCACCTGCTCCTCCAGACCAACTGCTACTTCTGGAAGATAATCTGTGAGCACTGACCTGCGGTGTTTTAGTGTTTTAGGGGGCCAAGTATGCGGCGGTGTTCTAGGGCCCCGAGTCTGCGGCAGTGTTCTAGGGCCCCGAGTCTGCGGCATTGTTCTAGGGCCCTGAGTCTGAGGCAGTGTTCTAGGGCCCCGAGTCTGCGGCAGTGTTCTAGGGCCCCGAGTCTGCGGCAGTGTTCTAGGGCCCCAAGTCTGCGGCAGTGTTCTAGGGCCCCGAGTCTGCGGCAGTGTTCTGGGGCCCCGAGTCTGAGGCAGTGTTCTGGGGCCCCAAGTCTGAGGCAGTGTTCTAGGGCCCTGAGTCTGCGGTAGTGTTCTGGGGCCAGCTTTCTGACATAAACCAGTATTAATGAAGCTACTTGGCCATCATTTTTCTCTTGCTATTAGAATCATTCAAGCTTAAATGAACTAGGACACATTTTGTTCTGCAACTTCCTGTTCGCCTTATTGAAACTACAATCTCCCATAATGCATTTAGTTTTCTCTAAAATGCATTATGGGAGGGGGGGGGGGTGGATCTTCCTCCCAGCTGTTAATCCAGGTTGTACTCAGAATGTAAACCAGTGCTGTTCTCTCTAGCCCTTGGAGAGCTGCAAGGTGTGCTGGTATTTTCCTTCTTATTCTGAACTTTGGTAACACTTCTTCTGGTTGTTTGGCTTTGCTGATTTTTACGTTGCAAACAAAAATAAAAATAAAAACAGCCACATCACACAGCTCTCCAATGACAGGAGTGAATGCCCGCCAGATCTAAACTAAAATCCGGTTGAATTCTTAATACCAAAGGTGGGGCTTTCCTGACTTGGAGCAGATGCTTGTGTAGTTCCAGATGTGGGCGGGGCTGTGCACATGATCTTACCTCCTTTTCTCTTTCTCTCTCTCTCTCTCTCTCTTCTGTCCTTCATCCATCCATCAGCCCCAGAACTCAGTGAGGAGAGCTTTCCTACTCTGCTGCTTATAAGCAAGCTGATGAAGGTAGGTGGGCGGGTACTGGTGGGCTGGTGGTCCTGATTGGTGAACGTACTGCTGGGGTGTCGTCATTGTTCTCAGTTATTATTGTACTTTTCTCAACTGAAAGGCAACCTGAGATTACACACCTGAATTAAATATTGTCAAACTCCAGTGCATAAACCCCCCACAGTCACAATGCATTGTGTGTAATGTAGTTGTATACAAAACAGGCACGTTTTCATTTGTAGATCTCTTTACTGTATAATGTACTGTCTTAACACGCGTGTCACATGCACGCGCATGACTTCCTTCATCCCGCTTTAAATACTCTTATGTTTTCACCAGTGGCGGCTGCTGACCAGAATTTTTGGTGAAGCAAACCCACAATTTTTTTTCTACCTGTGAAAATTGAACCCCTGCTTTACCTGTTGAGCTATGCCATTTTTTAGTTGTTTAACACTGACCACGTCCACTGACCAGCTGTAGGCAGAAGGTAGGAAGAAGTAGGAAGAATCTCATCGATCAACCTCTCAGGAATGTCCCGGTTTTCCGCACTAACGTTATTTTGTTATGCGTGCACCTTCATCAATAAAATGATAATTCTCAGACTCAATTCGCAGACCTGAATTAACGTTACGTAGCCTAAATAATGAAAGCCATCTCTCGCAAACATTGAACATCCCCTGTAACAACACACTTGGATAAAAAAGAATAGGCTATCCTTTAAACAACACACATGGCCAGCGATACATCGTTAGCAAGCTGCCTGTAACTAATCCACCTTGACGAGCATTTAACGGTAAAGCTCTGACTTACCAAGCCCACTCACTGGATAAAATTGATAGGAGGCTTCGGTCTCCCATGATCCGCCTTCACTCGCAATCTTTCTTCACAGTTTAAGGATTGAAAATAACGTTATATAACGTTAATCCAGCGGAATCCAATCCAGGATGTTGACATTCACATGTTCAATTTTCTTTCAAATGCAGCCAAATGAAATGGCAAAAGCTAACGTTACAAAAAGTGAGCTAGTTTAGGCCAACGTTAGGCAACGTTAGTTAAATCACTAAAGTTAGCAATTAGCTCGCTATTAACACTACAACACGATAAAAAAGTACATTATTTACAATACAAATCACCACTGCAACGCCACAACCATAAACATTTAATAAATTTCTCTCTCGTTCCCTTTCTCTCACTAATACAGTAAGACAGTAATGGTCTACTCGAAATTAGCGGTGAAGATGATTATATTGCTGGACGCAGTGGACAGCTGAACTCGTGTTCTGAATGGTTAGACATTATGTCAATCATCAGGACAAGAACGCGCACAAGAACACGCATGATTGATATACTTTAGTGAGGCAGTGCTTCACGGGTGGGCTCAAAAACACGTCATAATCATAGACTGTATAAAAATATGGACAAAGCCACTGTGACATCACCCATTGCCTTTCCACGGCCTCGTAAAACCGAATTGAGGCTCCGGATGGTCATAATCCACAATTATCCAATCATGTTTTATAAAGTCCCCCATTGATTTCCAATGGTCAAGTGAAGCAGTCAGACACTGTGCCTCACTGAGTGTGCCTCACTGGCACATTTTTGAATCGAGGCACTTTTTTTTTTTTGTTTCACAAGGGAAATGGTATCTGTGGTGATAATTCAATATTAAAGAAAGATATGTTGTGTGTGCTGTGCATGTTCTTTTTTTTTCACCTGTTGTCTTAGAGAAACTCAGACTTTAAGGTCAGCCACTGCTGTTTTGAGGTTGTGTGTTTGTTTGTGTGCGTGCGTGCGCGCGCGTGCGTGTGTACTCGTGATGTTCCCCTTTTAAAGCTGAATTTCACACTGCCCGCTTGGCTGGCTCCGGTTTCAGGTGAGCTTGGACAAGCTGTACATGTCGGCCGTATACCACGTGTTTGAGAAGAACCTGAAGCCGCTGCTTCTGGAGCAGGTCAAGAGGGCGCACGGCCACGCCCCCAGCAAAGAGGCCGCCAGGGCCGCCAAAACCATCATGGACTATGTCCTGTGCATCAGGAACCCCGAGTGGGCTGCCGCCACAGCCCACAAAATCGCTCAGGAACTTCCTGCGGGTGAGCCAGAGCACAGGGTCTACGAGGGAGGGAGGGGGAAAGAGGGAGAGAGAGAGAGAGAGATCATCAATTCCCTCATTTCACAACTTTCATTACCTGTCCTGTGCAGGTGTGGAGAAGACCAGGTCGCTCAAGTTCTGCTTCACTCTCGGAGATAAATGGCTGAAGGTCCCAAACCTGGAGGTCAGACCACTTTTGACTTTGACTCATCTTAGCTAACTTACCTATATACCAGCGGTCCCCAACCCTGTTCCTGTAGGTTTTCACTCCAACTCTAACAAAGCACACCTCATTCAACAGCTAGAGATCTCATTGAGCTGCTAACTAGTAGAATCAGGTTTGCCAAATTTGGGTTGAAATGAAAACCTACAGGACTGTAGACCAATGTGGGAATAGCTCGGAGCGAAGGTTTAAGCGTGATGTTTTCTGCTGTTGCTGTGGGTTCTGAAATATTACCGTTCTTGCAACCGGATGAGACTGCTCTTTAGATTTACAGGATCAGCTAATAATTGACCACGTGTCAGAGGCAATAGTACCACCTTGCCTCCCGCTTTAAGTCTGGCCTGCAGGCTGACCCCAGCTTATCCAAAAAGGCAGCCTGTGTGCATTATATTGACTGTCAGCCACCAACACTGATTCTATACTCATGTATCTGACTCCAATTTAATTATTAATATCTAATTGCTTTGTAAAATTTACATTAGATTTGCTAAAGGACTCCCGTACTCTTGAGCCTGTTCTCTGAACTGGATGCGCTGGTTCCACCGGGTGCTACATACGGCCGTTTATGTACACCTCTCACGGCTGACTAGATATCTGTGTTTATCTCAGAGGTTGCGGAAGAGGCCACTTCATGAGGTATAGCCTATCCAATAAGGCTCAGGGACCCAAGAAGGTAATATTGGGCAACCCCCATTCTCAACATGTATAAACGCCATGCGGAGATGATCTAACTTAAGACATAGTTCTACGGGTGCAATACTCTGTGATACTTTAAGCTTAAATAGTCAACCTCCCTAGATCAGCAGAGGGGTAACCCAGACTGAGGAAATTAATCAACTCATTACCTGTTAACAGAGATAGAATGTCTATTTCAGAGAAACCACACAAATCAAGTTTAACGGTTTGGTTTACCAGGTAGGTTCTTTACTTTAAAATAATCAATTACAGTTACAGGTTAAAACAGAACATATTCAAAATAGAGTAAAATACTTGGTCATACCTGGCAATCGCTACACACAAGACACAAGGTGAGATGCGCGGGAGAGTCTGTACAGCTTCCCCTAGGTCTTTGTTTCCTCTGCTTATATGCCCAAATTCTTTGTTTAATCTGGCTGCAGACAGTCGTAAAACCATAAACTGGCCAGAAAGCTAAATTGCAATTTTAGTCCTGTTTGTGTCCTGAGATACAATTCCACAACGGCAGTTTACTTCCGAGTTATGAAATATATATTTCCTCCATGTTGATCATTTAGGAAATGTATGCCATTGCACCACCCACACCGCGACCATCAAAACGATATCAAACATGAGTAGGTCTACGTTCGTGTTGTCATGAGAATCCCATCTCTGCATAGTTTTCAAATGTGATTAATATTACTGCCACAAACAGTCCCAGAATTCCTGTTGAGAATATTACATTATACCCTAGTTTCCCCTGTTCAGTCAGGTACATTGTGTGTATTTACTAATGTAATACTCAGAAACTGAACAATATATGCTTATTGCTCTGGAAAAAGAGTGTATAATGTATGTTTCAGTGTCCAGACTATTTCCAGTATATACTGTACAATGTAGCAAAAATATTCATCACATTTTAAGGTTTTTAGGCTTTTTCGAAGACAAAAGCAGTCTGTACTGTTATATTATGCTGTGTGGGCATTATTTGAAGGAAAGAGATGTGGCCTGCCTCAGTGATGTCAGGTGGGGGCACTCTGGTATTGTCCATGTGCGGGGGTTTAAGACAGTCCAAGGGTTTCTCCCAGAATCATAAAATCCTAGGACATTCTTGGATGTCATAAAGCTCAGGCCAGATGGTCCCAGTAGACATCCCGGCACCGGATGCTTGGCTTTACGGCTCCCCAAAACCACAGGGTGCCACTTCCCGGTATTGTGTTCTCTTAGGTGCCCTGGGATGTCAAATCCTGTCTTACATTTGTCAGGGACTAGTTTCAGACCCTGAGTGAATAATGAATAATTATAAGTGACGAGTCGCTGTTTCTATGTTTGCTCTGAGCAGGAGGACTCCAGGTCAAAGGCGGAGATCTTCATGGAGAAGCTGAAGCTTCAGTACCAGCGCTCGGCCACAGAGAACACCCTGAGGTCCAGCAGCCTTGGCTCCCCTGAACACCAGAAGCTCACCGGTCTGCCCGCCCGGCTGATCGTGGCCCTGTTCGAGCACAGCAGTGTGGAGCAGCGAATGCGTGGCTCCATGGGCCAGGCCCACCCTGGTGAGCAGGCCGTCGGGCTCGTCCATTAGGAAAATCCCAGGCCTCACCCTGGTGAGCAGGCTGTCTGGTCCGTCCATTAGGAAAATCCCAGGCCTCACCCTGGTGAGCACGCCGTCGGGCCAGTCCATTAGAGAAATCCCAGGCCCACCCTGGTGAGCAGGCCTGTTGGGCCCATCCATTAGGAAAATCCAAAGGAAAAATGTAGGCCTTCCTCAATGAGCAAGTCAACCAATCTTTCCAGTTCCAAAAAACCTGGCTGTCCCAGTGAGCATGCCACAGTCAAGTACTGCATTTAGGAAGAACTCCAGCTCACCCAGGCAATCACATAACCACATTCATATTAGTATCCTGTCTATAACCACTGATAACAATGATCTTAAAACAAAGACAAGCATTTACTTCCATAATACAGTATCAGGTGATGTTTGTGTCTTTCGCCTGAGGAACAGACATTCTCACGGTTGTGAAGGAGATTGCGGTGATAAACAATGTGGACCTGTGCAAGGTGCGCGACATGCTTCTGGAGAAGTGGCTTTGCAAAACCGGGCAATCTGCAGCCAAGGTGAGTCCCATCGCCTTTTACAGGGCTTCCACGGTACCCTCAAAATCCTTCTTTAAAAAAGTGCTCAAATATCCTGCTGGGGTGGGGGTTGTCTGTATTACTGACGAACATTTTTTTAGTTTACCCAAATCCCAACCCAAAACAGTTTTCTAGGTTAGCTTGTTCCTCATTAGATGATTCTGTATAATTTGATGTAGGATATCACTTGATGTCATCTGACTCAATTTTAATAACCTCTGACTGTATTTTTTTATTTCTTACATCTTTGGAAGGAAATGAACTTCCAGGACTGTGTAACTGACATCCGAGAGGATCCTGACCTCATGAGGTACTGGAGGTCACACGCAAAATGATGTTTGACGGCCTGATTAATGGCAGTTTGGGTGATTGATGGCGGTTTGGGTGGGGGATTGGGTAATTAATGGTGGTTTGGGTAATTAATGGTGGTTTGGGTAATTAATGACGGTGGCCTGTTTTCTCAGAGTGGTGTACCTGCTGCAGATGTACCCTGTGGATTTCAGCTCCAGGCTGCTCAACACCATCCTGACTGCAGAAAAGTGGGTGAGTCAGAGCAGCCCTCCAGTAGGACCCCCAAACCAGGGGCTCCAAAATTCACACCAGGGGCTCCCCTGTGTGTGCTGCTGTTTTGTTGCTGGCTCCTTGGTCAGTAAAGTTTTCTGAAGACACGGGCTAAGTTCTTCCATAACATGCGCTTGTGTGTATACACCTGTGCGTGCGTGCGTGTGTGTAACACGTGTGTGTGTGTGTGTGTGTGTGTGTGCGTGTGCGTGTCTCGCAGCCCCTCAGCAGGTCAGGTCCCCGCCTCACATTCTTCCACCGGAGCCGCGCCTTGTTGTGCCTGGTCCACATTGCCGACCCCCCCACACTGGAGACCCTTCTGCATATCGACCGCACCAAAGTCCAGTAAGACTCCTCCCCTTACTCTCCACTACTGTGCGTGTGCGTGCATGTGTGTGTGAACTGTGGTCTCAAAGAATTAGAGGAAGTGTGTGTTTGTATGCATGTGTTTCTGTGTGTGTGTGCACATGCACATGTTTGTGTGGTATTTTTTATGTTTTTTTCAGTACATTTTCCCTGGTTGTTGGGTGTTCATTGTATTGCAGTGAGAGTACAGCGTGGGTCTTTCCCTGTGGTCTGTAATGGTTTGTGTGTCACTGTTGTGATTGTTGCAGGTATCACCTGAAGTGCCACATCTACCTGTCTCAGCTGGAGGCTCTGAACATCCCGTACACCGTGGAGTCCTTCCTCAGCAGCCCCAAAGAAGGGATGATCAAAGGCCTGTGGAAGAACCACAGCCACGAGCCGCAGGTACGAGGGGCGGGGCTTATACAGCCACGAGCCGCAGGTACGAGGGGCGGGGCTTATACAGCCACGAGCCGCAGGTACGAGGGGCGGGGCTTATACAGCCACGAGCCGCAGGTACGAGGGGCGGGGCTTATACAGCCACGAGCCGCAGGTATGAGGGGCGGGGCTTATACAGCCACCAGCCGCAGGTACGAGGGGCAGGGCTTATACAGCCACGAGCCGCAGGTACGAGGGGCGGGGCTTATACAGCCACAAGCTCCAGGTAGGGAAGGCGGAGCTTACATAGTCACAGGCTGCATTCGAATCGTCAAATTCGAGCACGGAAGGATCCTTTAGATGCATGAACCGGAAATAGTTTCCGGGCAGCCATGCTAAGGACCGTTCAAATTTCTTATATTGAGAAGGAAAGGAGCTTCACGATTCCTTTTATCCGTCCTTTCACAAAGGATGCTCTGGACTATCCTTTTCAGAAGGAAGGTAGTATTCGCGGCCCACAATGCAATGCCGCCAATGTTTTCATAAGCATCGGAGTTTTCCGGAACCTATCGAATTCAAACAACAAGGCAAACATCTGAGAAATGCCAAAAATCTAAATGTGAATAGCTAGTATTGTTGATTAGTAGTGGCGTATAATAGAAGGTAAACTAACAATCAGACAATCCACCAAATTTATTAAGAGGCTAAGTTTTGCAAAAATAAAACGAACGGTTCATGTGAAATGCAGACGGCAATGATGCGCCTTTTGTCATAATTTTTTGTGAAGTTGTCGTTCGCTATGTTGAACAGTCACGTCAATACGACTGGACGTCGCACCATGAAGCAAGGTAGAGAAGGAGGTTTGAATTCCAGTTACGCTAGATTCCTTGTAAATCTCCTATCTTTTCCTTGACCCCCGTGACGTTTTCTGGCGAGGTCAAGGAAAAGTTGCAAGGAAAGGAAAAAAGCTATTTCTTTGTCTATTCGAATGCAGCCACAAGCTCCAGGTATGAGGAGCGGGGCTTATACAGCCACAAGTCCCAGGTAGGGAGGGCGGAGCTTACACAGCCACGAGCCGCAGGTATGATGGGCTGGGTTTATACAGCCACAAGCCGCAAGTATGAGGGGCGGAGCTTACACAGTCGCAGACCCAGGTAAGGGGCGGGTCTTCTGCAAAGGGGTGTAGCTTATGTGATGCCATTGTTACAAGGGTGCTTGAGCAACGAGTTATACCAGAGATTCTTTAGACTTTTGATTCCTTCATTTCTGGTGCAGTTTTACTGTACAGAATGTACGTTGCCACAGTATTGTACCTGACCAAACCCCTTCATTAATATTCATAAGACCCATGAAATTGGAATGCTTCGGCTTCAACAGTAGGGGGGCCTAAACGGTGGTATTAGGAACGTGCTGCTGAGTTTGGTTTCCTGGTTCTGGTGGGTTTAATAAAATCTGTGATGCTGCAATGTGTCAGTGGGGGAAGGTTCACTTCAGTGTTGCCTGTCAGGAATACACTACCCATAATTCTGAGTTTGTGGCCTCTGTGTCTGTGCAGGCAGTGCGTCTGGTGGCAGATCTTAGCCTGGAGTACCAGGTCTTTGATCCTCAGCTGTGGAACGGCGTCCTGCAGAAACTGCTGGGATTCAGTATGGTGAGCCTGTCTGTGATTGGATGTTACAATCTCCCCCGCACTGAGATCACATTTACACCTGCCTGACAATTGAAATGTGAGATTTACAAATGTCATACTACTATAAAGTTACTGACAATGTTGTAAATACAGGAGCGAGTCCTGTTACTCGTTCATACTTCTAAATATGCGTGTGTATGGACACAGTACATGAGCGACTCCAGCTAATAGCTTTGGTTGTCGAGCCCCAAAATGCAAGTGTGAACGGGGCCATTTTGATGGGGTTGTGAAGGGTTATTTTACAGCTAACAGGTTCAGTAGCAATTGAAAGAAGATGTAGAAAAATGGAAGAGAATAGCTTTCTATGGTGGTTATAGGTTGTTTGTGATGTTATTGTTTCTCCTTTATAGATCAGTTACCTGCAAAAGGTGTTGGAGGTCCTTGCAGCTGTACCATCTGTCTGGCAGGTAAAATGGACACATTGCACCTGTGTGGTTACCTCTGTTAATCACGGATACCTTTTTGCTTTGATGACAATTTGTAAAACTGTGCTTTTCACATTGGTGTGCTGTAGATTTTCCCCTTTTGGATAGTGGTCTGTTTTTCTGATTCTCCTGTGAATATTTTTGTATAAGTCAAACCAGGGGTAGGCAACCCTGGTGCTGGAGTGCCAGAGACAGTCCTGGTTTTTATTCCATCCAAACATATAACTCCATAACTGGATTCATTTGAATGAATCAGGTGTAATGAATGCAGGTGGCCATATGCTGGAGGCACTCTGCGTTTCACCATTCAGAATATTCACTCAGACTTTTAATCATCCATCAAACTCTTGTGATCAAGCTCAGATGAAACAAAAACCAGAAACGTCTCTGGCACTCCAGGACCAGGATTGTCTATCCCTGATTGAAACGGTCTTTTCGGTCTCCAGATAAAGAAATGTAACCTTCTGTCCTTCAGGTCTCCAACTTCCCGCGCACCTGGAGGAGCGTTCTTCTCGCCCCTTTCATGTCAGGTGATAGTCACACCCCCTCCCCCACCCCGTCTGTGACAGTCTGCTTACTGATTAACATACAGTACAGGGGTCAATTACATGAAAAAATGCTTCATCACTAACCACTGACAGTTCTTTTAAAAAAGCTACTTTTTTTTTTCTCCAGTATTTAGACCAAAATTCTTCTTTCATGCTATTGTATGTTTTGATTAGTAACAAAAGAAGTTTCCTTGAAAATTCTCCAGGATTGTCTTTCAAATTTCACCAGCATGGAAAAATTATTTAAAATGCAGTTTTTTGTGTTTTCTGAAGGTGTGGTTTGTTGTTTTATACCGTTCTGGAAATTACGCCTTGTCTCATCTCCACCGTTGGTGTTTTTCAGTGTCTCTTCCCCTGAGTTCAGAACAGATCACCACGCTGTACAAGACCTTTCTTCTTCTTCTCAAGTACGTCCTTGTTTCAAGTAAAGTCAGGGATCTCAAACTCCAGCCCTGGAGGACCTCAGTATATGCTGGATTTTGGCATCTTTTTAGCCCTTAAAGGTTGTATCAGCGATTTTGGGTGGAAACATAAATTTTTTTTTTTTTCCTCACGATCCGCTAGCTGCCCGCCCCATAAGCAGGCCGTCAAAAAACCGCGTCTCTGTAGGCAGCCTATGCTCCGAGATCGTACACAAAAACAATGGTACTACCAACTACTCAAAACCAAAATAAACAGTATTCCAACCAATCACAATGATCTGCACAAACGCTAATACTCTTATCTCGCTGAAATCTTGACGGATTTACAAACGGTTTGGTTTCTTACAAACGTTATTAACGTGGTTATAATTCTGGATGCTTGAACACTATTTTTTAAAACATAACATAATTATTCATAAGTATGTTTGTTTGGGATTTCGCTTCAGAAGTGACGTCACGTTTGTGCAGATCATTGTGATTGGTTGGAATACTGTTTATTTTGGTTTTGAGTAGTTGGTAGTACCATTGTTTTTGTGTACGATCTCGGAGCATAGGCTGCCTACAGAGACGCGGTTTTTTGACGGCCTGCTTATGGGGCG
This sequence comes from Synaphobranchus kaupii, assembly GCA_029718625.1. NCBI lineage: Eukaryota > Metazoa > Chordata > Actinopteri > Anguilliformes > Synaphobranchidae > Synaphobranchus > Synaphobranchus kaupii. The sequence continues at coordinate 28,801,236 of CM056376.1, read as the reverse complement.
GGCAGCTAGCGGATCGTGAGGAAAAATCAGATGAATGTGATCATTTATGTTTCCACCCAAAATCGCTGATACAACCTTTAAGTGCTAGTGTCAATGATTGTGTATGGAGTCCATGTGCCACGATTCCCAGACCTTGAAAGAAAACCATAAAAACCTGCAGGCTTTTAAATATTTTATAATAGTTTCTTGTATTCCCTCCATGTTTACCAACCATAGACCATTGCAAAATTACCAACATTAGTGAAAACCAAAATAAGGAAGTGAGCAAAAAACGTCCAATCAGACTGCGCAACAAAGTACTACGTTGTCGACATAATGACATTCTAGAGGTGCGTGACACTGAGAAAAAGTGTCGAACGACACTTTTTTCAGTTGGAAATACGTCATTTTTGTTACTCGACACTTGTCGAAAGGGTCTAAATATAGACTTTTTAAGTCTAAAAAGTATAAATTAGGCTTAAAAGTCCCACATGCAGTGTTGCCAGGTCTGCAGTTTTCCTGCAGAATTGGGCTACGTTTGAAGTGTTGCCGTGGGTTGGTTTTTAAAATTTCTTATTTATTTTGCGGGTTGGATGTTTTGCATACAAATTACATTAAGTATATGTAAAAGTCCATACTTTAAATCCTATGGCAGCACTTCAAAAGCAGCCCATTTCTGCTGGAAAACCACAGACCTGCCCACACGCTTGCCCACACGCTGCCCTACCTCCCTCCCACAGGTGTCCCTTCCTGCTGAACCTGGACCTGATCGGCATCGCCAAGCGCTTCGCCCAGGCCGGCCTGCCTGCCTTCTCCCTGGGCTCCCTCCTGCTCATCCCCTGCTCACAGAAGAAGCAGCAGCAGATACAGGTGATTTCACCTGGCTGCCACAACCGCCTCCCTGACCAACCCGCTCCACACCTGGCTCAGTAAAGGACCTTATTTTATGATGTGCCACATTCTTTCTATGTTCTTCGTCTGTCTGATTCACCCAGACTTTCCTGCCAGGTTCTGGAGCTGAAGTGGGTCGTTGTTCTTTTGTCTCTCGCCCCCTGCAGTGCTTCCTGTCCTCCTGTAACCTGCAGACGGTTCTGGAACAGGTGGAGGAGCACATGAACACGGGAGAACTCGCCGGAATGCCATCACAGGTGGATCATTTTCATCCTTCTTAAAATGTGCCGCTTTGTTTCTGAGTCGTATGGTAAGGGCCTGGATTCAATCATAATTTGCCCTTGATCTTTCACAGGTAATTGCATGCAAATGGTAAATTAGGTGATAACCGAAGTTACCTGGCCATGTTTTTGTGAGTGGGAGAGAGGGGGGGGGGGGGCTATGAATGTGTATATTAGTCAGTCAAATCCAGGCCTTATTTTGGTCAGAGTAAATCTGTGCAGTCCAATGGCTGCTTGTCCCCCAGGCTCTCTGCACACCTGGGGTCACATGTATAAAACTCTTGAGTAAAAGAATGCGTAAAACAACGCTCAGGGAGAAAGTCGGAAATCTGCTTACGCAACGTTTTGCATTTTCTCCCTCTGCCTTTCTATCACGGTACAAAACTGAATTGTACTGGTGTGTAAAGGGTCAGAGTATCTCTGATAAATTACTTGACCCAGGTCTGTTACCAAAGCTCCTGACCTCTGACCTTACGAGGCCATTAACCCCGCCCTCCGCTCTTTCAGATCCAGGAGACGGTGCTGACGTTTGTGTGTCAGAATGGACACTATGATAAGCTGATAAAGAGCAAGCTCTTCCCCCTCCTCAAGCAACACGTCACCTCCAGCGGTCATCACAACAAAGTCAAAGACCTAGTGGATTATCTGCTCAGCAGGAACTGGTGCGTAGTGATATAGTAATAATAATAATCATAATGATCATAAACCTAAATTATATTTTATGATATTGCACATAGTGAAATAAAATTATCGCTTTATGTTTTGGTGAGCTTTTGCTCTTTACAGCCACATGGTATCCCGGAGAGCAGTGCCTCTGAATCTATGTATTGAAATATGATTTGTTTTGTTTGTGTAAAACGCACCCATGTATCACATTTGTGTTGTATGGATTATATTGTAGGTGTCTGTCTCCCTAGTGGTTCAGCTCAATAATAATTTATTGTGTGTATATGGCGTTTGAAGCGTGTGTATGCCGTGCGAGGCGCCTGTATGCCGTGTGAGGCGTGTGTATGCCATGTGAGGCGAGGCGCGTGCGAGGCGTGATCACTGTGGTCTCCCCTATCCTTCGTCCTCAGTGAGGAGGAAGCCACCTCTATCGCCAGAGAATTTCTCAGGCTCAAGGAACTGAAGGGAGGAAAACACGTTTCTCAGAACACACCTGCACCTGAAGTTCTGCAGGTAACATGGCAACCAAACTTTATTCATTCACACAATTCTACACACCTGCACCTGAAGTTCTGCAGGTAACATAGCAACCAAACTTTATTAATTCACATTGACATTACACTTAATTTCCATAGAAGAGAAAATAAATATCCAACTACCGTCATGCTTTGGTTACTATGGTTACTGCCACAGCTATAATTTAAATCTTTTTGTGAATTTAAATATTACAGACCTATTTTTAAAAATGTGCTCAATGTTGGTTAATCATTTTCTTTCTTCACAGGAGTTTCTGAGGAAAGAAAACGGATTTTGAGGATAGAGTGCACACATTTATGTTGAATTTTGGTCTCTCTCCCTGTTTTGATCTTTACTGTTTGCACCCCCCCCCACCTGTTTGTATCTCTAATATTCAAAACTGTTTTCTATAAATAAAATACTTTAAATTTTAAAAACCAGTGGAAACATGTCATTTCCTGTACACTTCTTACAACCCCAATTCCAAAAAAGTTGGGACAGTATGTAAAATGCACATAAAAGCAGAAAGCAGTGATTTGTAAATTCTCTTTTACATATATTTAATTGAAAACAGTACAAAGAAAATATATTTAATGTTTTACCTTATCAACTTTATTAATCTTTGTAAATATACTGTAATTCTGATGCCTGCAACACGTTCCAAAAAAGTTGGGACGGGCAAAGAAAAAAGACTGGGAAGCTCAAATAAACACCGGTTTGCCATTCCACAGGTTAACAGGTGATGTTATCATGACTGGGTATAAAATGATATCAAAAGACTCTTGATATTTTATTTTCAGGTACTCTTAGAAGCGATACTATAACCTCTCTGCATTTGAATGGATCTCTATGGGATTTGGGAGGTGGGACTAGATTAAGATAGGAATTACACAGGAATAGTATGGAACCCATGGCTGGCAAAATGGCTGTAAGTCATCAAGTGTCTGAGGTATCAAGTGAGCCTCAAACCATCACTCTGCTGCCAGATATGCAGTAGATATGGATGGATCACTTTAAGGGTTGTTTCTCCTGACTCCTTTTCCTATTGAACTCGATGGAAAAATAAGCCAGGAGAAACAACCCTCCAAGTGATCCATCCATATCTACTGCATATCTGGCAGCAGAGTGATGGTTTGAGGCTTGTTTGATACCTCAGACCCTTGATTACTTACAGCCACTCAGCCAACCATGGATTCCATACTATTCCTGTGTAATTTACAGCTTAATCTAGTCCCACTCCCCAATTCCCATAGAGATCCATTCAAATGCAGAGAGGTTAAAGTATCGCTGAAACATTTTACGTACTGTCCCAACTTTTCTGGAATTGGGATTGTACATGCACTGTACCAGCTTTTAAGCTTTTCTTTAAAGGTTTTATAACTAAATCAATTTAAATATTTTTTCATACTACAGAGAATCATTCTATATGAAGTAAACGGTAAGCATAAAAATAATTACTTGGTAATAAATTAGTGATGATGCCAGCGTGTGGCACTGCAGTATTGTAGTTAGGGGACTGCTTGTATAATAAGGTTGCAGGTTTGATTCCGAGCTGTGACACTAGCATTATGATATATACTGCATCTTGTATGATGGTGTTTGGTAACCAATCGAGCATGAAAGAAAACATTACATTTTTATATAGTATTTTGTAGTTTTCCTGTCTGACATTGTTATTGTTGCATATTTAATACAGGTTGGGAACTGAGTAGATTGTTCTATTTGATAAAATTCAAATGAAATAAACTTCTCTAAAAAATATCTGGAGATTTCACAATATTTGTGATGTTTCTGTGAAAACTATATGTTTTGCCACTACATCAAATATTTTTGTTTCTCAAAAATTGATTCTCCTGACTCATTTTCCTATTGAAAATTGTCAGGAGAAACAACCCTTAAAGTGATCCATCCATATCTACTGCATATCTGGCAGCAGAGTGATGGTTTGAGGCTCGTTTGATAACTCAGACCCTTGATGACTTACAGCCATTTTACCAATCATGTATTCCATACTGTTCCAGCATAATTTACAGCTAAATCTAGTCCCACCCCCCAATTCCCTTAGAGATCCATTCAAATGCAGAGAGGTTATAGTATCACTTGTAAGAGTACCTGAAAATAAGATATCAAGAGTCTTTTGATGATGTTGGTTCAGACATCAGGAAGTCATGGCATGCAAAGGATATGTGACCAAATATTAAATATGATGACTTTATTTAAGTTTATGTTAATTTGTCCAATTACTTTTTGTGCCCTAAAATTGGGGGGACCATGTTAAAAAATGGCAACAATTGCTACACGGCTCACCCGATATGGATGTAAAAACCTTCAAATTAAAGCTGAAAGTGCTCCTTTACCTCATAGTCACTGATCCATTTCAAATCCAGTGTTCTGGAGTACAGAGCCAAAACAACAAAAAAAGTGTCACTGTCCAAATAGACTACATGGCCAAAGGTATATGGACACCTGCTCATCCAACATCTCATTCCAAAATAATGGGCATTAATATGGAGTTGGTTCCCATTTGCTGCTATAACAGCCTCCACTCTCCTGGGAAGGCTTTCCACTAGATGCTGGAACATTGCTGCATGGATGTGCTTCCATTCAGTCAGAAGAGCATTAGTGAGGTCTGGCACTGATGTGGGGTTATTAGGCCTGGTTGGCAGTCGGCTTTCCAATTGATCCCAATGGTGTTTGATGGGGTTGAGGTCAGGGCTCTGTGCAGGCCAGTCAGGTTCTTCCATACCAATCTTGACAAACCATTTCTGTATGGACCTCTATTTGTGCATGGGGAGCATTGTCATTCTGAAACAACAGGAAAGGGCCTTTGCCACAAAGCTGGAAACCCAGAATCGTCTAGAATGTCATGGCATGCTGTAGTGTTATGATTTGCCTTCACTGGAACTGTGGAGCCTAGCCTGAACCATGAAAAACAGCCCCAGACTAAGGGGTATCCACATACTTTTGGCTATAGTGTACTTTTTGAGTGCACTGTATAATTTAGAAATCACAGTGTTAAAAAATGACCTATAATCATTCTAATTGTGATTTATTGTATATTTTCCAACAGCTTTGTTTTTATGGCATGTACCCTTCTGCTGGAAGACTTGCTGTAGCTAAGCAGGAGGGGGCTTGGTTTGTACTTGGATGGGAGACCAGGGAAACCTAAGCTCCTCCTGGAAGAGGTATCGGTGGGCCAGTAGGGGGCACTGTCTTCTCTGGACAGCAAACCCTATTTCCCAGCACAATGATGGGGTAACTGGACTGTCCTTCAGAGGTGACCTTACACTAAGGTCCAGACTCACTGTTGTCATTTAAAGACCCCTTGACACTTTTCAACTGCAGTCCTAGCCGAATTCCCTCCAAAAACTGGCCACCTAATTATCTCCTACACCTGATTGGCTACACAATCCTTTAGGCATTCCCTGCCCACATTTATTCCCAGGTTGTCACTGTAAAAGGGAACTCCATTGACCTACCTGGTTAAATGAAAGATTATATTTTATTATTAAAGCTAGAGTATGCACATTTTTCCCAACGGTCACATTTGTTGTCAAAACATTTCAAAATATCTCTTGGCCCTGCCCACAGAGAAAGACACACCGCCCACTCCACTACTTCCGTGAACGTGCAAGTCTTCTAGGTATACGATTGCAGGATTACAGCCTCCATTAATTTTCAATGAGAGGTGATTACTCGTGTCTCCAAAGCATGTTGGGATTGCTTGTGATGCGAGGCATCCAAATGAGATGGGGAACGTGGCGCAATAACCAATCAGATTAAAGATTGTGGGAGGCGAGAGGGATGGCATGCGATATCACCGCTCTGGGGCTTTACTGTTGATTGGTTCGCGATGTGAATCTCTTCGATTGGTTTTATGGTCTATGGTCAAAAGCCACTTTGTTTTGAAAACAAAATTCAGGCCGAATCGCTGATTTTAGATTGCAGAATTTGTGGGTATAAACACGTTCCCCAATATACACTACTCACAAAAAGTTAGGGATATTCGGCTTTCGGGTGAAATTTCAGGATGAACCTAAAATGCACTATAACCTTTACAGGTGAAATTAATTTGACCTTCTCTAAACTTTTGAATGCACATGTCCAACTATTCAATGTTTCAGTACTTTTTGCACAACTTGCTGTTCTCTAACAAGGAGCTGAACGGCAAAATTCACAACAGGTGTTTGATCCATGAATCGACCAATAAATTTCCTGGTTCAATTAAAATTGGTATTTAAACAGTCCTCTTCATCATGCTGTTCACATTTTGACATCATGAGACCAAGACGACACCTAACAATTGATCAACAGTACCTCGCCATTGCGAGGCTTCAAACAGGATGTTCTCAGAGGGAAGTGGCCACTGAGCTTAGAGTGTCACAGAGTGTCATCAGCAGGTTGCAACAGAGATACAGAGAGACTGGAAGAGTCACAGAAAGGCATAGAAGTGGACGTCCTTTGGCCACATCCCACACTGATGACCGCTTCATTGTGAACAGTGCCCTGCGGAACCGGATGATGAATGCCACTCAACTCCAGGCACATTTAAGGGAGGTGAGAGGCACCCAAGTGTCACGTCAGACCATTCGAAACCGTTTACATCAGCGTGGTCTGCGTGCTAGACCACCTGCAAGGGTACCTGACCACACCACCAGGCACAGGCGTCATCGTCTTGCATGGGCCAGGGAGCATTTACGCTGGACGAGGGACCAGTGGGCCTCAGTGCTGTTCTCTGATGAAAGTCGATTCACGTTGAGCAGAAATGATGGCCGCCAACGATGTTGGAGACGTCAAGGAGAGCGCTATGCATCAGCCACTGTTGTCACCAGACGACCCTTTGTTGGTGGCGGTGTTACAGTGTGGGCCGGTGTGTCTAGTCAATACAGAACTGCCCTACACTTTGTGAATGGTACAGTGACAAGCCCATACTACCTGAATAACATCATTAATCCAGTCATTGTGCCCCTGCATGAACAACACAGGCCTAATTTCATCTTCATGGACGACAATGCTCCAGCTCATCGAGGTCGCATCATTAGGGAAAGGCTGCTGGAGACTGGGGTACCTCAAATGGAGTGGCCTGCACTTTCTCCAGACCTGAATCCCATAGAAAACCTATGGGATCAGCTGACTCACCGTGTAGAGGCTCGTAACTCTGTACCCCAGAACCTCAATGACCTGAGGGCCGCCCTTCAAGAAGAGTGGGATGCCATGCCTCAGCAGACAATAAGTCGACTTGTGAACAGCATGACACGTCGTTGTCAAGCTGTAATTGATGCTCAAGGGCACATGACAAGTTATTGAGACATTGACATTTTTGTTGTGGTATACCCACCACTGTTGTTGGCTTTTGTTTCAATAAATTGTTTGAGATGAGGAAATCACCATTGCATGCTTCTACTTAAATGCCCTACTTTCATGATACGTATAATATCACTGTAGCGTGAACTTACATTTTCCATAAATTTCACCTGAAAGCCAAATATCCCTAACTTTTTGTGAGTAGTGTATATATATTTTTTAAAAAGTTGCACCCTCTATACAATAGAGTACTCTATGCAATACAGTGACTCCTTATACTTCAGAACATGTATTCTCGCTCTGTATTCATATTTCTTAAATTACATTGCACTTCACAGAATGAATACTGAGGATGAATTGTAGAATAAAGCTTGTGCGGCCAGATTCGAACCGCCGACGTCGCTGCTCGCAATGAGCATGTGGACGGTGCTCTTACAGGCTACGCCACCAAGACAGCCCTTACATTTATTTTTTTAACATACTGTTGAGCAGAGGAATTTCTCTCCTTTTAATGACCAAGCATGACCAGGTAGATCCAAGAAGAAAAGGATTTATTTTTCTGCAGAAAGAGTCCAGTACTTGCACACACAAGGTGGTCAAGCATGAACTGAAGAGACGCAGGCAGTCTCCGCCATATTTAATCAAACTAATACATAGATTATCTTACTTCTGATTGGTGCATAGTTAATACATAGGCATAGAGTGGAATATAACAACATACATAATTCTATCGCTGATTGGTACATGGTTACTGTTGCGGTCACGTTTTGTCTAGGGATAGAAAGTCGCTTACAAAAAGGAGGCGGCTGGCCTGGAATGGTGAAACTGGGAGGAAAACTGGGACTTACCTCCTCCAGGTCGCTTCCTCTGTTCCCTGGGCTAACCCAAGCCGTCGCTCCGCCGGCAAAGAGCTCCGTGTCCGTTCGTTTTCGAGTTTAGTTTGTTTAGTCTAGTTTCTCTTTAAGCATGGCAGTATAGCGATCTGAGAATAAAATATAACAGCCTGGTCGAAGAACAATTGGGATGGTCAATCTTCAAGCCGGTAGGCCAAGCACAGGTACATTCACACTCTCCTCCTGCCCACCATTTTTGCCCTTTTAAAAAGAAAAGCCCTCCCCCATCATTGACCGGCGCCCAATCAGGATATAAGGCATCAACCCAGTTTCCTGAACCAGCCACGATTCCCAGTGCACAGCCGCCATGCCACTAAATGAGTGTTATTACTATATATATATATATATATATATTGATAACTATCGAAACTAGGAGGCATTCGTTTTTATTATTATGCCCCGCTCCCTAACACGGGGCATAACAGTCCTCCCACCCTCACACAAAGAAAAGAAACCAAAAATAATTCCATAACACCCACAAATTATTATTATTATTTTTTTTTCTTTTCTACTCCTTATAAACATACACTACTCACAAAAAGTTAGGGATATTTGGCTTTCGGGTGAAATTTATGGAAAATGTAAGTTCACGCTACAGTGATATTATACGTATCATGAAAGTAGGGCATTTAAGTAGAAGCATGCAATGGTGATTTCCTCATCTCAAACAATTTATTGAAACAAAAGCCAACAACAGTGGTGGGTATACCACAACAAAAATGTCAATGTCTCAATAACTTGTCATGTGCCCTTGAGCATCAATTACAGCTTGACAACGACGTCTCATGCTGTTCACAAGTCGACTTATTGTCTGCTGAGGCATGGCATCCCACTCTTCTTGAAGGGCGGCCCTCAGGTCATTGAGGTTCTGGGGTACAGAGTTACGAGCCTCTACACGGTGAGTCAGCTGATCCCATAGGTTTTCTATGGGATTCAGGTCTGGAGAAAGTGCAGGCCACTCCATTTGAGGTACCCCAGTCTCCAGCAGCCTTTCCCTAATGATGCGACCTCGATGAGCTGGAGCATTGTCGTCCATGAAGATGAAATTAGGCCTGTGTTGTTCATGCAGGGGCACAATGACTGGATTAATGATGTTATTCAGGTAGTATGGGCTTGTCACTGTACCATTCACAAAGTGTAGGGCAGTTCTGTATTGACTAGACACACCTGCCCACACTAACACCGCCACCACCAAAGGGTCGTCTGGTGACAACAGTGGCTGATGCATAGCGCTCTCCTTGACGTCTCCAACATCGTTGGCGGCCATCATTTCTGCTCAACGTGAATCGACTTTCATCAGAGAACAGCACTGAGGCCCACTGGTCCCTCGTCCAGCGTAAATGCTCCCTGGCCCATGCAAGACGATGACGCCTGTGCCTGGTGGTGTGGTCAGGTACCCTTGCAGGTCGTCTAGCACGCAGACCACGCTGATGTAAACAGTTTCGAATGGTCTGACGTGACACTTGGGTGCCTCTCACCTCCCTTAAATGTGCCTGGAGTTGAGTGGCATTCATCATCCGGTTCCGCAGGGCACTGTTCACAATGAAGCGGTCATCAGTGTGGGATGTGGCCAAAGGACGTCCACTTCTATGCCTTTCTGTGACTCTTCCAGTCTCTCTGTATCTCTGTTGCAACCTGCTGATGACACTCTGTGACACTCTAAGCTCAGTGGCCACTTCCCTCTGAGAACATCCTGTTTGAAGCCTCGCAATGGCGAGGTACTGTTGATCAATTGTTAGGTGTCGTCTTGGTCTCATGATGTCAAAATGTGAACAGCATGATGAAGAGGACTGTTTAAATACCAATTCTAATTGAACCAGGAAATTTATTGGTCGATTCATGGATCAAACACCTGTTGTGAATTTTGCCGTTCAGCTCCTTGTTAGAGAACAGCAAGTTGTGCAAAAAGTACTGAAACATTGAATAGTTGGACATGTGCATTCAAAAGTTTAGAGAAGGTCAAATTAATTTCACCTGTAAAGGTTATAGTGTATTTTAGGTTCATCCTGAAATTTCACCCGAAAGCCGAATATCCCTAACTTTTTGTGAGTAGTGTATGTAAGGATTATACAATATATATTTTTTTTTTTTCGGTTTAGATTTCACACACACTACACATCTAAAGAAGAAAAAAAAACAAACAAAAAAATGCACCCAAAAACAAAGCACAATTAGATTAATCATAGCCAAAACTCACAGCAAGTTTAGTCACCATCATAGGGAGTGCCTCAATATTACCCCCTAGGTTCCACTCTGCAACTCTGGCCTAGGGAGTCTGCACTCAACCCAGACCACACAGAGGAAGCACAGAAAAAAAACTACCCCAAGAAAGTGGAGCTCAGATCTACACCCTTCAAAGAGGTCACGGGACAGTCACAGACGGGATAATGCATCCGCCAGCACATTGTCTTTACCAGCCACATGCCGAACTACAAGGCTATATGGCTGCAAGATTAAACTCCATCTGAACACTGGAGTTTGTCACCTGAAATTTCACCAAAAATGTCAAGGGATTATGGTCAGAATAAACTATGACAGGACCACTCACACTGAAAACGTACACTTCAAAATGTTGGACAGCTAGGACCAAGGCTAAAGCTTCTTTCTCCACTGTGGAATAGGCTTTTTGATGGCGATTCAGCTTCTTAGAGAAGTATGCCACAGGTTTTTCCACCCCAGCCTCATCTGCCTGCAAAAGAACCGCCCCTACCCCAACATCACAAGCGTCTACTGCCAGAGCAAACGGATGGCTAAAATCAGAGGCCTTTAGCACCGGTTCACAGGATAAGATAGCCTTAACATGCCTGGGTCCAATTCCACTTGACATCCTTGCCCAACAGGTTAGTAAGTGGAGCAGTAGCGGCTGCAAAATTAGGCACAAAACGGCGATAAAATCCACATATGCCCAGCACATGCATTAACTGACGCCGAGTGGTAGGTGTGAGGAGCTCCATAATCGCCTGTACCTTCGCCAACCGCGGCAGCACTGCTCCGCACCCTACCAGATGTCCAAGGTAGGTAACCTGACTCCTTCCAAATTTGCACTTTGGGTGGTTGACTACCAGCTGGGCCGACTCTAACCTGCCAAAAAGTTTCCGGAGACTCTGCCAGCTCTCACTATATATGACCACATCGTCAATGTAGGTCACCACATTATCCAGACCAGACGTGACCAGGTTCATAAGCCGCTGAAAGGTTGCTGGAGCATTCTGGGAGAACCCGGCACCGATACAAGGCATCATGGGTAACAAATGCAGACATCCCGGGCCCTTTCTGTTAATGGCACTTGCCAATACCCTTTGAGCAGATCCAGTTTTGACACAAACCTAGCCTGGCCAATACTATCAATGCAATCCTCAATACGAGGAATAGGGTATGCGTTCACCATGCGGTAGTCAATACAGAGATGTGACGTAACATCACTCTTAGGAATGAGGACGACCGGGGAACTCCATTCACCAGACCCTGGCTCTATGGCCCCGATCTCCAGCATGTATTCAACCTCCTCAGGAACCTTCTCCTTCTTAAAAGGAGGCAAACGATAAGGGTGTTGCTTCATAGGTGTCATCTCACCAGTATCCACATCATGCTCAACTAGGGAAGTTAACCCTGGCCTATTGCGAAACAGAGAAGGATGTGCAGCCACCAGGGCCATCACATCCTGGGCCTTCAGCAAGTGCTTCAGCTGTTCCTGCAGCTGTTCACAGGCTCGAGAGTTGTCCAGCCGAGCACCAGCTGGCTCTGGTGCCAAAAACCCCTCTTCTCTCTCTCTGTCTGAAGGCACCACTATAATACAACCAATGGGGTTGGTCGGCTCACGCTCCACATACGACTTTAATAAGTTGATGTGACAGTCGCGTCTTCTGCCGCCGCTCTGGTATACTAATGACGTAATTACACGCTCCTACCTTCCTAACCACCATATAGGGACCACTAAAACGCATCCCAAACCTTTCCCTGCCAACCGGCGTAAAGACGAGGACCTTGTCCCCAGGAACAAAAGAGCGTTGCACGGCCTTACGGTCATATTGCCCCTTCATCCATTCCTTAGCTCCAGTTAGGTTCTGGGCTGCCACCTTCCAGGCTGCACTCAGACGATCATGAAATGTAGAAACGTACTGTAAGATATCACCCTGGGCATGTGGCTCCAGGAGTCGCTCCCACATTACGTTTAGCGGACTCTGGACCTCATGCCTATAAACTAATTCAAAGGGACTAAACCCTGTAGATTCGTTCACGGCATCGCAGATAGCAAACAAAAGAAAATGCATTGCTGCATCCCAGTCCTTAGGGCAGTCCACACAAAAAGTGCGCACCATTGATTTTAATGTCTGATGACACCTCTCGAGGGCGCCCTGGAATTCAGGGTGGTAGGCAGAGGACAATACCTGAGCGATGCCCAGCTCACACATGACATTCTGGAACACCCCAGAAGTAAAATTGGTTCCACGATCTGACTGGACCTCCTTAGGGAGCCCCACCTGTGAAAAAAATTGCAGCAACGCCTCAATGACCACAGGTGCACGAATGCTACGTACTGGCACCGCTTCTGGAAAACATCTTTGATAGTCAATAAATACTCATTCCCCTTCTTGGTTCTGGGAAGGGGACAAACACAGTCAATAATCACATGTGAAAACGGGGCCTCCACCACCGGCGTAGGCTGCAACGGAGCAACCGGAAGGGAGTGACCAGCCTTTCCAGCAGTCTGGCAGGCATGGCAGGAACGACAAAAATGAACGACATCACGGCGAACCGTGGGCCAAAAAAATTTTTTTGACAGGCGGGCCAGGGTCTTCTTGACACCTAAATGGCCTGCGAAGAGTGTCTCATGGGCCAACCGCAACACCTCACAGCGAAAGCTGGAAGGAACTACAATTTGCGCATGGACCCACCAACCGGGCGGTCTGCAGGCCGCATTAAAATATCTTGGTCCACAAATTCCCAGACAGCCATATCCTCACTCTCTTCCACCGTCACAGCTTGCTTCCACAGCGGAGCCAGCAAGGGATCCTGGTTTTGTTCTTGGATCAAAACTTCCCTAGAAAAATTGGTGGCATCTGTCACCTGAGACAGGGAGAAACCAGGGCCTTTCACAGCAGAGGTCCCTTCCTCGCTCACAGCTTTGGCAAAAACCGTGCCAGCCAGACTAATGTGCTCCTTTTCCCCACTAGTGGCTGACACAAAAGGTACCTCCTCATGTATGGGAGTCAACGCCTCACGAGCTTGGGCCTCGGCTTTGCGTGCCAGAGCACAAGTGACCACACATGCAGTAAACACCTCAGGATGTTCCCATTCTAGTTCCTGCGTTTCCGGGACCTCAAGGAGTAGAGACCATAACCGGTGTCACGCACACCTGTCACCCTGCTAGGTCATTGCCCAATAATAATAATAATAATAATAGCGTGGGCACCACCCCAACAGTCACCGGCCCCTTAACCACATTTGATTTCAGATGAACGGTGTACAATGGCACGCAATCATACTGCCCCCCAAGACCTTTAATGACCGCTGACCGGGAAAAAACATCACGAGGCAGCTCAATCACCCCTTCCAGCAAGAGAGACTGTGCAGCACCTGTATCACGCAGAATGGTGATTGACACTTCCTCTCCACCCGGGGCCATGGACACCGTCCCCACTGAGGTGAAAGGCTGATAGCTTAATGGGGGCACCTCCCTAGGACCACTACAGCCTATCCCCTCATCACGCTTAGTCAAGGAGGCCACCAGCGCCACAACCTTAGCCCGACTCTCCAGCTGGGAGCCTTGGGGACACTGCGACTGCACATGACCGGGCCGTCGGCAACCATGGCAAATAATATCACGGTCCCTTTCCCTTTTAAGCCGTGGACAACGGGGCTTAATGTGACCGGGTTCCCTACAGTGATGGCACACAACAGCGGAATGAGACTTCTCCATCCCAGGCCGCTGACCACCAGATGCCTTCCCTCCAAGAGGGAGGCCCTTAGCGGAGGTCTCTCTACCCCGGCTAAGGTCATGGCGCCCGCCGCCTGGGCGGGCTAAACCCACAGACCCACCATGGATGACCTCATAAGCATCCGCTGCTTGGGCTGCCTCCAGGAGGGCAGAGACCTTCTGCTCACTCAGATATATTTCGACCGCTCGGGGCACACTGTTCTTAAATTGCTCCAACAAGACTAGCTCTTTTAATTGTGCAAAATCATATGTCTCCGTGGACTTCAGCCAACACTCACACGCCACCCCTAATTTTCGAGATAAATCTAAATAAGACTCACCGTCTCTGTTTCACAGTCCTAAACCGCTGCCGATAAGCCTCGGGGACACCACCATATGCAGTTAAGACTGCCATTTTTAGAGATTCATACTCCAAGCCCATGCGAGGATCCAAAGCCGCAAAGGCAACCTGCGCCTTGCCCTTTAAAACACTCTGCACCAATAATGGCCACTTAGCTTCAGGCCAGTCACATTCACGAGCGACAACCTCAAAAGCGTCAAAAAACATGTTAATGTCCTCCTCAGAAAACTTAGGCATGAGAGATATAGCAGAGCGCACGTTGAAACGAGGCTCCAAGGTGGCAATCTCCTTAGCAGCCCTAGTTCGTTCCACCTTGAACTGAGCCAACTGCTCCCGGGACTCACGCTCTTCTCTCTCCGTCCGAAGTACCCCTTCCCTCTCTGCAACAGCCCTCTCTCTCTCATCATCCACCCACCACTCTTCCAACTCCAGCGTAGCAATAAGAAGTTTAGCTGGTTTCAGTATACCCTCTGGTACCTCCACCTCTTGCTCTGCCGCTAACCGCAACAACTGATCTTTAGTGAGCTGGGGGGGGGGGGGGGGGTATATATATATGTATATATACACTATATATTTATTTTATATTTATTTATTTTAACCGCTTTGTGGATTATGTTCCACTCGTTACGGTTCACCTGCGACGTTGACGCAACTGTCTACAGCGGTGAGAGGATACAATACACCAGGGATATGTTGCTCCAATTGAACTGTGCGAGTTTAGCTCGCGTGACAGACAACACGCTGCAGCTACCGGACTTTATTTTGAGAAAACCCGCAAGGTATGGTACTGGTTCTGGAGCAACAAATAGGAGGAAGCGGGAAAGCGAGGAGGCGTCATATTACGCTTGAGGAAACAGAAGCTCGCCAGGATTCCCCTGCCCTCGGTGATCCTGGGAAATGTCCAGTCCCTGAGGAACAAAGTGGACGAACTACAGGGAAACGTCCGTTTCCAGAAGGACTATAAAGACTGCTGCGTCATGGCATTCAGTGAGACATGGCTCACTGAGCTCGACCTGGACGCCGACTTGTCCATTGACGGTTTTGGAGCGCCGTTTCGTCTAGACCGACAGGCTGAGGTGACGAGGAAGACTCAAGGTGGCGGGGTATGTTTATATATCAATAAGCGATACTGTAACGCTTGTTCTGTGACTGTCAGAGAGCGTGTCTGTACGCCAGACGTGGAACTTTTAGCAGTATCATTGCGTCCTTTCTACCTGCCCCGCGAGTTCCCACAGCTTTTTATAACAATTGTGTACATCCATCCTAAAGCAAATGTCACCTCTGCCTCTAGCACTATCTTTGAAGTAGTGCAAAAGTTGCAGTCAATTTCACCCGAGTCACCGAACTTTGTACTGGCCGATTTTAATCATGTATCCCTTAAAAAGACACTAAGGAACTTTTATCAATATGTCTCCTGTCCAACCAGGCGGGATAAGATATTAGATCTTTGTTATGGGTCAGTAAAGGATGCTTACAAATCATTCCCACTTCCTCAACTGGGATCGTCTGACCACAACTGTGTACATCTACTGCCCACATATAAAACTGTTTTAAAAAGGGATAAAGTACAAACGAAGGAGATAAAGGTTTGGACTGATGAAGCTGTTCTCCGCCTGCAGGAATGTTATGAGGGCATTGATGAGGACTTGTTTAAGGAGTCATGTGATGACTTAGATGAATTTGTGGATGTAATATGCTCATATGTTGCTTTTTGTAGGGATATGATTATTCCCTGTAAACGAGTCAAGATTTACCCCAATAACAAACCTTGGATGACCAAATCTGTTAAGTCCAATTTACAGAAAAAGAGACTTTCTTTCAAACAGGGAGTAGCCGCTGACCTGCACATAGCTACTAAGGAACTGAAATTGGACATTTTAAGAGCGAAACAAAATTATAAATCTAAATTAGAAAATAAGATGGCCGCAAATAATCTTGGTTCAGCTTGGTCAAGCATGAAGACCATAGCAGGCCTCAGAGATTCAAAGAGTGGCCGTCAGGCCACACTAAATGGTTTTAACTCTGATATTGAGTTTGCCAATGCTCTTAACTATTTTTACAGTCGTTTTGATGCTCTTGATTTTAGCAGGGAAATTCAAGAATTGAGTCACAAACTGGTGGAGAACCAGCACTTTGACATAGACTTAAACGATGTACAACAGGCCTTCCTCTCTATAAGGATAAACAAGAGCCATGGAACTGACAATATATGTGGTCGTTTAGTTAAATCTTGTGCGAGACAACTGAGCCCTGTATTCCATTATATTTTTAACAGATCGTTACAAGAACAGCATGTCCCTACAATTTGGAAGGATGCTATGGTAGTCCCTGTTCCCAAAACTAGTGGCCC
Source organism: Synaphobranchus kaupii (assembly GCA_029718625.1). Lineage (NCBI taxonomy): Eukaryota > Metazoa > Chordata > Actinopteri > Anguilliformes > Synaphobranchidae > Synaphobranchus > Synaphobranchus kaupii. Next base: position 28,784,078 of record CM056376.1, on the reverse strand, counting down.
CAAAACTCTTAATGACTTTAGACCAGTCGCCCTCACATCAATCGTAATGAAAGTCTTTGAAAAACTGGTCAAGTCAGAAATTTTAAAGGAAACTGAGCACGCACTTGACTCCATGCAGTTTGCATATAGGCCACATAGAGGAGTAGAGGATGCCACAGTGACCTTGCTTAACTTGTTGGTTAAACACTTGGAAGGGAAGGGGTCTCATGCTAGACTTTTATTTGTTGATTTTTCTAGTGCTTTTAACACCATTCAACCTCACATTTTAATTAGTAGACTTTTAGAACAGTTTAACCTAAGTAACAATCTGGTGGGCTGGATCCTTGATTTCTTAATGAACAGGACACAGAGAGTGAGGGTAAATGAAACCCTATCAGACCAAGTCTGTCTATCCACTGGCTCCCCACAAGGGTGCGTGCTTTCGCCACTTTTATTTATTCTCTACACAAACATGTGTCAGAGCACATATGACAATAGGTCCATCCTAAAGTATGCAGACGATACGGTCATAGTCAGCCTGCTACAGGATTATGAAACTGGCCACGGTCCAGTCATCGATGACATCGCCAAATGGTGTGAGGAATCTTATCTTCAATTAAACATATCTAAAACTAAAGATATGCAAATTGATTTTAGGAAAAAGGCCCGCGCACATGAAGTCACATCTATTAAGAGCCAAACTGTTGAGTGTGTACAATCATACAAATATCTTGGGACAATTATTGATTCACAATTGAATTTTGAAATGAATTGTGAAGCTGTGTGCAAAAAGGGGCACCAGCGTTTATATTGTTTGAGAAAATTGTCCCGGTTCCATATTGACAAAAACATGATGACCCTATTTTATCGTGCTTTTATTGAATCTATAATATCTTTTTCTTTGGTGTCATGGTTTGGTAATCGTTCTTTGAAGAACAGAAACTCATTGAACCAGATTGTGAAATGGTCTAGTAAACTGATCGGAGGGGAGCAACAGCTTAATTTAGAGCTTCTATACATCAGGCAGCTACAGCGAATATCCAGCTCAATCATAAATGATGAGCTCCACCCTCTATAAAGCGAATTTCGGCTTCTCCCTTCTGGGTGTAGATTTGCAGTCCCAAAGTGCGGAACTAAGCGCTATAGAAATAGCTTTGTTCCAGCAGCCATCATTGAGTGGAACAAGTCAGAGCGTCGATAAGCTTTCTACTGTCCGATGTGTCTATTCTGTGTAATTGTATTACCTATCCACTGGAGGACTGGAACCCCTGAGCACTTTTTGCACTCTGTACTTTTCATGCTTGTTTGTATTTTATGTATTTTATGTGTTATTTTAAGTGTTATTTTAAGTATTGTTTTAGACTGTGATTCTCTCTGCAAACAAATTTACCTATGGGTACAAATAAAGTAACTTGACTTGATATACAGTCAAGCCGGAAAGTCCGCACACTCCTTTCACCTTCTCCACGTTTTATTACGTTACAGACATATTCTACAATAGATTGAGTTCATTTTTTGTCTCAAAATTCTACACAAAATAGCCCATAATGACAGTGAAAACAGGTTTAGACATTTGTGCTACTTTATTAAAAATCAAAATGTAAAATATCATATGTACACAAGTGTGCACACCCTTTGATATGACACCCAAAAGTGAGCTGAGGTGCATTTTGTTTCCACTGATACTGCTTGAGATGTTTCTACAACTTAATTGGAGTCCACTTGTGATAAATTCAATTGATTGGACATGATTGGGGATTGCCAACACCTGCCTATATAAGGTCACACAGTTGACAGTGCATGTCAGAGCAAACTCCAAGCCATGGGGTCAAAGGAATTATTTGCAGACCTCAGAAACAGGATTGTGTCAAGGCATAGATCTGGAGAAGGGTACGGAAAAATCTCTGCAGCTTTACAGGTCCCAAAGAGCACAGTGGCCACCATCATTCGTAAATGGAAGACGTTTGGAACCACCAAGAATCTTCCTAGACCTGGCCGCTCGGCCAAACTGAGCAATCGGGGAAGACAGGCCTTGGCCAGGGAGGTGAGCAGGAACCCGAGGGTCACTCTGACAGAGCTCCAGCGTATCCTTGTGGGTAGCACTCCACCAATCAGGCCTTTATGGTAGAGTGGCCAGACGGAAGCCTTAGTAAAAGGCACATCACAGCCCGCTTGGAGTTTGCCAAAAGGCACCTAGAGGACTCTAAAACCATGAGAATCAAGATTCTCTGGTCTGATGAAACCAAAATTTAACTTTTTGGCCTGAATACCAAGCGTCACGTCTGGAGGAAACCAGGCACCGCTCATCACCTGGCTAATACCATCCCAACAGTGAAGCATGGCGGTGGCAGCATCATGATGTGGGGATGTTTTTCAGCAGCGGGAACGGGGCGACTAGTCCTGATAGAGGGAAAGATGAATGCAGCTAAGTACACCGAGATCCTTGAAGAAAACCTGCTCCAGAGCACTCTGGACCTCAGACTGGGGCGAAGGTTTACCTTCCAACATGACAACGACCCGAAGCACACAGCCAAGAGAACAAAGGAGTGGCTTCGGAGAAAGTCTGTGCATGTCCTTGAGTGGCCCAGCCAGAGCCCAGACCTGAATCCAATTGAACATCTGTGGAAAGAGCTGAAAATGGCTGTGTACCGACACTCCCCATCCAACTGAAAGAGCTTGCAAGGATATGCCAAGAGGAATGGGCAAAAATGTCCAGAAACAAGTGTGCCAAGCTCGTAGCTTCTTTCCCAAGATGCCTTGAAGCTGTAATCGTTGCCAAAGGTGCAGCAACCAAGTATTAGACTAAGGGTGTGTACAGATATGTAACCCCTAAATAACCTATTTTTGTCAGTAAAATAAAATTGCATATTTTCTAAAAACCTGTTTTCACTTCGTCATTATTGGCTATTGTGTGTAGATGTTTGAGGCAAAAAATTAACTCAATCTATTGTAGTATAAGTCTGTAACGTAATAAAATGTGAAGGTGAAAGGAGTGTGCAGACTTTCCAGCTTGACTGTATGTATACTAGAGCCGAGACCAGAGACACTGCAGGAGAGAACACAAAGCTGAGGCGAAACTCTAGTGCCTCCGCTAAGCAGACAGGTCCTATATTGCCAACCAACACCAAAAAGAGACAAAAGGGTGCATATACTAAGTACTCAAATAGGCATGCTGCAAAGAGGTACCCAACGTAGTACGCGGAGGGCCCCTGATGCCCCAAAACATCAAAAAGGCCACGCCCCCCGAACACGAGACCAAACAAGTCAGCAACAACGGAAGAGGAGACAACACATCTCAACTCTTATAAGTGTTATACGACACTATGCTACTGTAAGACCAACAGCAGCCGAAAAAAACAAACATACAAACCTGTACCTAGTATGCCCAATCCTATCGAACCTATAATTAAATAGGCTAGCTCAATCGCTGACACCCCAAAACGCTAATAGACTTGGCAGCACGCAGACGGAACACACACCGCGCATTTACAAAACAAAATAAACTCCCTCATCTAGCCTTAAGGCTCAACTACCTCCCCAAAGAGGCTGGCTAATGCAGCTCCTTCAGCCTGCAGCCAAATTAAACGTGTTCATTACCCCCAAACAATCAACCAGCTATTCCATACATCAACCCTGCATTAATGACGATCAACACAAATTGGGTTAACTACCAAGTCAAACAAATTTAACCTATGTGATAACGGTCCACAGTCAGTATACTCCCAAACAAACCTAACTCCTAATGTTGTTACTTACTTGAAATTGTAAGCCTAATCTAACAGTTAAATTAAATAACTTGTTAGTTAGCTAGGAAGACACACTACCCACCTAGCAAACGTGGCTTACAGAACTAGCTTACACACAAAAGGACCCTACCTGTTTGGATATCTACTAACCAAACAGCTTGATACTCAGATCCCGGATGGAGCCCCCAATTGTTGCGGTCACGTTTTGTCTAGGGATAGAAATTCGCTTAGAAAAAGGAGGCGGCTGGCCTGGAATGGTGAAACTGGGAGGAAAACTGGGACTTACCTCCTCCAGGTCGCTTCCTCTGTTCCCTGGGCTAACCCAAGCCGTCGCTCCGCCGGCAAAGAGCTCCGCGTCCGTTCGTTTTTGAGTTTAGTTTGTTTAGTCTAGTTTCTCTTTAAGCATGGCAGTATAGCGAGAATAAAATATAACAGCCTGGTCGAAGAAAAATTGGGGTTGTCAATCTTCAAGCCGGCAGGCCAAGCACAGGTACATTCACACTCTCCTCCTGCCCACCATTTTTGCCCTTTTAAAAAGAAAAGCCCTCCCCCATCATCGACCAGCGCCCAATCAGGATATAAGGCATCAACCCAGTTTCCTGAACCAGCCACGATTCCCAGTGCACAGCCGCCATGCCACTAAATGAGTGTTATTAATATATATATTGATAACTATCGAAACTAGGAGGTATTCGTTTTTATTATTATGCCCTGCTTCCTAACATGGGGCATAACAGTAGGGTGAATTCAGATAAAGTGGGACACTTTTTGGAATTTTGCCTTCTGGTACCTGTTTCGATATTAGTCCAACACATTTACACAGCACATGATACAATTCTGAAATCCTCAAGATGTTATCTGACCGCATAAAAAGAAAAAATGTAGGAATCTTGCTCACAGGATGCGTGACACACCTTTATATTTCATATGAGCCACAGCACATTTTTTCATCTGCGTTTGGGAATGTGGGACAGCTCATTAGGTAATTTGGGACACCAATTCTTTATAATAAAACCCCAATAACAAGCTATAATGTAGTACATTGCAATATATTTTAATGGTGCACCATGCTTAAATACACTAAGTAAACATCAGGACCCAAGCAAAAAAATATTATACTTTAAGTATACTTTTAGTACGTACTCATCATGTAGTAACTACTCATTTTGTGTTAAACTGGCCACACTTTAAGTACAGGCTAATGAATGCACTAAAGTTGTACTTTTGTAGAACTTCTGTACAACTGTAGTGTACTTACTGTACTTAAGTGTACTAAATTGAGACATGTCTTACAAACGTAAAGTATATTTAAGTATACTAATTCAAAGGGTGATTTGTAGGTATTGGAAATAGAATTTTAAATTATGACTACAGTGTTTGAAATATACTTTAAATAGCATTAAAAGTAGTAGCCTATGTGACAGATCGGTTGTCGGGAAAAGAGTCAGAATCCAGGGCTGGTGAATAATAGTTTTTTTAATGCAATAATATTGTCCAAGCAATGTACAGAGGAAAGCAAAGTTCAGTGCTGCTCATCTGTTGTTCCTTCACATATGTATACCATTTCAAACAGGTCATAGGAAGGAGGGGTGAGTACATAGATCACAAGATGCTGGTGCAATGTCAGCAGTCCCCCCCACTCCACCTCACTTTTTCTGAGTTTTGGGCACATTACACAATCAGTGTCTGATACTCTATCTGTTTTTCAATAAGCATTCTCCCGGAGGAATTAATGACCAACGTCCATTTATACCACTAGGGAAAACAGGTGCTCTAACCCCTTGTCTGTTGGTCTAACTTCCTGCGGAATTACTTTTTGTCAAGGAAATAGCACAAAATATCACTTTGATCCTTCGAGCCTCCCTCTCTCTCGGGCGCAGCTCCAGGCTGGATCCCTTTCCACTGAGTTCCTTCCACCCGACTCCTCTGAGTGAAGGACCCTCAGCCTCTCTGCTTCCCAGGCGTCTCCTTTTCAGAAACCCTGATCACAGAAAGCACTGCTCGCTTACTATCGCATTCGGTTTCAGCTTACAGTGGCCTGACTGTACATTGAGCCGAGCGCGTCATCCACGTACCACGCAGTGCCTGCATACTTACATTCGACAACTACGCCGACTAGACGGTACTACGGCAGTATGTCAGTTCATACTTCATCAGACACGGGGGCCTTCAGTCTTCTCCCCTGCACTATATGACCTTTTTAACGTGCCCTCGGAACTTTGCAATTCCGCCGCCGCCTGTTAACCCCTAGGTTCAGGGTGCCTAATCCCCTGCCTAAGGGTTAGACTTGTAATTAAAACAAAAAGGTTTAACTGTTATTAATTTTAACTGATACATATCATCATATCTTAGTACAACAATTATTATTCAATCATCAATTAGTTATTAATTTCATAGGCTTCATTCGAATAGCCATTGTTAGTACATTCTTATTCTTAAATATATGATTCCCCAGGGGCCGTCGCGTGGTACAACGGTAAGAGCGCCGACTTTCAGTCGGTGCAGTTGTGCTGCGAGGATCGGGGTTCGTGCCCTGGTCCTGCCAGATCCGAGCATGGCCGGCGCCCTGTGGGAGCAGCAATTGGCGGCTGCTTCTGGGTGGGGGGAGGGGCTCGGAGAGAATCGCTGCACGCATAGCGGCCCTGGGCGAGCTGGATTCACGGTCAGGAGCTCAAGGAGTCGCGCCCTGTAGAGGACGTGGCGACATCCTTCCTACTACCGGCTGACAGGGTTGTGTTGCGGTGGTTCTCTAGCGGTTGCTACACGGGGGGGAATTGAATTAGAATAGGGGTTCAATTGGCTACTAAATTGGGAGAAAAATGGGGAAAAATCAGAAACAAAATTTAATAAAAAAAAATATATATATATATGATTCCCCTTTGACCTAACTCAGAGGCATTCTAATTTTGTAATTTTCTAATTTTGATTAATAAAATAAATAACGTTATTTTGCCTTAATGATGACAATAAATACAATAAAGCTGTCAGGTTGGCAACCCATAGGTTCACGCATATTTTCCCTTGTTTTATAATGTCCTGCTTATGGAAATGTGACCAACCTGTTTTACTGGTAGCGTAATGCTTTAAAACAATCCACTTTCCCAGGAAGACCGTTAAAAGTGCGATTTACAGCAGGGGAAACAGACCTGCTCCTGTAAAGCGTGCATGCAGATAATGGTATTAAATTTAATTGTGAATTAATTGTAACGTGCTGCAAATTTGTTTTCGTTTATAATTAGACGCTTAGTTATCTTTAAATCTTTTGTTCAGTTATGGACTAACAGGTGAAATCAGCGGGGTTTTAATAAGCTGAGGGTATGGAAACCTTGTCACTGTAATTTAAAAAATACGAAGAATAGCTGAGGTTACAATTCACTTAACATGGTGACATTTATCTCAGTTTTTTTAACCATAGGCTATCGACAAAAACCTTATGCACAGCGAATCCGCTGTAGCCTAGGCTATTTGAAAAACAATAAAAGCAATATTCACTGGACAAGGTTTTGAACTTTTTTCAGTCACAAACCATTCTATTTACTTACAGACTGTATTCCTAGATAAACAGAGCTGTATTGTAATGACATCTGAAGCGCATTTTCAAAACTGAAATGTCCATCTATTGCAGTGCGCGAGTTTTCAATTGAATGACAATTCACGCATTAGGTGTAAATGACAATTCGCGCAGCTTGATATAGGTGTTATCAGCTCCTTTTTAACGGATAGCCATTGTCCCGTACCATCGCACATCGCCTGGATGTTGATGGAGTGGGCTGAGAGCAATGTAATGTGGCATCGTTTCCCTTCGCTGAGGGAAAGGTATGTGGACCTATGGAACCTTTTATTATGCATTTTTGATATAGCCTACACAATAATATTTCACATTGTGATCTAGATATTTTAGTCATGCTTGTGCGTGCCCCTGTGTGTAACAGACAGGAGGGTACGCGCGTTGTGCACACGCCTATGTAGACGCACTTATATGCACCGTTAAAATAACATGTAAACAACTGCGACATGACTTTAGATCAGGTTTGTGGTGGTTCTAGTGCAAGCGCTTTCTACTGGCTCAAGATAGCAATACGCCAAAAAGAATCCTGGCCACTCCTCATCTTAAGACCAACACGCCCGGTTCACTTGTAATGGGCGCAAGAATACATGCTAGTTAAATGACATGAACGCAAGGCATTATTATGAACCATGCGCCGTGTGTAAGATAGCAAAGACACTTGCGTTTGGGTTGGCGCCGCTTTGCGCCGGGTGTAAGATAGGGCCCAGAAATGCACGTTGACACAAGCGATAAGCTATATATATTGTCTCTGCTTTGCTTTGGCTGACAGAGATAATATACCGAGACCTTCCAGTGGCTAAAGAGCCTGCAGTCCGCCACTTCTGTTTCTTGAGGATTTAGAGAATTTAATATACGTTTCAATTGGTATGATTGTACAATGAGAGATCTTTTCTCTATTACTATGATAAAACATCCTTCTGAAAACACCCTTCTTGTTATGAGCGGGCGGGGGGAAGGACCCAAACGCAGGCAGGAGTATAAAAAACCGAAGTTTAATCAGGGCAAGGCAGCAATCCGTGGTAAAACAGGCAGGGTCGAAAAAGCGGGTAGACAGGCAACGCAACAAAACACAGTCCAAAGAGTGGTCAAGGAACAGGCAGGGGTCAAAACCGGTAAGGCACAGCAAAAGCACAAAACCAGGATCCAAAAACAGGGTCGCGAGAACACAGGCAGGAGTCAAAAACCGGGGAGGCAGAGGAGGAACAAAAACAAAACAAAACAGACTGAAAACATAAAAAAAACAACAACAGGCAAAAAACTAGGGAAACAAAAACTAGGAAACAGAAACTACAGAATAAACAAACAGCTCGGGCAGAATCTCAGAAAACAGAAAGTAACACAGAAGCAAAATATCATGTGAGGAACTTGCGAAGACAGACTGAAATAACAGGTGTTAAATACACAGGGAGAGACAGACATAATGGGAATCAGGTGTGCAGACACGGGGAGGGGAGATCGCTCACAGGTGAGCACAATGAAACGATAAGGGAAGCTGATAGTACAATAACGAGGGAAAACGTAAGACACGGACCGGAATACACATAGACACAATGATAACAAACGGCCTGGAGTTAGCAGGTAGACAAGTGCACAGCTCGGAGGGGAGGAATGCGAAAGTGGACACACGTGCAGAGAATGCGAAATCAGATAGATACAGGGAAAGGATAATGAGGAGGGAAATGACAGCTGCAGGTAGAAACTCAAGATGAATTAGTAATTCGAACTCTAAAATTAGTAATAGTAGCGAACTCTAAAACCCTAATGTTAGTAGGTTAGCTGGTTAGTATTATATACACGTTAGTTTGTTAGCAGGTTAGTATTAAATCTAATCTAACAGTTAGTATGATTAGTACATTAGTATTAAATACAAATATAAATAAAGTCAGAAGGAAGAAAACGAAGAAATACAGAGGAAACCCAAATGTTCCCAAAATCACCCGAATAGTGAAATGACAAAGACAGGGGGCCCTATCTTACACCCGGCGCAAAGCGGCCAGGAGGAGTGGCCAGGATTCTTTTTGGCGTATTGCTATCGTGAGCCAGCAGAAAGCGCAAATTACAGTGACCAGGTTTCCATACTCTCACCGTTTAAACCCAGCTGATTTCACCCATTATTCCATAACTGAACAAAACGATTTTAAAGAGAACTAAGCGTCTAATTAGAAACTAATACAAATTTGCAGCACGTTACACAATTAATTCACAATGAATTTTAATGCCATTCTCTGCACGTGCGCTGCATGTTCTCTGTTTCCCCTGCTTTAAGTCGCACGTTTCACGGTCTACCTGGGAAAGTGGATTGTTTTAAAGGATTACGCTACGAGTAAAACAGGTTGGTCACATTTCCATAAACAGGACATTATTAAACAAGGGGAAATATGCGTGAACATATGGGTTGCGAACCTGACAGCTTTATTGTAGGCTATTTAGTGTCATCATTAAGGCAAAATAACGGTATGTATGTTATTAATCAATATTAGCCTACTATGCAGGTAGCCTAATGAACTTTGGATGAAGCTTAAACTTCGAGAACTCCATGAGAACAGCCTCTTGGAATTGATATTTGACACTTTCATTGCATAATCAAACGAAATTCGCTGAGCAAGCAGGCTAATTTGGCGTTTTCTAAGGTGAGACTGAAGCCATTGATAGGTTATTCTCAGCTGTTGCAGGTCCTTTTAACGAAATTTAACCGCATATATTTTGTAAAATAACAGCCCTGTCTGGAATTACCGGGAACTCATAGGCTAATGGTTAGTCCGAATAATATTGATCATACTCCATTTAGCCTATTCCTTGATCACACTAAACACGCACGAGCATGTCTGTTTCGCCATCAAGCAATCCGCCAAGGTGGAAAAGCAGGCTTTTAAAGGGAATGGGATATGACATTTTGATTGGTTTATTGCATGTCACGCCCAAGACACACCTATAATTAATGAAGCGACTAGGTTCAGCCCAGTTGCACCTTGCGCCGTGCTTAGCGCCAAAAAAAACACGCCTTTAAAATAGCAAAAGTGGACTTGGACACGCCCAAAATGGACTTTACGCCATGCGCTTAGACTAAGCGCCAAGATCGCCAAGATAGGGCCCAGGATGTTACGATCCTGATACGGGACGAACCCAAGTGCAACGACCAGGAGACAGATTACAGAAAGTGGAACTTTATTAAGCGTTGGGGTGGTCCCAAAGCTGTACACGGGAGCAAAACAGGTTAGTTAGTTAACACAGGATAGCGTCCAACTGAGGACTGCTCCAAGCCGGAGCTGGACTTGAGGAAACACGGAACTGTTCCAAGCCGGAACTGGACTTGAACGGAGGTGTCTAAAACACCGGAACTGGACTGGAACTGGACTGGAACTGGACTGGAAACTGGATCGGAACTGGACTGGAAACTGGACCGGAAGGTCCACTCAGGAAACGGGAACGGCACGGAACTTGTTCCAAGCCGGAACTGGACTTGAACGGAGGTGTATAAAACACCGGAACTGGACTGGAACTGGACTGGGAACTGGACTGGAAACTGGACCGGGAGATCCACTCAGGAAACGGGAACGGCACGGAACTTGTTCCAAGCCGGAACTGGACTTGAACGGAGGTGTATGAAACACCGGAACTGGACTGGAACTGGACTGGAAGCTGGACCGGAAGGTCCACTCAGGAACACAGGGGACGGCACGGAACTTGTTCCAAGCCGGAACTGGACTAGAACGGAGGTGTCTAAAACACCGGAACTGGACTGGAACTGGACTGGAAACTGGACTGGAGCTGGACTGGAAACTGGATCGGAACTGGGCTGGAACAGGACTGGAAACTGGACCGGGTAGCTTGAGTAACCGGGCAGAAAGCAGAGGTTAAAGGCAGGGTGTTGTGACAGGACTGTAGCTGGTGAATGCACCGCCGAGTTGGAAGGTGCGGCGTAGCTCGGGCAATACTGGCGTAAGCCGGCTGGCATGCAGAGGTCCTGGTACTGCAACACGAGTACGGGAGGTACGTAACACGGGGAGGACAAACACAGCTGCGGGAAGACTGGAACTGCGGCGTCTGGAGGTTTTGAAGGGAAACAGGTAAATGCATGCAGCAGCGAAAGATTAGCAGAGATAGCTACCAGTCAGGAAACCAGGCGAACAGGTATGAACCAGCAGGTTCACAAACACTGGACCAGAAACGGGATACGAAACAAACACGGTAGGTTAGTCAACGAACTGGCGCTGAATAGCAGCCAGCCAGGGGTTTAAATGGTGCAGGAAGTGAAGGAGAAAACGAGAAACAGGTGTGATGTTAAATCAGGAGTGATTGCCGAAGCACAGCAGTGAGGAATGTGAGTAACGAGAGGGGCGAGTGATAGGCGGAAGCTAAAGTGGAAAATGAAACCAAAAGTACCCGAGGGAGACGCCCAGTCCACAGCCAGGAGGGAAACACGGACAAGGGATCCAACATGACACGGAAGGAAACAAGGAAAACATGGAAAACGGACAGGACGGGAACGGAACGTTACAGTACCCCCCCCTCAATGTACGCCACCTGGCGTACCCGGAGGCCTGGTCTTGTCAGGGAACTGTTCGTGGAAGTCTTGGATTACTGAATGGTCCAAGATCAGGCTCTTGTGGAGCCACGACCTCTCCTCAGGACCGTACCCCTCCCAGTCGACGAGGTATTGGAAACCCCGGCCCCTGCGGCGGATATCAATAACACGGTTCACCGTGTAGGCCGGGGCGTTGTCAACAACTCGGACGGGAGGAGGCGGGATGGTAGGGGTACTGAGGGGGCTGGAGGAGACAGGCTTAACCTGGGACACATGAAACACAGGGTAAACTTTGAGGGAGGCGGGGAGGGAAAGTTTAACAGACACCGGGTTAACTAGACAAATGATGGGGAAGGGACCAATAAAACGGGGCTGAAGCTTTCTGGATGAAGAGGGAAGGGAGATGTTTGCAGTGGAGAGCCAGACCTGCTGACTGGCCCTATACTGTGGGGCTGCGGTCCTGTGAAGGTCCGCCAGACGTTGGGAGCGGGAATTGGCGTGAAGGAGTGCGGTGCGTGTGAGTCTCCAAATGTTTTTACAACGAAGGACATGGGCCCTAACAGAGGGGACAGCTATCTCGGCCTCCTGGGTCGACAGAAGAGGGGGTTGATAGCCTAAAGCACACTCAAACGGGGATAGGCCAGTAGAGGCACTCTTAAGGGAGTTATGTGCGTACTCGACCCAGGGGAGAAAACGGCTCCAAGAGGCAGGATTGCGCACTGTAACGCACCGCAGGGCGGCCCCCAGGTCCTGGTTCGCCCTCTCTGCCTGACCATTAGACTGGGGATGGAAACCCGAGGAAAGACTAGGAGAGGCACCCAGGGCTGCACAGAACGCCCTCCAAACTCGGGAGGAGAACTGGGGCCCACGGTCTGACACGATGTCAGAGGGGATCCCGTGCAGCCTGACCACGTGTAGCACCAAGAGCTCAGCGGTTTCCAGGGCGGACGGGAGCTTGGGGAGGGGAACAAAGTGAACCGCCTTGGAGAACCGGTCCACTATTGTCAGAATGACGGTGTTACCTTCTGACAACGGCAGACCGGTTACGAAGTCCACACCAATGTGACTCCAAGGACGGCCAGGGACGGGGAGGGAAAGGAGAAGACCGGAGGGAGGCTGGTGGGAAGCCTTGCTCCTGGCGCACACCGAGCAGGCCAGGACGAAGGCACGGGTATCCCCTTTAAGGGTAGGCCACCAGAAACTCCTCCTGACGAGGGCGATAGTTCTGGCGACACCTGGGTGACATGCCAGGCACGAGGCGTGAACCCATTCGAGGACCTGGGAGCGGACGGAATCGGGGACAAAAAGACAGGAGTTAGGGTTATTGCGGGGGTCCGGTTGGGAAGTCTGGGCGGCCTTCACAATGCCCTCAATCTCCCAGGAGACCGCAGCCACCACACAGGAGGCCGGCAAAATGGGCTCCGGATCAGCAGGACTGGAGGGAGGGGAAAAAATGCGGGACAGGGCATCTGCTTTAATATTACGGGAACCAGGGCGGAAAGAAACAGAGAAATTAAAGCGTGCAAAAAATAACGACCATCTAGCCTGACGAGAATTGAGCCTCTTGGCAGATCTTAAATAAATGAGGTTTTGATGGTCGGTAAAAACAAGAAAAGGGGTACCTGCCCCCTCCAGCCAGTGGCGCCACTCCTCAAGAGCCAGTTTTATCGCCAGCAGTTCCCGATCCCCGACATCGTAGTTCCTCTCGGCGGAGGACAGCCTCCGGGAGAAGAATGCGCAGGGATGGAGCTTGCTATCAGAGGCGGACCGTTGAGACAGAATGGCCCCCACGCCGGTGTCGGAGGCATCCACCTCAACGACAAACTGCCGAGAAGTGTCAGGGTGAAGGAGGATAGGTGCTGAGGAAAACCGAGCCTTGAGTAGCTCGAAAGCTCGCTGGGCATCGGAATTCCAACAGTAAGGCAGGGCAACGGAAGTGAGTTTAGTCAGGGGAGCAGCAATGGAACTGTAATTGCGAATAAAGCGGCGGTAGAAATTTGCAAACCCCAGGAACTGTTGAAGGTGCTTGCGGGAGGTGGGTTGGGGCCATTCTGTCACCGCCTTGATTTTCACAGGGTCCGCCCGGATACTGCCCTCCGCGATAATGAAGCCGAGGAACGGGACCGTGGAAGCGTGGAAGGAACATTTCTCAGCCTTAACAAACAGCTGATTCTCCAACAGCCGCTGGAGAACCTCTCGAACGTGACGGACATGCTCCTGCGGGGATTGAGAAAAAATTAAAATATCATCGATATAAACAAAAACGCTCCTCCCTAGGAGGTCCCGCAGGACGTCGTTCACCATGCTCTGGAAGACTGCTGGGGCGTTAGTAAGGCCGAAAGGGACCACCAGGTATTCGTAGTGGCCCAACGGGGTATTAAAAGCAGTCTTCCACTCGTCCCCCTCACGGATACGCACCAAGTGATACGCATTCCGGAGGTCGAGCTTGGTGAACGTCACAGCTGGAGAGAGGGCTTCAAAGGCGGTGTTAATGAGGGGAAGAGGGTATTTGTTACGGATGGTGACCTGGTTGAGGCCCCGGTAGTCGATGCAGGGTCGCAGGGAGCCATCCTTCTTCCCAACGAAGAAGAACCCTGCACCGACTGGGGATGAAGAGGGACGGATAATACCCGAAGCGAGGGAGTCGTGGATGTATTCCTCCATGGCTAGTTTCTCCGGTCCAGACAGACTGTAGAGGCGTCCCGATGGCAGTTTAGCTCCAGCCAGTAGGTCAATGGCGCAGTCATACGGCCTGTGAGGAGGTAAGGACAGAGCACGTGATTTAGAAAATACTTGCGCGAGGTCGTGATACTCGCTGGGAACATTCGTTAAATCCGGTATAGGTTGCATGGAACAGGGTTTACTGGGCCCCGGAGGGGGTAGTGCAGAACGGAGACAGCTGGCTAGACAGTGGGCACTCCACGCCAGGATGCGACCGGCTTTCCAGTCAATATGGGGATTGTGGAGGCGAAGCCAGGTCTGACCTAAAACCAGAGCAGATTGTTGGGAGTTAATCAGTAATAGCTGAATGGACTCCCGATGATTGCCAGATAGAACTAATTGGATAGGAACGGTGGAGTGGGTAACTAACCCCAAACTCCTGCCGTCCAGAGCTAGAGCTGAAATGGGTGAAGTGAGACGTTCCGTGGGAATGCCGGCCCTCCTGGCGAAGGTGATATCCATGAAGCTGGCGTCAGCTCCGGAGTCAATTAGGGCCGAAGAAGATAGGGTCTTGTCCCTCCAAAGGAGAGTAGCCTTGAACATGAGGCGGTCCTGGGCAGCATGGTTGGGAACGATGGG
This sequence comes from Synaphobranchus kaupii, assembly GCA_029718625.1. Classification (NCBI taxonomy): domain Eukaryota; kingdom Metazoa; phylum Chordata; class Actinopteri; order Anguilliformes; family Synaphobranchidae; genus Synaphobranchus; species Synaphobranchus kaupii. The sequence goes on along the minus strand of CM056376.1, from coordinate 28,768,960 downwards.
GCTCGTCAGTACGCCCAGTCTTACTGGCGAGCCCCTTCTTTTGGGCGAATGGGACAGGAGGCGATCTGATGGCCAGGCTTGCCGCAATAGAAACAGGATCTGGTGCGCTGACGGCGCTGACGCTCCTCGGGATTGACCGCAACTCTGCCCAGTTGCATGGGCTCTTCCTCGGACCCGGCCGTAGGCGCCCGAGATCCAGTGATGGAGTGTGAATGAACATTAGAGACGACGGAGGGCGACTGACGCCCGGAACTTCCTCCCCGCTCCCGGGCCCGGATGCGGAGACGATTATCGATGGCTATAGCGAGGCTGATGAGGCTATTAAGGGAGTTGGATTCCTCCCGAGTGGCAAGCTGGTCCTTGAGTTCCTCGCTGAGAGCTTGGCGGAAAGCCCCCTGGAGGGAGGCGTCATTCCATCCTGACTCCGCGGCGAGGGTACGAAACTGAATGGCCATTTCTGCGACACTGCGGTTGCCTTGGCGAACTTGAAGCAGACGCTGGGTAGCGTCACGTCCACAGGTCGGGTGTTCAAACACACGTCGCATCTCTGCCGTAAAGGCTGCGAAGTTGCTGCATAACGGAGCCTGGCTGTCCCAGATGGATGTAGCCCACTCCAGGGCGCTCCCTCCCAGGCTGCTCATAATGAACGCGATCTTGCTGGAGTCAGAGGCGAAGGAGGAGGGCTGCATCCGAAACACTATGTCACATTTAAGTAGAAATTCACGACATCTCCCCAACCCCCCGCGATATAACTCGGGGTGTTGTACACGGGGCTCACGGCTGGAAGTGGGAGCCGGTGCCTCCGGATGGGGTTCGGGAGAGGAAGGAGTAGGGTTGGCTGGAATCCGTAGTAGCGGTTGGTGGAGCGAAAGTTGGGATACTTGCTCCGTGATGCCCCTAACTACTTCCAGCACATCATCCAAACGGCGACCCTGTTGGTCGCTGATCGCAGTTTGGCAGGAGAAGGCGTGGCGAATCTGTTCCAGATCGGCTGGGTCCATATTGTTGGCCAGTTCGTTCTGTTACGATCCTGATACGGGACGAACCCAAGTGCAACGACCAGGAGACAGATTACAGAAAGTGGAACTTTATTAAGCGTTGGGGTGGTCCCAAAGCTGTACACGGGAGCAAAACAGGTTAGTTAGTTAACACAGGATAGCGTCCAACTGAGGACTGCTCCAAGCCGGAGCTGGACTTGAGGAAACACGGAACTGTTCCAAGCCGGAACTGGACTTGAACGGAGGTGTCTAAAACACCGGAACTGGACTGGAACTGGACTGGAACTGGACTGGAAACTGGATCGGAACTGGACTGGAAACTGGACCGGAAGGTCCACTCAGGAAACGGGAACGGCACGGAACTTGTTCCAAGCCGGAACTGGACTTGAACGGAGGTGTATAAAACACCGGAACTGGACTGGAACTGGACTGGGAACTGGACTGGAAACTGGACCGGGAGATCCACTCAGGAAACGGGAACGGCACGGAACTTGTTCCAAGCCGGAACTGGACTTGAACGGAGGTGTATGAAACACCGGAACTGGACTGGAACTGGACTGGAAGCTGGACCGGAAGGTCCACTCAGGAACACAGGGGACGGCACGGAACTTGTTCCAAGCCGGAACTGGACTAGAACGGAGGTGTCTAAAACACCGGAACTGGACTGGAACTGGACTGGAAACTGGACTGGAGCTGGACTGGAAACTGGATCGGAACTGGGCTGGAACAGGACTGGAAACTGGACCGGGTAGCTTGAGTAACCGGGCAGAAAGCAGAGGTTAAAGGCAGGGTGTTGTGACAGGACTGTAGCTGGTGAATGCACCGCCGAGTTGGAAGGTGCGGCGTAGCTCGGGCAATACTGGCGTAAGCCGGCTGGCATGCAGAGGTCCTGGTACTGCAACACGAGTACGGGAGGTACGTAACACGGGGAGGACAAACACAGCTGCGGGAAGACTGGAACTGCGGCGTCTGGAGGTTTTGAAGGGAAACAGGTAAATGCATGCAGCAGCGAAAGATTAGCAGAGATAGCTACCAGTCAGGAAACCAGGCGAACAGGTATGAACCAGCAGGTTCACAAACACTGGACCAGAAACGGGATACGAAACAAACACGGTAGGTTAGTCAACGAACTGGCGCTGAATAGCAGCCAGCCAGGGGTTTAAATGGTGCAGGAAGTGAAGGAGAAAACGAGAAACAGGTGTGATGTTAAATCAGGAGTGATTGCCGAAGCACAGCAGTGAGGAATGTGAGTAACGAGAGGGGCGAGTGATAGGCGGAAGCTAAAGTGGAAAATGAAACCAAAAGTACCCGAGGGAGACGCCCAGTCCACAGCCAGGAGGGAAACACGGACAAGGGATCCAACATGACACGGAAGGAAACAAGGAAAACATGGAAAACGGACAGGACGGGAACGGAACGTTACACAGGAAGTGGAATCTCAGAAAACGCGGACTGACAATCGCGAGGGAAATGAAATCAGGAAAAATTATAATAAAGAATAAACAGACAGACAAAGTACAGGATCCTAACACTTCTCTTCAATACAATCCCATTTATAACATACAACAGCCAATAATTTGTAATCACAACACAATAAAGTGTGGGTCTCCAACATTCTGACAACCTTGAGTCTTTATTAGGTTTCGGTAATAGACCTTGCTTCATAGTGGGAGATAAGACAGAATTCTTAATTCAATCTTTAAATGCCGAAAAGAGTAAATCTCTAATACTTCACCAAAAATGTCTCTAAAATTCTGTCGTAAGGCCATCGAGCCCGGGGGACTTTCCATTTTCCATTTGTAAGATGGCAATATCTAATTTGACTATATCCAAATCTGCCTCAGTTAAACATTTAAACTGATCATCAACTCTTAGTACTTTTTCTTTCACCCGATGAAAAAAGGATTCCATATCTGGGATAGATTTGATTTATAAAGGGAACTATAGAAAAATTTCATTTTCAATTTTTTTGATCATTAACTTCTACATTATTAATAAATAGACTATGAACCATTTTTTTTATTTTATCTATGCTTTTCAAGATTATAAAAATAAGTTTTTTTCTCCCTCTTCCAACCATCTAGCCTTAGAATGCTTAAATGCTCCTTCATCCTTTTCTTTATAAAAACTATCTTCTTGAAGATGTAAAGCATCAAGATCTGTTTTGTCTGCAGTACTAAGATCTGTTTTATTACAATAGTTGACCCAGGTCTGAAGCATTTGACGCAGGTCTGAAGTTGAAATTTAAGAAGCACGTTTGTGACGGCTCACAGCTGGCTGAGACTCTGAGACCCGGTGTCTCTAATCTTGTCCTCGGCTGGGCCCGGCTCCTCATTCGCCCTCAGGCTGAGGCGGGCTACTCTCTTGTAGATCTTCTGGAAGGCGGGACTGGAGAAGTAGTACACGAGGGGGTCCAGCATGCTGTTGAGGTAGGTCATGCTGATGGTAATGTAGAAGGTCGTGTGCAGGCCTTCGAAGGAGTCGCACTCTTTGGAGTTCTTGGCCATGATCATCAGCTGGGTGACGTTGCTCGGCAGGAAGCAGACGGCGAACATGGCGGCCACCAGGACGATGAGGTGTACCACTCGCAGGTAGCGGTCCACAGCCACGGCTGTCAGGAATAAAATGCTGCCACCACGGTTCATGGCCAGCATGAAGAGGGAGATACGACAGAAGGCATCGCCAAAGACCCAGTCCAGCCTTCTCAAGTAGTAGTCGGCGCGGAATGGCAGGGCCATGTTGAGCAGGAAGTCGGCCAGAGCCAGGTTGAACAGCAAGACGGTGCTGCTCTTCCAGGGCTTCATGTGGAAACAGAAGATCCAGAGGGCCCCGCCGTTACCCAGCATCCCCAGCGTGCATTCCAGCAGGAGCAGAGGTGGCAGCACGCTGGAGAGCAGCTGCCCTTTAAACGCACAACATGACTCATTCGTCCAAACCATCTTCTCTTCAGACCTCAACCAGTACATCCAGCGTTCTCAAAAATCCGCTGCCTTTTAAAGAGTTCAGCCTCACCCTCAAGCCCCCCCCCCCCTTTGAAGAATCGGCTTGAAGGCCATATTCAAAGTTTTTTTTTTTTATGGAACTGAAACACTTCACCATTCTAACTGAAGAAAATAATACTTAAAATGTATATTCTAGAGCAGGGGTTCCCAAACCGGTCCTGGGGACCCCCTGTGTATGCTGGTTTTCGTTGCAACCACAGTTGCAATCCCAGAATTTTAACAAGCTGTTAATTTTTCTTAATTAGGTGCTTGTCATGTTAAGAGGAATTATTTACCTTCTTAAGCCACATTATATCAGAAATAGCTATGGATGCCATGTAGAATAAACACCCTATGTTCACATTGTGCTTATTGTGCTATATTATTTTTAAAAAGATAAGAAAATTATTTAACAGATCCATTTAAAGGCTGATTTGAATCAATAGACTCCTAATTGGTGAAAGTGTGGACACATGGCCACTAAAACTAACCATTTGGTAGATCATGAAGAATTCAAACACAAAGCAAATGATAACGAGCCAAACCTGCATTGTGTTAATAAGCTTAAAGAAAAAATTATGAGTTAAACACATGTATTCAACAACCTAATTAGGAGCCTATTGATTCACTTCACTCTTTAATTTGAATGAAAATACATTATTTTGTAACCTCTTTTTATGTAATTGTTGCAATATAGCACAATAAGCACAACGTGAACATGGGGAGTTTATTCTACATGGCATGCATAGCTATTTCTGACATAATGTGGCTTGAAGAGGGTGAATAATTCTTTCAAACATGAAAAGCACCTAATTAAGAAAATGTGTGGGATTGCAACTGTGGTAGCAACGAAAACCAGCATACACGGGGTCCCCAGGACCGGTTTGGGAACCCCTGTTCTAGAGTTATGGAGATGGTCCACTCCCGTATTTCTAACACTGAAAGTTCCTGCCCTGAATTATATTTGCACATATAGTTTAAAAAGCATCTGCAGTTCATTCTCACTCACTCAGACTGCTGAGATACTGTTTAGTGATACAGAATGCTTTCTCTGACCTATAATTTGTTAATGAACTTTCTTTAAGATACAGATCTGTGATTTTAACAGGAAGCTGCAGTGTGTTCTCATCGGCCTTAAAGGGGAACTCCATTTCACTCACTGTTTGGAAGTTCATATGTTGCTCCTTAAACAGCTGCTATGTTTTATACAGCAGCACTGCTCATGTGGAACACTAACAAGGGATCCATCCATAAGACAAATACCTCCTCAAAGGGGCTTCAGGTACGACACCTGAACACAGAACCACAAAACCACACAAATCCACCAGCCCTTAGTTTAGGTTATATTGGTTCAGAGAAGGTATAAATCATCATCTCCTTGAAGGTGAGTTTTTTTATTGTGTTTGTTAATAAACCAGGTAGTCCAAGCAAGTGAGCCCAAAACAGTTGAATTTATTATTCTAAAGATTGCTTTAGTGCAATGTTTTTGGAGGAACTCATAATCATATCACACCTTTGGCAACTGAGAATAAAGCCACACTACAGAACTGGTTGGGGGGTGGAGGAGGGGGCAGAGTCCATGGTTTCCAGTTTCTATTCAGTAAATAAAATAGAAAAAAGGCTGCTTTGAATGCATTGGTTTTTTTGGCCAGGTCATTCTGGGTCACGTGGTGTCCATTTGTAAAAGTGCAGGTTCCCTCTTCACTTCTTAACTTCTCCCAGGTCCTCTATGCTGTCGTCATCCACCTACAGACAGGGATAGAGACACAGTCTGCTGAAGGCTGGGCCACTGGAACACCAGAGACTGAAGGAGACTGCAGAGTCTCACTAGAGTCTAACTGCAGTCTCACTAGAGTCTCTCTCCAGTCTCATTACAGAGTCTCACTGCAGTGACCGGACTGCACATTCCCCTGTGTGTGTGCATGTGTTTCTCTCTGAGAAATTTGTCATCAATTTATCATCAACAGGGACCATGGGACCAATTCCATTTAAATTCAGCAAGTTCAATTCATTAACCCACTGAAAAATACCCACAGAATATTACAGGTATTTCTCAATTTGTGAACTGAACTGCAGTGAAATGTAATGGAATGTAGTGTTATGTATTGCAGTGTAATGTAGTGTATTGCAATGTGATGTAGTGTAATGTAGTGTATTGCAGTGTGATGTAATGTAATGTAGTGTAGAGAGGGGCAGTGAGAGGGGATCACCTCGGACCACTTGTCCTGAATGACGTCGATCATGTCATCTGTAAAATCTCCCTGAATGATGGTCTCGTCCTCAGCCATTACTGACGCTCCGCAGGAGAACTTCTGCGCAAAGAATCTCTGGGCTTCTTTAAGGTCAATGTCTGCGGAGAAGAGGGGAGGAGACGTTGGGACATTCCCAACAATCATCATCAAAATTACGCCCAAAATATACTGCATGGAATACACACATTGTACTGAAACACAAAATCTCATCAAGGTAAATTCATTATTTGATTGTATAAAGTGGGGTTTGTTGAAACAGAAACCATTTTTGATCTGTAGATCAAGACTCAAAGGTGAGCTTTTTAGCCTCTTGTTCAACACCTGTCCCAAATAAACCACATCTATATCCTACTTGAGGCTTGTGTTCTTAAGATATGACCAGAAAACTATTACAGTCCTCAGCCTGGTTGTCAAGTACTCTTTAAAAGGTTCCCACTGGTTCCAACAAGTGATTTTCCAGGACATTTTATGTGAGATGGTGGACTGGGGAGTGTGGAACCTGTGGTTTTGGCTTAACCAGAGGTAGAAAGTCCAGGGGTCAGAAAGTAAAGGTCCTGCCATGTGTTTCTTCCACCCATGAACTAGGCTTGTGTCATCGTGTGCAAGGCAGCATCGTTCCATCGAGCCCTCTAGCCATCGCCGATGGTCGATTCTATCGAGGGGTGCGCGGGGGCGGGGGCCATGGCTATTGAACAGCGGCCCTTTTGCTTACTTATTATGGCATACCATTGCGAATTGTATTCACTATTTTGTCCAAATATAATAAAGAATAATATACAACAGATTTTACGTCTATTCTATATTAGCTAGTAGAGGCTATTTTTCTCACCTGGCCGCTGCCCAATGAGACGGTCAGCACTAGGAGCTATAGTTTCCCTAAGCCTTTCTGCGCCCTCGTCTGTCTTATAGCAATTCGTTTCATTTTACTAATTTTATTTCATTTTGTGAAGAAGCTAGACTTGCAGTCATCACGTTCATTATAATTTTTGTCTTGTAGTGAGCGATTCAAAAGATCCCCTTTATGCCGCGTGCCATCCCACACAGTCTATCTCCATCTGCACGTAACTTCTCTCACTTAGCACTATCGGTTAGACCTTTTTAACTAACCTAATGTAATCAAAAATACATAATAATTTACCCTGAAACGAATAATTTTTATTGATAACCATAAACTATTTATAGCCTAAACCTATGAAATAAAGAGACAACAAGACCTATAGGCTTACGTTTGACTGAGATTTATTTTCGTTATAGGGGAATTTTTTTCACTGATGAAATGGTTAAGCTAGGCTATATTACATTGTAAATTACATTATTTACTATTCTACATAAGCCTGTTGAATCAATTTGAGATTATAGCCTCAACTCCTAAATCGTTTCAATGTTTCGCTTGAGCGACGAAGACATTCCGTGTATCAATATAGGAATATAGCAGCCACCTTTTCATCCAATCTAGTTTATTTCTCTGATAACATCTTTTATTAGTCTACAGTCAGATTGTACAATATTAGGCTATATTTGTTTCCATGCCCTGAGTCCGACACCGGTAAGCTTGTTGTGCTGTTAGAATAAAAAGGCTGTTGAGGGATATATGGCTACAGCTCACCACTCCGTAGCCTAAGCCTACACTTGTAACGGGCATGACTTGTGAGGTAGGAGGAGCCAAACGCAGCAAGGGAATTCTTTAAGCCCTAGGGCCACTAAGGCAGGAAACCCCGCAGTTAAGGGAGGAGACAAGACAAGGAACACACACACCAAAGCTACAGACCGGCTAACCGTTACACCCCAATGAGTAGAAGGACAAACGGCTGGTTTCACAGTAAGAAAACCAAACAAGGTGAAAGGGAACAAAGAACTCCTACCCCATACTTCTACGAGCTAAGTAACTAAAAAACAAGACGGACATAACAAACGCCCTGTCTCGGCAACGAGACGCATAAGAACAGGCGAGGAGTATAATGGCACAAATAGACACCAAACGTACCGCAGCTACGAACCGGCACACTGTAACACGCAAATGAGTAGAAGCACAAAGGCCTGGTTTTACAACAAGAAAACCAAACAAGGCGAAAGGGAACAAAGAACTGCTACCCCATACTTCCACGTGCTAAATAACCAAAAGGCCAGCAATAATAAACGCCCTGCCTCAGTAATGAGGCGTTTAGAACAGGCGAGTAGCATAAATGGTACACATAAAACACACAACCAACAAACACTGAAAACTAATGCGAATTAGAATGCCAGGAGGCAAAAGGAAGGGAGATCTAACGTTCCAAGGCTAGTCTCAGACTCGCCGTCAAACGCAAACCTGTCAACAAAAACGCCCAGTCTTCCCCCTAAGAAGACATGCACCGAATGACGAAACCGGACCATAGTTCCAAACAAAATCGTCAAACTCCATGTACGGAGACAGGTACAAAAAGGAACGAACAGGACAGGCTGCACCGGACAGTTACAGGCTAAAAGACTACAACGAGTTAGTAAGAGAATAAAAACCCTGCCTCTTGGTAACGAGGAATGAAAGGAGGAGGCGAAGGAACAGAGATAACGTTCTGTGGCTACTTCCATAAGCTCGCAGTCACATGCAGAACATAAAGGGGTAAACGCCCGATCTCCCAGGAGGGAGAAACATTTTACAGGCGAGCCGACGGAGCACCGTCGTCCCATAACTTTACTAGCAGAAAGACTAATGCAAGCTTAACTAGGAAACACACGCCCTAGCCTCTCAGTAAGGGGAAATGTAATGAGGCGAAGGAACCGATAATTAATGTTCCAAGGCTAGGTTGAGACTCGCAAACATGTCCACAACATCGCCCGGACTCCCCACGGGAAGACATGTACCGAAGGGCGAACAGAACTACAGTTCCAAACAGAATCGCCCAAAACTCCATATACGGAGAAAAGCACATAAAGACGAAAGGACAGCTGCACCGGAATTATCGGCAATCAGACTAACGCAAGCTCAAACAAAAATACACGCCCTGCCTCTAAGAATAAATAGAGCCCTAAAGTCAGTATGATAAAACGCCCTGTCTCTTAGAATACAGACTCCTCTTGCTTTCACAAAAGACAGCAGAACGAGAGAGGAGAAGGAGACAGCAAAGGGCGAACGATCTAGGCAAAACGACAAACAAAGGACAGACCAGAAAGCGGCGACTGAAATGAGCACACAAAACAGGAATTTAACCTGAAAGCTCAAAGCACAAAGCCAAGTCCCGCAAAACTCAAACAAAGCACAACAGAGCACAACGGAGCAAAACGGTCTCCTTAAAACACTACATAACCATACTGGCTAAAATATTAAAAGGGCTAAATAAACCACACACAAAACAGCACAAATAATGCCAAACACCAAACCATCACAATCAACAATCAATCTCGAAGCCCCGCACGAAGGAAACGGGAGGCTTAAATAGCTCTCAGTGACCACGCACAGGTGTGGACGACGCTAACAGACGCTCCGCAATCTCAGCAGGGCGGAGCAAGCATCTACCAAAAGGGCAGCGCCCTCGTGTGGCCACTAAGGAAAACGACCGCATAGGGAAACAGGGTTAAAAACCATGACAACACTCCGTTCTAGACTGAACAATAGTTTATCAATAGCACTATTGAATACGAAATATAATTTGTTTAATTAGGCCTGAATTAAATTATATAGTTAGTTGCACTGTGGTCTAACAGAAGGTAGGCTATCAGCGTGATTTTGCTCAACCCAGGTAAATTATGGCGCTGCCGCGATCACATTTCAAAGACGCAGACAACACATTACATTGTAAATGCATGGTAGAGTAGAAAATTTACTAAAAACACAGAATGAGAGGCAAAATTTTTATTTTTATTTTAAGAATTAAAAAAAGAAAAATCGTCCAGGCATCGACAAAGATAGCCATCGCCGATGGGTTCAACCATTGTCAATAGTCGATTCCATCGACCATCGTCCCAAGCCTACCACAAACTCAGCCACCTGACTTCACTAACTAGTTCTACCTCCTGGCTGAAGAATTGTGCTAATTAGCAAATCCAGGTGATTGGAACAAAATACTGGGGAGGACTTTTACTTTCTGAGCCTGGATTTTTCACCTCTGCCTATAACGTTACACTAAAACAATTTTCCAGGACAACTAATTGTTTTCCAGACATTTCGGCAATTTTCTTATTTTCCATGACTGGAAATCTGCAAGAAAAGGTTCCAGGTTTTCCAGGACACGTGGGAACTGGGAACACTGTGTCACATCTCGATTTAACAGGTCAGCCCGTGTGCATTGGCAGCAAGTACTCTTAATTGCTGAATTATCTGCAGACTGCTTATGCAGGCTTGTTGTAAATGTGTTAATGTGGTCTGGAGAGGTACACAGGCGAACCAGCACTCATGTATACAGCTGTTTAGAACATTAAATTTGGTTGAAACAAAAACAAAAAAAAATCGGAATGTATACACCATGTATACTGAAATCAGGTCAAAAACGTCTACGACGTGAAAAAAACCAAGTTACTCACGCATAGCCTACATAGCGCTGTCTATAAGTTCTTAATTCCAACTTGCAAAAACTAGGCCTGCCTTTAAAAGTCTTGATATCAAAATGTGGCCAAGTTACAACTAACAATATTGCCTATTGTAGCTCACACTAAATAAACTAGCTCTATTCCAAAGCAATGCTATCCAAACTTTCCTAAATTATTTAATGCAACTTGGCCCTGTGTTTCTTCATCTTTGCATTTGAAGAGATTGGGCCTCATGGAACAACATATGATTTCAATGAATGTTTTTAACAGTTGATGAATAATTACACTCCAGAAAGGATATGGTTGTACTTTGTTGGCAAGTTTACTTTAGAAAATGTACAGGTTTTAAAATGTTAACTGCTGCTACAGAATTCTTTACAATTCACAAACAGACATTTATATGAAGAAACATCAAGTACAATAGAGAAAGGGGTGATGAATAAATAAATGCAGATAAAAATGAGTAATATTTTTACCTAGAAAATATCGTACATGAAGCATTTTTACAAACGTATCCAGACATGTTTGTGGGTCAGATGGTGGCAAATAAGTAATAGTACCAATTTTCTTAACATAATAGTATTTATGATATTTGCAAACAGAATTTTGTGAACACAAGGATATCTATGCTCTGTAGGACCACACAGGTTTTTGATAGAAATCCAAACAAATAAATCAATAAATGCATAATAATAATAATAATAATAATAATAATAATACATTTTATTCATTCTGTGCTTTTCATAGACCCAAAGCAGTGGATGCAAACAATTGTTCAAACATGCCATATAGTGTAGTAATGTTTCTGTTAAATTTCTAAGTGCAACACATCTGAATCAGAGTATTTCCGCTATAAATTATTTTCATTTTGCAGTTTGATGTGGCACATGCAGTTTCATTGATCACAATGAGATGGTAAGATGAAGAAACACAGGGCCAAGTTGCATTAAATAATTTAGGAAAGTTTGGATAGCATTGCTTTGGAATAGAGCTAGTTTATTTAATGTGAGCTACGATAGGCAATATTGTTAGTTGTAACTTGGCCACATTTTGATATCAAGACTTTTAAAGGCAGGCTTAGTTTTTGCAAGTTGGAATTAAGAACTTATAGACAGCGCTATGTAGGCTATGCGTGAGTAACTTGGCTTTTTTTTACGTCGTAGACGTTTTTGATGTGATATCACTTATTTTTTTATAGCTAACTAATGATGAATAATGCATGAAGATAAACACGGAGAGAGACATGCATTCCAAAGAAATGTATGCAGACATTCGCTTAACCATAACGCCCTCTATTGACAAGAATGAGAACAGTTATCCTATTACAGACAGCACACAATTACATTAAAAGAGTTTGTAGATGAGCAGTATTTAATGTATAATGAAATACAATGAACAGCACCACCTGAGCTATGGATCATGAAGAAGCATGTAAATTAATGAACCAAGTGTATATGGAGACATGCATGCACAATGGGCTAGACGCAAACACATTCTAGCTGAAAGACATACAGCCTAAATAGCTAGTACAGCCTAAATACACTGCCCGGCCCAAAAAAAAGTCACACACTCTAATATTTTGTTGGACCGCCTTTAGCTTTGATTATGGCGTGCATTCGCCGTGGCATTGTTTCGACAACCTTATGCAACGTCACAACATTTATTTCCGTCCAGACTTGCATTAATTTTTGGCTGAGATCTTGTATTGACGACGGGAGAGTCAAACTACTCCGTGAAGTCTTCTCCAGCACATCCCAAAGACTTTCAATGGGGTTATCAGGACTCTGGTGGCCAGTTCATGTGTGAAAATTATTCCTCATGCTCCCTGAACCACTCTTTCACAATTTGAGCCCGATGAATCTTGGCATTGTCGTCCTGGAATATGCCCATTGATGGGATAACCTGGTCATTCAGTACATTCAGGTACTCAGCTGACTTAATTTTATTGCTGCATAACGTTGCTGAGCCTAGACCTGACCAATTGAAGCAACCCCAGATCATAACACTGCCTCCAGAGGCTTGTACAGTGGGCACTATGCATGACTGGTGCAACTGCGACTTTTTTTTTGGCCAGGCAGTGTAGTTTGCATCAGTAAAATATGGAAATACAGTTTTAAAATTGGGCTATTAGTATTCTATGAAATACATTTAACGTTAGGCTATTGAACACTGGATTGCCCCAACCTTTCATGTGTGGGCTACGAGCTAGCGAGGTATGTCACAGGCCGACAACACGGCTTCCTACAGCACCTTTACTGTTGTAACCGAGAAACAGGGTACCGGAAATGCCACAGTAGCGTGGAGCATACAACCCCACTATCTTAACAGTTTGGGCATGAACCAGAGTTACGTGAACTCCTGTGAGGTTATGTTTAGGGGTTGTGGGTGGGGTACGGGAATCACAAACTAGGGGGTCTTTGAATTTGACATATATCTTGGTTATGACTTTTAGTACATTCCGGTTCGTGTGCTCCCTTCGAACCACGACTTTACCCCGAGGTGTGAGCATGGACACCTGGCCAATCCTACTGCTTGAATGCTATGCAGGGCGTGTCTTGCCAAGAAAAGCAGCGGCACGCGTGACGTCATATCCTACTACCCTCACAGGTGATGTTTTCGGCCTATCACAGCCCTAGCTTATGCATACTAATGAGATACCATTCTGCTGTTGTAACCGAGAAACATGGTACCAGACATAGCTCGAGCTAGCGAGCGAGCTAGTGAGTTCATAAGCACAGCAGAGTTAGGCTATTCAACACTGGATTGCCGGATGCGTAACTCCAACCTTCCATGTGTGGGCTACGAGCTAGCGAGCGAGCTAGTGAGTTTCTGAACAGTTAATATTGGAAACCTCTTTTGCCTTTGCAATAAAAATACGTTAATGTGAATCTCTTCGATTGGTTTTATGGTCTATGGTCAAAAGCCACTTTGTTTTCAAAACAAAATTCAGGCTGAATCGTTGATTTTAGAATGCAGAATTTGTGGGTATAAACATGTTCCCCAGTTGCACACTCAATACAATAGAGTACTCTATGCAATACAGTGACCCCTTATATGTAACGTTCCGTTCCCATCCCGTCCATTTTCCGTGTTTTGCCCTTTTCCCTCCGTGTCATGTTTGATTCCCTTGTCCGTGTTTTCCCCGTTGCTACAGACTGGGCGTGTTCTTTCCCTTTGTTTCACTCCTTTTCCCCACTCCGGTTTCAGCCTATCTCCTTTCCCCGTTGCTGCATGCATTCCGCACACTTCAATTGTTCAATCACCCTCGCTTACATTTTGCACGCCTCTTAATTGTTTCCAATCTCACTTCCCTATTTAACCCTCCGGCTGGCTGCTATTCAGCGCCAGTTCGTTAACGTTGTTCGTTTGTATCCTGGTCTTTGAATCCCTGTCCTGTGCCCTAAAGACTTCAGTTTGGTTTTGACTCGGTGCTTTAATGCTCTCTGCCTACTGTTGTTGCTAACTAGTCCTGTCTGTTTGCGGTTTTCCCTGCCTGAACTTTGCCTGTCTCATTAACCACCTTTCTACTGTTTCTGCCAGTCTGTAGCTGTTTACCACTCCCTGTGTGTGTTGCGGTACCTCTGCCTCCACCTGACGTTGCGCCCGCAGCTGGGTGTTCTGCTTCTCCATTCTACAGTGGTCCCTGTCCGGCCGTGGCTACCGCCATTGCTACGGTTACGGTTGCAGCTTCCACTGTTGCCCTGCTGCCCCAACCGGGCCAACCTGAGCTCCGCTGCACTGCTCTGCCTTGCCGTACCCACCCGTCATCCCTTCCTCTGCTTCCAGTCCAGTTCCTGTCCAGTTCCGGTTTGGAACTCCAGTATCCCGTACCAAGTCCAGTTCCGGTTTGGAACTCCAGTATCCCGTACCAAGTCCAGTTCCGGTTTGGAACTCCAGTTTCCCGTACCAAGTCCAGTTCCGGTTTGGAACTCCAGTATCCCGTACCAAGTCCAGTTCCGGTTTGGAACTCCAGTATCCCGTACCAAGTCCAGTTCCGGTTTGGAACTCCAGTATCCCGTACCAAGTCCAGTTCTGGTTTGGAACTCCAGTATCCCGTACCAAGTCCAGTTCCGGTTTGGAACTCCAGTTTCCCGTACCAAGTCCAGTTCCGGTTTGGAACTCCAGTATCCCGTACCAAGTCCAGTTCTGGTTTGGAACTCCAGTATCCCGTATCAAGTCCAGTTCCGGTTTGGAACTCCAGTATCCCGTACCAAGTCCAGTTCCGGTTTGGAACTCCAGTATCCCATACCAAGTCCAGTTCCGGTTTGGAACTCCAGTTTCCCGTACTAAGTCCAGTTCCGGTTTGGAACATCCAGTGTCCTGTGCCAAGTCCAGTTCCGGTTTGGAACTCCAGTATCCCGTACCAAGTCCAGTTCCGGTTTGGAACTCCAGTATCCCGTACCAAGTCCAGTTCCGGTTTGGAACTCCAGTTTCCCGTACCAAGTCCAGTTCCGGTTTGGAACTCCAGTATCCCGTACCAAGTCCAGTTCCGGTTTGGAACTCCAGTATCCCGTACCAAGTCCAGTTCCGGTTTGGAACTCCAGTTTCCCGTACTAAGTCCAGTTCCGGTTTGGAACATCCAGTGTCCTGTGCCAAGTCCAGTTCCGGTTTGGAACAACTCCACGTTCCCGTGATCCAGTTCCAGTTTGACTATCCAGTCCCAGTCCAGTCCAGTTCCGGTTTGGAACAACTCCATGTTCCAGTGATCCAGTTCCTGTAATCCGTTCCAGTTTCCTGTCCTGCCCAGTTCCAGGTGGAACTCCAGGGTTCCAGCACCAAGTCCAGTTCCGGCTTGGAACAACCTGTTGCCGTTCAAGTCCAGCTCCGGCTTGGAGCAGATTCAAGTTCCGGAGAGATTCCTGACCCTGTTATTATTGTTTTTATTATCTGTGTACAGCTTCGGACTACCCCAAGCTATTATAATAAATTACCCTTTTTCTGTCCCTCTGTCTCCTGGGCGTTGCATTTGGGTCCAGCCCGTATTAGGTTCATGACATTATACCCCTAATCAACTTCAGAACATGTATTCTCGCTCTGTATTCATATTTCTTAAATAACATTGCACTTCACAGAATGAATACTGAGGATGAATTGTAGAATAAAGCTTTTATTACATTCAGCCTTTTTGTATACTGCATAGGCTTCGCTCTTATCCAGAGCAACTTATACATCACAGCTTATATTTAAGTTATATTTTTAGGGCTTTTTCAACTTTATTGGGGCAGACCGGTGTAGAGTGACAGGAAGAATGGGAACGAGAGAGGGAGAGACCAGGAGAGACATGCAACAAAGGTCGTGTGGCCAGATTCGAACCGCCAACGTCGCTGCTCGCAATGAGCATGTGAACGGTGCTCTTACAGTCTACGCCACCAAGACGGCTCTTACATTAATTTTTTTAACATACTGTTGAGCAGAGGAATTTCTCTCCTTTTAATGAGAAAGCATGACCAGGTAGATCCAAGAAGAAAAGGATTTATTTTTCTGCAGAAAGAGTCCAGTACTTGCACACACAAGGTGGTCAAGCATGAACTGAAGAGACACAGGCAGTCTCCGCCATATTTAATCAAACTAATACATAGATTATCTTACTTCTGATTGGTACATAATTAATGCATAGGCATAGAGTGGAATATAACAACATACATAATTTTATCACTGATTGGTACATGGTTACACATTAGCATATAGTAAAATATACAAAGTCAATGATTGGTTAGATCATGCATATTGAATGAGCGCACAGTGACCCCTAGCCCTTAACGTCACACAAACAGTTTTCAATAACTATTTGGTCTTCGAGAGTCGTCTTGTTATCAGGAGTGTCTCTTCGGGCTCTCTAACGATAAGATAGGCCATATATCCTTGAGCCTGGAATGTAATTGGATCACAGGCCACAGGCCTGCAGTACAGAGAGGAGACAGACAGGAAAGAGAAAGAGAGAGAGAGACAGAGGGCCCTATCTTGGCGATCTTGGTGCTTGGTCTAAGCGCATGGCGTAAAGTCCATTTAGGGCGTGTCCAAGTCCACCTTTGCTATTTTAACGGCGTGTTTTTTGGGCGCTAAGCACGGCGCAGCGTGCAAGTGGGCTGAACCTAGTCTCTTCATTAATTATAGGTGTGTCTTGGGTGTGACATGCAATAAACCAATCAAAATGTCATATCCCATTCCCTTTAAAAGCCTGCTTTTCCACCTCGGCGGATTGCTTATATGATGGCGAAACAGACATGCGCGTGCGTGTTTAGTGCGATCAAGGAATAGGCTATATGATTCACTAGTAGCCTATGATAAATATTATTCGGACAAACCATTATGAGTTCCCGGTCATTTCCGAAAGTGCTGTTATTTTACAAAATATACGCGGTTAAATTTCGTTAAAGGCACCTGCAACAGCTGAGAATAAGCTACCAATGGCTTCCATCTCACCTTAGAAAACGCCAAATTAGCCTGCTTGTTTAACGAATTTCGTTTGATTATGCAATGAAGCAATGAACTCATGTTCAAGCTTCATTCGAAGTACATTACCTGCATTCTAATTTTGATTAATAAAATAAATAACGTTATTTTGCCTTAATGATGACAATAAATACAATAAAGCTGTCAGGTTGGCAACCCATAGGTTCACGCATATTTTCCCTTGTTTTATAATGTCCTGCTTATGGAAATGTGACCAACCTGTTTTACTGGTAGCGTAATGCTTTAAAACAATCCACTTTCCCAGGAAGACCGTTAAAAGTGTGATTTACAGCAGGGGAAACAGACCTGCTCCTGTAAAGCGTACATGCAGATAATGGTATTAAATTTAATTGTGAATTAATTGTAACGTGCTGCAAATTTGTTTTCGTTTATAATTAGACGCTATAAAAGCAATATTCACTGGACAAGGTTTTGAACTTCTTTCAGTCACAAACCATTCTATTTACTTACAGACTGTTTTCCTAGATAAACAGAGCTGTATTGTAATGACATCTGAAGTGCATTTTCAAAACTGAAATGTCCGTCTATTGCAGTGCGCGAGTTTTCCATTGAATGACAATTCACGCATTAGGTGTAAATGACAATTAGCGCAGCTTGATATAGGTGTTATCAGCTCCTTTTTAACGGATAGCCATTGTCCCGTACCATCGCACATCGCCTGGATGTTGATGGAGTGGGCTGAGAGCAATGTAATGTGGCATCGTTTCCCTTCGCTGAGGGAAAGGTATGTGGACCTATGGAACCTTTTATTATTATGCATTTTTGATATAGCCTACACAATAATAATATTTCACATTGTGATCTAGATATTTTAGTCATGCTTGTGCACGCCCTTGTGTGTAACAGACAGGAGGGTACGCGCGTTGTGCACACACCTATGTAGACGCACTTATATGTGCCGTTAAAATAACATGTAAACAACTGCGACATGACTTTAGATCAGGTTTGTGGTGGTTCTAGCGCAAGCGCTTTCTGCTGGCTCAAGATAGCAATACGCCAAAAAGAATCCTGGCCACTCATCTTAAGACCAACACGCCCAGTTCACTTGTAATGGGCGCAAGAATACATGCTAGTTAAACGACGTGAACGCAAGGCATTATGAACCATGCGCCGTGTGTAAGATAGCAAAGACACTTGCGTTTGGGTTAGCGCCGGGTGTAAGATAGGGCCCAGAAATGCACGTTGACACAAGCGATAAGCTATATATATTGTCTCTGCTTTGCTTTGGCTGACAGAGATAATATACCGAGACCTTCCAGTGGCTAAAGAGCCTGCAGTCCGCCACTTCTGTTTCTTGAGGATTTAGAGAATTTAATATACGTTTCAATTGGTATGATTGTACAATGAGAGATCTTTTCTCTATTACTATGATAAAACATCCTTCTGAAAACACCCTTCTTGTTATGAGCGGGCGGGGGGAAGGACCCAAACGCAGGCAGGAGTATAAAAAAAACGAAGTTTAATCAGGGCAAGGCAGCAATCCGTGGTAAAACAGGCAGGGTCGAAAAACCGGGTAGACAGGCAACGCAACAAAACACAGTCCAAAGAGTGGTCAAGGAACAGGCAGGGGTCAAAACCGGTAAGGCACAGCAAAAGTGCAAAACCAGGATCCAAAAACAGGGTCGCGAGAACACAGGCAGGAGTCAAAAACCGGGGAGGCAGAGGAGGAACAAAAACAAAACAAAACAGACTGAAAACATAAAAAAACCGGCAAAAAACAGGCAAAAAACTAGGGAAACAAAAACTACAGAATAAACAAACAGCTCAGGCAGAATCTCAGAAAACAGAAGGTAACACAGAAGCAAAATATCATGTGAGGAACTCGCGAAGACAGACTGAAATAACAGGGGTTAAATACACAGGGAGAGACAGACATAATGGGAATCAGGTGTGCAGATACGGGGAGGGGAGATCGCTCACAGGTGAGCACAATGAAATGATAAGGGAAGCTGAGAAAACGTAAGACACGGACCGGAATGCACATAGACACAATGATAACAAACGTCCTGGAGTTAGCAGTTAGACAAGTGCACAGCTTGGAGGGGAGGAACGCGAAAGTGGACACACGTGCAGAGAATGCGAAATCAGATAGATACAGGGATAGGATAACGAGGAGGGAAATGACAGCTGCAGGTAGAAACTCAAGATGAATTAGTAATTAGTAATGTTAGTAGCGAACTCTAAAACCCTAATGTTAGTAGGTTAGCTGGTTAGTATTATATACACGTTAGTTTGTTAGCAGGTTAGTATTAAATCTAATCTAACAGTTAGTATGATTAGTACATTAGTATTATATACAAATATAAATAAAGTCAGAAGGAAGAAAACGAGATACGAAATACAGAGGAAACCCGAATGTTCCCAAAATCACCCGAATAGTGAAATGACAAAGACAGGGAGTGGAATCTCAGAAAACATGGAACGCGGACTGACAATCACGAGGGAAATGAAATCAGGAAAAATAATAATAAAGAATAAATAGACAGACAAAGTACAGGATCCTAACACTTCTCTTCAATACAATCCCAGTTATAACATACAACAGCCAATAATTTGTAATCACAACACAATAAAGTGTGGGTCTCCAACATTCTGACAACCTTGAGTCTTTATTAGGTTTCGGTAATAGTCCTTGCTTCATAGTGGGAGATAAGACAGAATTCTTAATGCAATCTTTAAATGCCGAAAAGAGTAAATCTCTAATACTTCACCAAAAATGTCTCTAAAATTCTGTCGTAAGGCCATCGAGCCCGGGGGACTTTGCATTTTCCATTTGTAAGATGGCAATATCTAATTTGACTATATCCAAATCTGCCTCAGTTAAACATTTAAACTGATCATCAACTCTTAGTACTTTTTCTTTCACCCGATGAAAAAAGGATTCCATATCTGGGATAGATTTGATTTATAAAGGGAACTATAGAAAAAATTCATTTTCAATTTTTTTGATCATTAACTTCTACATTATTAATAAATAGACTATGAACCATTTTTTTTATTTTATCTATGCTTTTCAAGATTATAAAAATAAGTTGAGTTTTTTTCTCCCTCTTCCAACCATCTAGCCTTAGAATGCTTAAATGCTCCTTCATCCTTTTCTTTATAAAAACTATCTTCTTGAAGATGTAAAGCATCAAGATCTGTTTTGTCTGCAGTACTAAGATCTGTTTTATTACAATAGTTGACCCAGGTCTGAAGCATTTGACGCAGGTCTGAAGTTGAAATTTAAGAAGCACGTTTGTGACGGCTCACAGCTGGCTGAGACTCTGAGACCCGGTGTCTCTAATCTTGTCCTCGGCTGGGCCCGGCTCCTCATTCGCCCTCAGGCTGAGGCGGGCTACTCTCTTGTAGATCTTCTGGAAGGCGGGACTGGAGAAGTAGTACACGAGGGGGTCCAGCATGCTGTTGAGGTAGGTCATGCTGATGGTAATGTAGAAGGCCGTGTCCAGGCCTTCGAAGGAGTCACACTCTTTGGAGTTCTCGGCCATGATCATCAGCTGGGTGACGTTGCTCGGCAGGAAGCAGACGGCGAACATGGCGGCCACCAGGACGATGAGGTGTAGTGCCCGCTGGATCCTGCCGCGCTTGCACAACTGCCTCTCCTTGAGCTTCAGCACCACCTGGAGAGAGCAGAACAGGATGACTGCCAGCGGCAAGTAGAAGGAGAAGACGAAGATGGCCCTGTGCCAGATGGGGCTGGAGGTAGACGAAGGACAGATGATGAAGCTGTCGCAGTGGTTGGTGCCGTGGGCCAGGAAGTGTTGGGGCGCGGACAGAAGATGGGCGGTCAGGGAGATGGTGAGGACCCACACGGCCAAGGCAATGCCCACGCTCCTGGAGATGGGCATGGAGTTGAGCGAGTGGTGGGGGTGGACCACCCGCAGGTAGCGGTCCACAGCCACAGCTGTCAGGAATAAAATGCTGCCACTACGGTTCGTGGCCAGCATGAAGAGGGAGATACGACAGAAGGCGTCGCCAAAGACCCAGTCCAGCTTTCTGAAGTAGTAGTCGGCGCGGAATGGCAGGGCCACGTTGAGCAGGAAGTCGGCCAGAGCCAGGTTGAACAGAAAGACGGTGCTGCTCTTCCAGGGCTTCATGTGGAAACAGAAGATCCAGAGGGCCCCGCCGTTACCCAGCATCCCCAGCGTGCATTCCAGCAGGAGCAGAGGTGGCAGCACGCTGGAGAGCAGCTGCCCTTCAAACGCACAACATGACTCATTCGTCCAAACCATCTTCTCTTCAGACCTCAACCAGTACATCCGGCGTTCTCAAAAATGCGCTGCCTTTTAAAGAGTTCAGCAATGGCGTGCCAACACAGAGCCTCAGGTTTTCTTGTTGAGAGGAAGCCTCTGAGGAAAAAAAAGACAACCACATTTAAATGTTCTGTCACCCTCAACCCCCCCCCCCCCCCCCCCTTTGAAGAATCGGCTTGAAGGCCATATTCAAAGTTTTTTTTTAATGAAACTGAAACACTTCACCATTCTAACTGAAGAAAATAATACTTAAAATGTATATTCTAGAGCAGGGCTTCCCAAACCGGTCCTGGGGACCCCCTGTGTATGCTGGTTTTCGTTGCAACCACAGTTGCAATCCCAGAATTTTAACAAGCTGTTAATTTTTCTTAATTAGGTGCTTGTCATGTTAAGAGGAATTATTTACCTTCTTAAGCCACATTATATCAGAAATAGCTATGGATGCCATGTAGAATAAACACCCCATGTTCACATTGTGCTTATTGTGCTATATTATTTAAAAAGGATAAGAAAATTATTTAACAGATCCATTTAAAGGCTGATTTGAATCAATAGGCTCCTAATTGGTAAAAGTGTGGACACATGGCCACTAACACTAACCATTTGGTAGATAATGAAGAATTCAAACACAAAGCAAATGATAACGAGCCAAACCTGCATTGTGTTAATAAGCTTAAAGAAAAAATTATGAGTTAAACACATGTGTTCAACAACCTAATTAGGAGCCTATTGATTCACTTCAGTCTTTAATTTGAATGAAAATACATTATTTTGTAACCTCTTTTTATGTAATTGTTGCAATATAGCACAATAAGCACAACGTGAACATGGGGAGTTTATGCTACATGGCATGCATAGCTATTTCTGACATAATGTGGCTTAAGAGGGTGAATAATTCCTTCAAACATGAAAAGCACCTAATTAAGAAAAATTTACAGCTTGTTAAAATTCTGGGATTGCAACTGTGGTAGCAACGAAAACCAGCATACACAGGGGGTCCCCAGGACCGGTTTGGGAACCCCTGTTCTAGAGTTATGGAGATGATCCACTCCCGTATTTCTAACACTGAAAGTTCCTGCCCTGAATTATATTTGCACATATACACTGCCTGGCCAAAAAAAAAGTCGCCGTTGCACCCGTCATGCATAGTGCCCACTGTACAAGTCTCTGGAGGCAGTGTTATGATCTGGGGTTGCTTCAATTGGTCAGGTCTTGGCTCAGAAACGTTATGCAGCAATAAAATGGAGTCAGCTGAGTACCTGAATGTACTGAATGACCAGGTTATCCCATCCATGGGCATATTTCAGGACGACAATGCCAAGATTCATCGGGCTCAAATTGTGAAAGAGTGGTTCAGGGAGCATGAGGAATCATTTTCACACATGAATTGGCCACCAAAGTCCTGACCTTAACCCCATTGAAAGTCTTTGGGATGTGCTGGAGAAAAGTCTTTGAGATGTGGTTCGACTCTTCCTTCGTCAATACAAGATCTCGACCAAAAATGAATGCAACTCTGGACAGAAATAAATGTTGTGATGTTGCATCAGGTTGTCAAAACAATGCCACGACGAACGCGCACCGTAATCAAAGCTAAAGGCAGTCCAATGAAATATTAGAGTGTGCGACTTTTTATTTGGCCAGGCAGTGTAGTTTAAAAAGCATCTGCAGTTCATTCTCACTCACTCAGACTGCTGAGATACTGTTTAATGATACAGAATGCTTTCTCTGACCTATAATGTGTTTATGAACTTCCTTTAAATACAGATCTGTGGTTTTAACAGGAAGCTGCAGTGTGTTCTCATTGGCCTTAAAGGGGAACTCCATTTCACTCACTGCTGGGAAGTTCATATGTTGCTCCTTAAACAGCTGCTATGTTTTATACAGCAGCACTGCTCATGTGGAACACTAACAAGGGATCCATCCATAAGACAAATACCTCCTCAAAAGGGGCTTCAGGTACGACACCTGAACACAGAACCACAAAACCACACAAATCCACCAGCCCTTAGTTTAGGTTATATTGGTTCAGAGAAGGTATAAATCATCATCTCCTTAAAGGTTAGTTTTTTTTTGTGTTTGTTAATAAACCAGGTAGTCCAAGCAAGTGAGCCCAAAACAGTTGAATTTATTATTCTAAAGATTGCTTTAGTGCAATGTTTTTGGAGGAACTCATAATCATATCACACCTTTGGCAACTGAGAATAAAGCCCACACTACAGAACACAGGCCACAGGCCTGCAGTACAGAGAGGAGACAGGAAAGAGAAAGAGAGAGAGAGAGACAGAAATGCACGTAGACACAAGCTATAAGCTATATATATTGTCTCTGGTTTGCTTTGGCTGACAGAAATAATATACCGAGACCTTCCAGTGGCTAAAGAGCCTGCAGTCCACCACTTCTGTTTCTTGAGGATTTAGAGAATTTAATATACGTTTCAATTGGCATGATTGTACAATGATAGAGATCTTTTCTCTATTACTATGATAAAACATCCTTCTGAAAACACCCTTCTCTTCAATACAATCCCATTTATAACATACAAAAGCCAATAATTTGTAATCACAACACAAATAAAGTGTGGGTCTCCAAGATTCTAACAACTTTGAGTCTTTATTAGTTTTCGGTAATAGGGCTTGCTTCATAGTGGGAGATAAGACAGAATTCTTAATGCAATCTTTAAATGCCGAAGAGAGTAAATCTCTAATACTTCACCAAAAATGTCTCTAAAATTCTGTTGTAAGGCCATCGGGCCAGGGGGACTTTCCATTTTCCATTTGTAAGATGGCAATATCTAATTTGGCTATATCCAAATCTGCCTCAGTTAAACATTTAAACTGATCATCAACTCTTGGTACTTTTTCTTTCACCCGATTAAAAAAGGATTCCATATCCATATCATCCAGGGGGGTGTCTGCTTTTTCTTAACTCCTAATTTCTCCTTCACCCTCGTCTAAAATAAATTCCTTACAGTTTGGCGTAATTGACAGGGATACTCCTAACAGGGAGTTTCTGGTTGGCTTAACTCCTCGTTCTTGATCCTTGGTGTGGTGAGTAACACAATTATCTTATGTATTAGCATATACTAGGGAGAGTTTTTGTTGTTTCACCACATATAGACACTGTTTAAGGGATCGACATATCCCGGACAGGCCCTGGGACCGTAGAAACCGGGCGCATTCCAGATTACTGCCCTTCAGGGTATTAATGAACAATGGAAGGCAGGGAAAGATAGGAGAAGTGCAAAGTTTTTCTAAACCTGTGTAATAGTGAGGTTGCAGTCCTCACTGTTATATTTATATATATATATATATATATATAAACTCCTCAAAAAAAAGTTTGGAAACGTTATTTCGGTCGATTATTCCTCCCCTTTAATAATACCAATTGGTATTGTATTTTATATCGTTGGAAAGCCTGATTAGTCACCTTTACAACGAGGTACAACTTGTAAGGATCATGCATTCGTGGAATGAGCAACACAGCTAACCGTGTGGGTAGCGGCCCAAAAAAATGTGCCAAAATCCCCTGCAATATTCGTCTGTTGGTATTCACTCTCGTTTTGAGCTTCAAGTGCTGGCAGGTGTATGCCAGTCACAGGTGTGTGACTGGCACCTGATTGGCACCTAATTGACAGCACTTGTGTGCATGGGTCCTGCAACTTTGTTGAGTTTGTGTGTGCTCCAAGCATAAACATGCCACGTTTGTCCCTTCAGGATAAGGCCCGTGCAATAGGGCAAGTGGAAGCTGGTGTTCCGGTACGCAGAGTGGCAGCATTATTTAGTGTCAGCCCTGGTACCATTTCCAAACTTAGGACCAAGTTCCGTGAGACTGGTGAAGTCAAAGACAGACCACGAAGTGGCCATCCCAGGAAGACAACACCCCAAGAAGACCGGTTCCTCACCCTTGCTTCACTGAGGAACCGTAGGCTTTCTTCCAGAGATTTACAGGCAAGATTTGCACAACGGTACCACAGACAGATCTCTGATCAGACGGTGAGGAACAGACTGCACATGGCCGGTCTTCGTGCTTATAAGGCTGCCAGGAAGCCTGCAATGACTGCCCTTCACCGTCAGGCCCGTTTGCACTGGTGTCGACAGCACCGACAGTGGAACCTAAGAATGTGGGGCAACGTCATGTTCAGTGATGAATCAAGGTTCTGTCTGCGGAAGCTGGATGGCAGGATCAAAGTATGGAGACGGCGTGGAGAACGCTATGCAGATTGCTGCACAGATCGCGTGACACCTTTCAATGGGGGCAGTGTCATGGTGTGGGGCGGTATCTCTCTCACAGGCAAAACAGAACTTGTCATCATTGAAGGCAATCTCAATGCAGTGAGATATCGGAATGAGATTCTGGAGCCAGTGGCGATCCCATATCTCCAGAATCTGGGACCTAACTCCATCCTCCAGGATGACAACGCTCGCCCCCACAGAGCCAGGATCATCACAGAGTACCTCCAGAATTTGGGAGTGGAGAGGATGGAATGGCCTGCCGTGAGTCCAGACCTCAACCCAATTGAACACCTGTGGGATCAGCTTGGGCGTGCTGTACGTGCCAGAGTGACCAACGCAACATGTTGGCTGACTTGCGGCAAATCCTGGTTGAGGAATGGGATGCCATCCCACAGCAGTGTGTGACCAGGCTGGTGACCAGCATGAGGAGGAGGTGCCAAGCTGTTGTGACTGCGTATGGATCTTCCACACGCTACTGAGGTCCCTGACAGTGTAAAATTAATAAAGTGTAAAAATGGCCAATATGTGTTGTTTTTTCCTTATTACTGCGGGAGAGTGCAATCATCCAATCCACCAAGCAACTCAAAACGAGAGTGAATACCAACAGAAGAATAGTGCAGGGGATTTTGGCACATTTTTTTGGGCCGCTACCCACACGGTTAGCTGTGTTGCTCATTCCACGAATGCATGATTCTTACAAGTTGTACCTCGTTGTAAAGGTGACTAATCAGGCTTTCCAGCGATATAAAATACAATACCAATTGGTATTATTAAAGGGGAGGAATAATCGACCGAAATAACGTTTCCAAACTTTTTTTGAGGAGTTTATATATACAGTATGTATGTGTGTGTATGTGTGTATATATGTGTGTATATATATCTATATATGTAATATTGACACTGTCATTTTAAGAGGCAGAAGCTATATGCTATTAGGTCAGTATGACTGCAATAATTAAAGGTTTGAGTATGTGTAAAAGAAAGTAAAAGGTTTGAGATATTGCATAGAAGGCATGTTGATGCAAGGTACTGTTCTGGTGTTCCACAATACTGTGGGAGATGCAGAGAATCTTGTTCAGACACAGAGAGAAGGAAATGAGACACTGGTGAAAACCCAGTGAGATTTATAGGATAATTGTATGTAGGGAAGTGTGAGGAAGTGTTGAAGGTAATCGTAGGTGGAGAATACCGAAAGTTAAAGCGCATAGTATACGTAATCGCTATCAATCTATATAAATCATGCCTGGGCATGTCATGTAGGAAATGTTGGGATTCACCAATATACCTACTTGGGTGCTAATTAAGTTAACTGAGGCATGTTTATTAAATGGATGTATTTTTGTGTAAATTTCCTCTAGCACAAAAACCTGTGCTAGAATGTCTGTCTGACATCAATAAACCAGTCAATGCCATAAAATGAACCAAAAGCCAGCAGAGCTTTCACTCGCCTTAATTATGGCCAGCATCGTCTGTTCCTGCAGGGCAAAGTGTTTGACTACTAAGGAAGTCTTTCTAGGCAGGACTCCTAAATGGTTTTACAGTTTGGGAGAATAGTTCTTCCTCAATTAAATAAATAAATAAATAAATAAATAGAAGAAGAAGCAATTTCTTCTTTAAGTTCATTCCATATTTGCCCTTTTCATTTAAAAGCTGAAATAGGGTCATTTTCTACAAAGACTGGCTTATTGGTCTCTCTGTCCGTTTGTCTCCTTACTTTCTCTCTCTCACTCTCTCTTTATGTTTTCTCTCACCTTATTTCTCCTTGCTCTCTCTCACCCTCTCTCCCTTCCCCCTCTCTCTATCTGTCTTGTTGAGTATCTTCCTTCTTTAAAAAGCAGTGAAGCTACATTCTTCAGAGAGTGTATGATGTTGTTGTCAATCATCAATAACTGGCTATAATCATCTACCCATTACAGGACCTGAACTATGCAGACAATAACCCTGCATAGGTTTCTCTCCTTTTTCAGAGCCAGGAATAAGCTTTGTTCTGGGTAAGATGGGTGGAAAGATTTGAAGGGGCCATAAAACATGCACACCTCGTTTAGGAAACTTTAACCATAAACAGGTCCCCTGGTGTCGCACCAGAGCAAATTTTACAACACATTTATTAGTGTAAAAGGATCCACCCATCCAAACCTTAGATTCACTTAGCATAATGATGACAGCCACATAGAACTGCACATAAATCTGCACTCAACACCACTATATCAACACACATCCCAAAACCACATAACTGCAGCACATATAGGACACAATGTAAATTCAAACATATGTGTTTCTTGGTACAAAAACATGGGTTCTTGTATATTTCAATGTTTTTAACAACATAAAATAATAGCACTAATAATGAATGATTGCTTCATTTAAACTGTTTTCTGCTTCTGAAAAATCAAGCTATTACCACCTCGTGATTTCAAGCATCAAATGGGGGGTAATAGAGGGCAATAGAATATAATATAACTACAGTATGATATACAGTATGTGCAATGTGTGTACCGTGTCTCTGTCAGGTCTGGGTAGACATTCCATATTTCCACATCCCTTAATTCTTTGATTAACCTTACAATACAGATAGGTAGATTGCAAAGTATACCACTGCATTTTTCATGAAGCCTCCACATTTATCATATGTACATGCATTGATGTTTGTATAATACAGCGACTGTGATGCCAAAAGTCCAGGTGTCGGATGCACTGTGGGATGATTGTTCAACAGGTCATCCGAGAAACTAACTATCACCTCAACCAGGCCGCAGGTGAAGGGGAACCTGGCCAAAGAACAGCGGAGATCCTGGCCAGCTCCTCTACCTGCTCTGCCCAGGACGCCTACACATGGTGGGACTGGGTGTTCCGAGGATGCGTCATTGCCAGCGCTCTCATATTGGCCTTCACCCTGGGTCAATGCTGCTATTTCCGACACCTCATCCGCTCCCTGTGCACCTCGACCCATGCTGCATTGGTTCTCAGCCCCCTCAAGTTGCCAACGGTGCCGGGACTGGGACCATAAATACCAGCAGGGGACCACAGTCACTCTCAATGACCCCTTGGGACTGTGTTTGTTTGTCCCACGGGGCCAACGGGGGAATCTGTAAGACTGAAAATTATTGATCCTTTGGGTTGTCAGTCATAAACCCTGGGTTACTGAGCTGGTAGTGACTTCCACTAGGGTGCAATAAAACAATTCACCAGGTGGCCTAAGAATCTACTGTTCTACCCACCACTTTGTATCTTTGCCTCTTCACACGGGACGTCCAACTCCACTGCCCTACAGCCACAAAGTTGTAAACGACAGCTGGAATGACATTAGAGGTCCTAATGAAACCGGCAACCGAGGCCTGTTCTCAGGCCGTAAAAGGCCTGTGAACAAGCACCCTATATCTGGACTGAAACAACGCTGTATGTATAGGGCATCTTATGTATGTACATGTGAATAACGGGATAATATGATAAATGTGGTGGATTGGGATTAATACCAATTGAAATGTGGGGTATGTAAGGAATAAAGAATGTGTTTGGAAGGGGGATTGTAGGTTATCAGGGATGTGCTTGTCCACATAAGTATCTGGATCACAGAGTGGCCATCACCTGGACCTCACCTGGTATCTAGATAAATGACAGATAAAACCATAAGATCATGCGCCGTCGTACAAAGTATCTTATTGCTATCACTAGATCGGGGGGGAGGGGGGGGGGGGGGGGGGGGGTAGACTGCAGTTTCTCTTCCTGGAGGAGAAGGGAGGTCTCGGTGGTTAGATTTTACAGCCCTCTTCCTGGCCAGACCTTATTTGGACAAACAAAGGGAATTGTGTAATGTGGAAAGCCTGCCCGGGATTGCATTTAAGGGAAGTCCAAAGGGACATTCGGGGTGTATCTGGTTAACAGATCGCCTGGTGCTGTAGTGGCACCATAGTTCCTTCACTATGTGGGTATCTGGTTAATAGATCGCCTGGTGCTGTAGTGCCACCATAGTTCCTTCACTATGTGTGTATCTGCTTAACAGATCGCCTGGTGCTGTAGTGGCACCATAGTTCCTTCACTATGGGTGTATCTGCTTAACAGATCGCCTGGTGTTGTAGTGGCACCATAGTTCCTTCACTATGGGTGTATCTGCTTAACAGATCGCCTGGTGCTGTAGTGGCACCATAGTTCCTTCACTATGGGTGTATCTGCTTAACAGATCGCCTGGTGCTGTAGTGGCACCATAGTTCCTTCACTATGGGTGTATCTGCTTAACAGATCGCCTGGTGCTGTAGTGGCACCATAGTTCCTTCACTATGGGTGTATCTGCTTAACAGATCGCCTGGTGCTGTAGTGGCACCATAGTTCCTTCACTATGGGTGTATCTGCTTAACAGATCGCCTGGTGCTGTAGTGGCACCATAGTTCCTTCACTATGGGTGTATCTGCTTAACAGATCGCCTGGTGCTGTAGTGGCACTATAGTTATACCCGTGTAGGAGTATCTGCCTAACAGGTCTCCTGGTACCATAGTCACACTACACTACGGAATCATTTGGTTATACTTTGTTGGTGAACCTGTTCATGTTTCTTTGTCTTAGCAGCATGTTATCCTGTGTTTAGCTATAGGTATTGAATGTGTTCATATTTGCTCTCACAGTCTTAACCAGTGATTATTGTCATTAATAAATTATTCTATTTATAGACCTGATTTGCGTGGTCTCCGTGAATTGTGTCTCTATTACCGGGTTTCACACTGACTAATCTTGTTTGTGGTAATGTGACGGCTCTGCTAGGCCTTAGCCAGTACTAGGCAGATTCTATGTTCAATACCTCTGAGTACCTGTGATGGTGACATGTTCCAAACCTCTGAGTTTCTCTTTTCCTAGTATATGGTGGATTCTATGGTCAAAAACCTCTGAGCACCTGTGATGGTGACATGTTCCAAACCCTCTGAGTTTCTCTTTTACCTAGTAGATTCTATGGTCCGAACCTCTGAGCATCTGTGATGGTGACATATTCGAAACCCGCTGAGTTTCTATGTGGCTAGGGTCTCTGAGCTTGTCAGTCCGCTTCAGTGTGTCAGTCTGCACCCCGTATCCGGGGCTATCAGTGTCCCCGGTATAGATAGTTTCAAAAGAACAGAATTCCACTCGCGATCAAGCGTCAATTCTAATTGGAGTCAGATAAATGAACGGTGATATTACTTTTCCCACAGCAACAGTGGGAAAACATCACGCTTAAACCTTCGCTCCGAGCTATTCCCTCATTGGTCTAGCTGTGCGAGATTTACAAGTTGAAATTTAAGAAGCACGTTTGTGACGGCTCACAGCTGGCTGAGACTCTGAGACCCGGTGTCTCTGATCTTGTCCTTGGCCGGGCCCGACTCCTCGTTCTCCCTCAGGCTGAGGCGGGCTACTCTCTTGTAGATCTTCTGGAAGGCGGGACTGGAGAAGTAGTACACGAGGGGGTCCAGCATGCTGTTGAGGTAGGTCATGCTGATGGTAATGTAGAAGGCCGTGTCCAGGTCTTCGAAGGAGTCGCACTCTTTGGAGTTCTCGGCCATGATCATCAACTGGGTGACGTTGCTGAGCAGGAAGCAGACAGCGAACATGGCGGCCACCAGGACGATGAGGTGGAGCACCTGCTGGATCCTGCCGTGCTTGCCCAACTGCCTCTCCTTGAGCGTCAGCACCACCTGGAGAGAGCAGAATAGGATGACTGCCAGCGGCAAGTAGAAGGAGAAGACAAAGACGGCCCTGTGCCAGATGGGGCTGGAGGTAGACGAAGGACAGATGATGAAGCTGTCGCAGTGGTTGGTGCCGTGGGCCAGGAAGTGTTGGGGCGCGGACAGAAGATGGGCGGTCAGGGAGATGGTGAGGACCCACACGGCCAAGGCAATGCCCACGCTCCTGGAGATGGGCATGGAGTTGAGCGAGTGGTGGGGGTGGACCACTCGCAGGTAGCGGTCCACAGCCACGGAGGTCAGGAATAAAATGCTGCCACCACGGTTCGTGGCCAGCATGAAGAGGGAGATACGACAGAAGGCGTCGCCGAAGACCCAGTCCAGCCTTCTCAAGTAGTAGTCGACGCGGAATGGCAGGGCCACGTTGAGCAGGAAGTCGGCCAGAGCCAGGTTGAACAGCAAGACGGTGCTGCTCTTCCAGGGCTTCATGTGGAAACAGAAGATCCAGAGGGCCCCGCCGTTACCCAGCATCCCCAGCGTGCATTACAGCAGGAGCAGAGGTGGCAGCACGCTGGAAAGCAGCTGCCCTTTAAACGCACAACATGACTCATTCGTCCAAACCATCTTCTCTTCAGACCTCAACCAGTACATCCGGCATTTTCAAAAATCCGCTGCCTTTTAAAGAGTTCAGCAATGGCATGCCAACATAGAGCCTCTAGTTTTCTTGTTGAGAGGAAGCCTCTGAGGGAAAAAAGAGATCTGAAACCACATTTAAATGTTCTTCACCATTCTAACTGAAGAAAATAATACTTAAAATGTATATTCTAGAGCAGGGCTTCCCAAACCGGTCCTGGGGACCCCCTGTGTGTGCTGGTTTTCGTTGCTACCACAGTTGCAATCCCAGAATTTTAACAAGCTGTAAATTTTTCTTAATTAGGTGCTTGTCATGTTAAGAGGAATTATTTACCTTCTTAAGCCACATTATATCAGAAATAGCTATGGATGCCATGTAGAATAAACACCCCATGTTCACATTGTGCTTATTGTGCTATATTATTTAAAAAGGATAAGAAAATTATTTAACAGATCCATTTAAAGGCTGATTTGAATCAATAGGCTCCTAATTGGTAAAAGTGTGGACACATGGCCACTAACACTAACCATTTGGTAGATAATGAAGAATTCAAACACAAAGCAAATGATAACGAGCCAAACCTGCATTGTGTTAATAAGCTTAAAGAAAAAATTATGAGTTAAACACATGTGTTCAACAACCTAATTAGGAGCCTATTGATTCACTTCACTCTTTAATTTGAATGAAAATACATTATTTTGTAACCTCTTTTTATGTAATTGTTGCAATATAGCACAATAAGCACAACGTGAACATGGGGAGTTTATGCTACATGGCATGCATAGCTATTTCTGACATAATGTGGCTTAAGAGGGTGAATAATTCCTTCAAACATGAAAAGCACCTAATTAAGAAAAATTTACAGCTTGTTAAAATTCTGGGATTGCAACTGTGGGTAGCAACGAAAACCAGCACACACAGGGGGTCCCCAGGACCGGTTTGGGAACCCCTGTTCTAGAGTTATGGAGATGGTCCACTCCCGTATTTCTAACACTGAAAGTTCCTGCCCTGAATTATATTTGCACATATACACTGCCTGGCCAAAAAAAAAGTCGCCGTTGCACCCGTCATGCATAGTGCCCACTGTACAAGTCTCTGGAGGCAATGATCTGGGGTTGCTTCAATTGGTCAGGTCTTGGCTCAGCAATGTTATGCAGCAATAAAATGAAGTCAGCTGAGTACCTGAATGTACTGAATGACCAGGTTATCCCATCAATGGGCATATTCCAGGACGACAATGCCAAGATTCATCGGGCTCAAATTCTGAAAGAGTGGTTAAGGGAGCATGAGGAATCATTTTCACACATGAATTGGCCACCAAAGTCCTGACCTTAACCCCATTGAAAGTCTTTGGGATGTGCTGGAGAAAAGTCTTTGGGATGAGGTTCGACTCTCCCGTCGTCAATACAAGATCTCGGCCAAAAATTAATGCAACTCTGGACGGAAATAAATGTTGTGATGTTGCATAAGGTTGTCAAAACAATGCCACGACGAACGCGCGCCATAATCAAAGCTAAAGGCAGTCCAATGAAATATTAGAGTGTGCGACTTTATATTTGGCCAGGCAGTGTAGTTTAAAAAGCATCTGCAGTTAATTCTCACTCACTCAGACTGCTGAGATACTGTTTAATGATACAGAATGCTTTCTCTGACCTATAATGTGTTTATGAACTTCCTTTAAATACAGATCTGTGGTTTTAACAGGTGGTTCTCATCGGCCTTAAAGGGGAACTCCATTTCACTCACTGTTTGGAAGTTCATATGTTGCTCCTTAAATGGCTGCTATATTTTATACAGCAGCACTGCTCATGTGGAACACTAACAAGGGATCCATCCATAAGACAAATACCTCCTCAAAGGGGCTTCAGGTACGACACCTGAACACAGAACCACAAAACCACACAAATCCACCAGCCCTTAGTTTAGGTTATATTGGTTCAGAGAAGGTATAAATCATCATCTCCTTGAAGGTTAGTTTTTTTTTTTTTTGTGTTTGTTAATAAGCCAGGTAGTCCAAGCAAGTGAGCCCAAAACAGTTGAATTTATTATTCTAAAGATTGCTTTAGTGCAATGTTTTTGGAGGAACTCATAATCATATCACACCTTTGGCAACTGAGAATAAAGCCACACTACAGAACTGGTTGGGGGGGGGGGGCGGGGTACAAGTGAAACAGTGAACAGTTAATACTGTTAAATTTCTTTTGCAATAAAAAGGTGTTTCTTAATGTGAAAACAACATTAAAAGAAGCATAGAATTTGCACAATAGTTTAAAAGTTTTTAAAGCCAAACATTAACCAAGCCATTGGTACCAAGACAAAATTGAACCACTGATCACATACATGGAAAGCCAATACTGTATCCACTAGGGCAAAGCAGGTTAACAGAAATGGGAAGGCCAAATAAGACTTGTGTGTTGCGGTATCAGATTGTTTTGGCTTACTGACTTCATAATTCAAACAGATAACAGGTAATATTGTGAAATTTCCTAGCCATTGCAATAAAAAGAACATTTTTACAATGACGTGCACATTGTGTGCCTCAAAAAAAGCTTGGGAACAGGTGGGGA
This sequence comes from Synaphobranchus kaupii, assembly GCA_029718625.1. NCBI lineage: Eukaryota > Metazoa > Chordata > Actinopteri > Anguilliformes > Synaphobranchidae > Synaphobranchus > Synaphobranchus kaupii. The sequence goes on along the minus strand of CM056376.1, from coordinate 28,734,424 downwards.
TCGAACCACCAACCTACTACACGGCAGTCAAATGCCTTAACCACTAAGCTACTGGAACTTTCACAGTTGGTATAGTAGGTAGACGGCCTGTTAAGCAGAGATAGTGTACTTGGCGGATGGCATACCTGCCATCCCAACGTTTGTATTTCTTTAGTGCCACCACGCAGATTGATTGGGTTAAAACTGCAGGGCTCAAGTCTTGATCTAACTCTCAACCCACCAAGTTTCAGAACTTTATATCAAGCGGTTTTAGAAGTACTAGCATTTGTGCGATAAGCCACGCCCAATGCAAAATCCATTGGCTTCTCATTCGGCCAATTTTTGACATACACCTTAGTAAATTAATGCGTGTATATAGGGATGCGGTTTCAGTACCTTGAACAGGTTTGGTGCAAATTGGTCAAATTCTGTAGGAGGAGTAGCATTTTAAGTGTTTTACAAAAAATGCTAATTAGCGGAAAATCGAAGATGGCAGACTTCATGGTTTCTTAGGCAAATTTGTTGGGCAGGAGTAGCGGGATGTATCCACCAACTTATGTGACTGTAGATCAAACGGGGCGTCGGCAGTGGGCGTGTCAATGATTTTTTGTGAATTTTAAAATATTTTCTTATATTTGGATCTCTATAGCGCCACCACATGGCTCGATTGGGTTTAAACTGGAGAGGTCAGGTCCAGATGTTACTCTTAAAAGACTTTCCAAGTTTCATAACTTTCTGTGAAATGGTTTTGGAATTATTAGCATTTTTGTGATAAGCCACGCCCACTGGATATTTATTGGCTCGTCATTCGGCCATCTTTTAAAATATCAAAATTTTGTATATAAGTTTTATGCTGCATGGTGTATTGAGTGTGTTTACCAGGTTTCATGTAAATTGGTTAAATTTTATAGGAGGAGTAGTATTTTAAGTGTTTTACAAGTAATGCTAATTAGCGGAAAATCCAATAGGGCTAACTTGATGGTTCCTTGAGGCAAATTTGTTCAGTATGAGCAGACGGACCTCTATCCCACATTTTGTGACTCTAGATAAAACGGGGCATATGCAGTGGGCGTGTCAATGATTTTTAGTGAATTTTTAAATATTTTCTTATATTTGGATCTATATAGTGCCACCACGTGGCTCGATTGGGTTGAAACTGTAGAGGTCAATTTCACATCTTACTCTTAATAGATATACCAGGTTTCATAACTTTCTGTCAAATGATTTTGGAATTATCAGCATTTTTGTGATAAGTCACGCCCATTGAAAATTAATTGGCTCGTCATTCGGCCATCTTTGAAAATATCAAAATTCTGAATATAACTTTTATGAAGCATGGTCTAAGGAGTGTGGAAACCAAGTTTCATCTCAATTGGTCAAATTTTGTAGGAGGAGTAGCATTTTAAGCGTTTTACAAAAAATGCTAATTAGCGGAAAATCAAATATGGCTGACTTCATGGATCCTTGAGGTAAATTTGTTCAGCATGAGCAGAGGGACATGTACACCACATTTTGTGACTCTAGGTCAAACGGGGCGTCGGCAGTGGGCGTGTCAATGTCACAATATTTACACGTGCACTACAGCGCCACCAGGTTTTCAATCTGCGTCATAATATAGAGGATTCAAGAGTTTGGGAATCCCAACAAGCGTGCCAAGTGTGGTGATTCTAGGACAAACCAGCTCACGGGAATTTTAGGTGAAAGGGGAGAAAAAAGAAAAAGAAAAAAAAGAATCTGAACAAAAACAATAGGGTACCTGCAGCTTCACTGCACGGTCCCCTAATAATAACTAGATTAACAATTCCTAAAGAAATTGTAGGTGTGGTTGCTTCACAAATATCAATGGCTGGAAATGGCATAGAAAGATGGTAATATGGTATAGTGTGAGGCGGAAAATAAAAGGTGGAAATGGTATGAACTGTTAATGCGGTATAAAGGTATCTAGTGAAGGTGAAAGTGTTAAAATATGGTGATGTAGCCTATTTTGTGGTAAGTAGTCTAAAGAACCTGGAAGTGATACAAAGAAGTAATGTATTGTGATAAAAGCACAAAAAGGTAATGTCAAATCATCTGGGATAGTATCGTTGCGTCATAACAGTGTTGTAGAGGAAGGCATTGTGAATGTCCAATTTACTGCGTCCTGTGTACTAACATACTGCTTACTGTAGTCTATACTGCAGTGACATGCAGTATGCGAAATATCCTCTATATAAACCTGGACATAAGTAGCCTAGGCTATATCAGTTCCTTTACATTCTTTGGCTATATCATCTGGGGATATTCAGAACACTCAATTTGGCCGCGCAGGTAAGGCTAGCCTAATTTAACAGCTTTTCAAAAAACGTATACTCAACTGGCATACTTAAATAGTAGCCTAGTGTGTGCTGATTCTGACTATTCGGACACAGTCGTAGTTGTGTTTGTAGAAACATATGGGTTCATACAATTTTTCCCTAGGTTTTAACCAAATGCTCATCTACTGATTTCTCCACTTTATTAAACGAACTCTGATTCCGATTACACATCTCACCCATTTTGTGAAGTCCAAACCACATATCCTGTGCTGAATTCAGCGTTCTATTCAGCCTACCTAGCATGCAGCTATCTAAAGCAATAACATAGGCTATCGTTTGGCAAATAGTAACTTAGTTTAACGTTGTTGACTCGCATAAACTTGAGATTATAACCCAATCATGTGTAGCGGATAATTTATTTGCTGTCTATGTCATAGTCGATTGCATTTTGCTAACGTAGTCTACTGGCACCTTGGCATTTTCATGCAGAGTGAAATGTTTGTTTTTCCTGGTAATTAGCTTAACCACAGTAGCCTAGCTGGCTTATGCTTTTGTCTGTATGCTTTTGTCTGTTGTCTGTGCTAACGTTATTTAGACATAAATCAGAATTCGTTGAAAAATGTTGAATGGAGTGATTAGGCTAGATGAGCATTTAGCTAAAACATAGGCAAAAATTTAAACAGCGCTAAAAATATGTTTTGTTAACAATTCAGTTGTCGCCTATTTTGTAAATTAGACAACATAACGTTACGTCACAGCATTTGGATTTGGATCAGAGACGGGAAGCATAGGCGGCATTTGCTATGTTTCATTCGTTTCACCTGAAACGAGCCTCTCAACTGAAAGGGGCCTCGCCTCAATCATAAACTGAAAAAATATATATATATATTCAGTGGCGACTGGTCATTAGGGGCAAGTGGGGCACAGCCCCACCTGCTGTCAGCTGAAAGAATTGTGCAAACAAATTATATTATTATTCATTCTCAAATATTATCATCTCTGCTTTAATTTATTAAATATGTATACAACATCTTCCTAAATCGCATATAATTTTTAATATTTTATCATGTTTTTTATCATGTTCATTGGTCCCTGCCTTGCTGCTTTAGACTGCGTTCTCTAGATTCGTGTCCACAGTAACGTTAGACCGTGAGTGGGGCTAGCCCCTCGCTCAGCGCAATGTGTGTGTACCGTTGGAAAATGCAAATACGCATGCTCAAATGTAGATCACACGATTTTGATGACAAGAACAGCCCGTAGCCCCACTAAAACGTCATATCATATTTCAGAGTTGATTGGCTATTTCTGTCTGGCGCTAGTGTAACTGTAAATCCCTCGCAGCTAGACCAATGAGGGAATAGCCCGGATCGAAGGTTAAAACGTGATATTTTCCGCTGTTGCTGTGGGAAAAGGTAAGAGTGTTGAAATGTTACTGTTATTACAACCGGATGAGACTGCTTCTTTAAATTCGTGGGATCAGCTACCCCGTGTCAGAGACAATAGTGCCACTTTGTCTCCTGCTTTAGTCTGGTCTGCAGGCCGACTCCAGCTTATCCAAAAAGGCAGCCTGTGTATATTCTATTAACGGTCAGCCACTAACGCTGATTCTATACTCGTATAAATCTGACTCCAATTTAATTATTAGTATATAATTTAAAAGGTATAATTTATAATTGATTTGTTAAGATACTCTCGTACTCTGGAGCCTGTTCTCTGAACTGGATGCGCCGGTTCCACCGAGTGCTACATACGGCCGTTTATGTACACCACTCACGGCTGACTAGATGTCTCCATTTATCTCAGAGGTTGCGGAGGAGACCACTTCATAAGGTATAGCCTATCTTAAAGGCTCAGGGACCCGAGAAGATAATATTGGCAACGTCCGTTCTCAACATGTATAAAAGGCATGCGGAGATGATCTAACTTAAGACAGAGTTCTACGGGTGCAATACACCGTGATACATTAAGCTTAACTAGTCAATCTCCCTAGATCAGCAGAGGGGGAAGTCCAGACTGAGGAAATCAATCAACTCATTACCGTGTTAACAGAGATAGAATGTCTTTTTCAAAGAAACCACACAAATCAAGTTTAACAGTTTACCAGGTAGGTTCTTTACTTAAAAATAATCAAATCATGGTTACAAATTACAACATAACATATTAAAAATAGAGTATAGAAAAATATTAAATCATACCTGGCAATTCACTACACACAATACACAGAGTGAGGTGTGCGGGAGAGTCTGATTACAGCTTCCCCGAGTTCCTTGTTTCCTATGCCTATAAGCCCAAACTCTGTGTTTGATCTGGCTGTGGCTGATCGTAAAACCATAAACTGGCCAGAAGGCTAATGTTGCACCTTTCGTCCCCCTTCCACAGGGGGTTTGGCAGAAAGAGTTTCCTGTGGTCTAATTCCACAGCGGCAGTTTATTCCTGAGTTATGAAATATATATTTCCTACATGTTCACCATCTAGGAAATATAGACCATTACATCACACACACCGAGACCATTAAAACGATATCACACATGAATAGGTCTACGTTCGTGTTGTCATGAGAATCCCATCTCTGCATAGTTTTCAAATGTGATTAATATCAATGCCACAAACAGTCCCAGGATTCCTGTTGAAGAACATTACATTATACCCTAGTTTCCCCTGTTCAGTCAGGTACATTAACTGTGTGTATTTATTCATGTAACACTGAGAAACTGAACAATATATAGTTGTTCCTCTGGAAAAAGAGTGTACAATGTATGTTCCAGTGTCAGGACTATTTCCAGTATATACTGTACAATGTAGCATAAATATTCATCACAATTTAAGGTTTTTAAGCTTTTTGAAGACTACAGCAATCTGTACTGTTATACCATGCTATGTGGACATTATTTGATGAAAGGATGCCTCAGTGACGTCAGGTGGGGGCAGTCTTGCATTGTCCGTGCGCGGGAGCTTTAAACAGATCAAAGTCTCTCCCAGCGCGGGAGTTTCAAACAGATTAAAGTCTCTCCCAGGACCATAAAATCCTAGGACATTCTCGGACACCGTAACCCTTAGGCCAAATGGTCTCAGCAAACATCCTGGCACCAGAAGTGTGACTTTACAACTCTCAAAGATCACAAAGATTGTTGCTTCCCGGTATTATTCTCTTAGGTGCTCTGGGGTGTGAATTCCCGTCTTACAAACGTAGCAACGTAACGTAACGTTAGTCAGTCAATAAGAGAGGGGATACTAGTACTTTATTATAGCTAGCTAACTTGAGAAAAAAAATAATAAAAAATATGAACAAAGTGGATTATTTACTGAAGCACACTTTTGACACCCTTACTCTGGGTGAGAAATTGGAGGTTAAGCGCCTTGGTGCCCACCAGCCACGCGATATAATCATCACCCAAACTGGAAAACACAACCGCGGGTTTAATGTGGAGTGGTTTTTGAAAGAAAAAAAAGGCTAACAGCTAGAGTAGACAAGAAGGCACTCTTCTGTTTTCCGTGTATGTTATTTGGGGGAGACGGTCCTTGGTCGAGGACGGGTTTCAAGGATTTTATTTATTTTTTTGCCGCAGCATGAAACCCTGTTCTGAAAACTCTTCCAGATAAAGTGGGGATTAAGGTTAGTGGGTTCACACGCTAGTTAAAAGCACAGTAGCTACATTGTAGCTGGCATTAACTTTCATCTGCATCCTGTAACCTAATCACAAACATTTATCGTAATTTTTGGAACCTAAAAAATTTATCCAGGTGTAGAAATGTCCGGTTAGATTTCTAGCTAGAGCAGCTGGTTAACGTTAGTAACGTTAGCTAGCGAACTTATATAGCCAGCCAGCAAGCGAACTTATATAGCCAGCCAGCAAGGATGACTTTAAGGAAGTCCATCCATCCATCCATTAACCAGCTTATTCCTGGTCAGGGTCGCGGGGGGTATCCCCTATCCCAGCATGAATCGGGCGAGAGGCAGGAATGCACCCTGGACAGGCCACCAATCCATCACAGGGCACACACACCATTCACTCACACACTCATACTCATACCTATGGGCAATTTTGAGTCTCCAATTAGCCTAACCTGCATGTCTTTGGACTGTGGGAGGAAACCGGAGTACCCGGAGGAAACCCACGCGGACACGGGGAGAACATGCAAACTCCACACAGAAAGGCCCTCGGCCGAGATTCGAACTCGGTACCTTCTTGCTGTGAGGCAACAGTGCTAACCACTGCACCACCGTGCCGCATACTTTAAGGAAGTCGAATAACTTAAATTAAAATGGCTTGCCATAAGCTATCGTTAGCTTGCTAGCTAAATGTTAAAACGACTTGCCGTGAGATATCATTAGCTTGCTAGCTAGCTAACCCAGCATTGCTAAGCAATGGTAATGTTCATGACAGGGGAGTACAGGGGGAGATTGCGTACGGGAGGGGTTGGAATAGCTAAATTAATATCTAAATTGAAATTACTTTGTTTTTTAACATCTTCCCGCAGCACTGTCAGGATAATCCTGATTCCCCCCCTCCCCCTCCTGGAGCTCAGCTTCACCTGTTGTGGACCTCACCAGTCGCCACTGACACACACACACACACTCACTCACATACTCTCTCTTTCTCAATGAATAGCTGTTTGTTGACGTGTTAAAAACGCATCGGTAGCAAGTGGGATTACTGTAATTTAGATTACTGTAGTTTTCCTGGTATGTAGCCTAAGTGGTTGGTGGCTGCCCCACCAATTTTTTACATATAAAAATGCCACTGTATATATTAAATTATATATAATTTAAAAAAATAAAATTCAGTGAATAAAAGAACCGCCGACCCTGTAGTTTTCCCATTCAGTCACTGTTCCTTACTCAAGCTATTTCACTGCTTCTCCTTATTTTTCTAGACTATGGATCTGCAGATACCACAGAACTGTGGCAGTCTGGCAGGTAGGCCTACTCACTTGACTATTTCTGACCCACAGCAAAACACTTGCTGATAGCTACGATGTCAGAATGATCACATACAGATACAGTACATTCATAATACAACAGAACAGGTATGTGCATAATTCGGATAAAATACGTAGCCCAATGTATTTATATACCTTAAAAAGTAACGTTACGTGTGTTTTTACATAACAGCAACGTAGGCTATTACAGCCACGATAGCGCTGTGGAAACATCAACGTTGCTGGGCAGTGGCAAAATGAAGAAAGAATCTCTTCAACATTCAACAGAAACCAGTTGTATAATCGTTACGAAGTAGGATATTTGGTTCCTTAATCTGTTTATCAGAGATTTGTAGAATGTTTATTTGTAACAGTTTCAACTTTTTAATAGCCTATATCGGAACAAAGTTTTTGTGGTGTGTAGAAACGGTACATTTTATGCATGTTATTGTGTGACTGTGGCAAGATGGTTATAAACGGGTTTGGGCTATTTTATCGTGCAGTGCAGCAGGTTGATGTGTGCACAAGTGGCGACCCTGCAGCAATCCTGCATTGGAATTTTGAGGGTTTAAATATATGACCCAGCTAGCCAAATATATGCGGCCCGATGCTGGCCCGATTAGTTTAATCGGGCCGAGTTCGGGAGCCGGTCTCGGGCCGATGTCAGAATGAATGACGCCCCAGAATCGGCCCGAGTACACTGGCCCGATTGCGGCAGCCGCAATCACGCCGACACTGCCTGCATTCAGCCAGAATCGGTCCGAATGCCAACCGGCATCGGGCCGGACATGGGCCAACACTGGCGCAGATGTAATTTGTTTTCATTTAGCCTGTTCCCACCCCCTCCCCCAGTTCTATATATATATGTATATATAGTTTTATACGTTATATGATGCTTCATGATGTTTACAGGTTATACCATTTTCTATTTAAAATTGACACAAAGTAGACATTTTCACATTAATCAGAATTTTATTGCAGCCTACAAATGATCACTTCACATAATATATCAAATAACAGGATACATGACGTATATATATAGCAACACATATAAAGGATAAATAACAAAAGTAGAGTAAACAACAGCAAAATAATGTTAAGTTTCTCCCTCAACTCTACACCTCCCCAGAAAACACAACGTAACGTGGAAATGTAATTCCCCATAAAGTGGTGACGTTATCTGACCGTCTTGACAATCGGCGACGTTCTGACAAGGTAGGCCTACTCTGGAGTAACTTGAAAATGGCCGCAACGTTGTCACTCCCTTTTCTGACAACTTTAATAATTCTGTATCTTTCATGCCATTTTAAATGTCCCAGAATAAATCAGTAGCAGTCAATACTATATAACACTGTAAATATTTCCATTTCTGCCCACCCTTGCGGAGTATGGTTTAAACATGTCTATATATAGCATAGCTCCCTAACCTATCTAGCTATGTCTTGATTGACTGTTTAGTTGCCTACCTACTTTAGATAAATGCAGAATCGTGCGTGTATTTATAAAATACTATTCAAAAACACGACGAACAAATATTTTGCAGTAGATTATTAACTTATCCAGGGTGTAATTCCCTCCAAGCACAGGCAAACACAAATGGCTTTCTTCTACTGGTTTTATTGAAGTCGAATCACCTCCATAAGCACCGTTAAAACTATAGATAGAAACAATCATAGTTAGCTTGGCTAGCATAACGAAGAGACCATACATACGTACATACATAGCATGTAGAACACAGTTCAACCCAAATGAAATGCACACAAAACGTAAATACCTCGTTGGCTGCATGCTACAAAAAGGGAATAATGTCTCTGAATCTTCAATCTTGAAGCTGTCCTTGTTGCAGTTCGTTGCACTACATTATGAAGTCCAGAATGACGGAGAAAAAGTTGGTCCGTGCCAAACAGTCGGCATGTCTTGTAGGCTCTACCGGAAATAGCTAACTGGCGCTTGATTTCCTCAATAACGCGAGAGTAGTCCAAACGAGATTCATTGGTAAAAAACTGTTATTAGCACGAAATGGGCGAACAACCTATTGAACTGTAGGCAACATTATGGCTGCAATTACACTCCCACCAAATCACATGAACCTTATGTGGGATTTCTCTAAGTGCAATGTTCATTGCAAGTAAATACCATTCAACTTATCATCATCATCATCAAAATATATATATTTCCTCATAACAGGTAAGTTTCCATTTCCTCTTCAAGGTAAATTGACAGGTAAGTTTGCATTTCCTCTTCAAGGTAAATTAACAGGTAAGTTTGTATTTCACAGGTAACAGGTAAGCTTCAGACAACCCAATTCAACACTTTAATCTGCTTCAAGCAGAGTAACAACCTTCTGTATAGGTCTCTCAAGGTACACTGTTTTAGTTGTAGGTTTCCCTTTAATGTCAAATGTGGTGTCACTAACTAGCAACTTTAGTTTTCTGACCCTACCATCTAGCCCTGGATAGACTTCAGTGACTCTTGCTAGCTTCCACTCGTTGCGTGGTGCCAAATCATTTTGTAGAAGGACGATGTCGTTGACCTTTGAGTTCCTTCTGCTTTTGCACCACTTTTGTCTTGGTTGTAAGTTCAGAAGATATTCTTTCTTCCATCTGGTCCAAAACTCATTGGCCAAATACTGCACTCGACGCCACCTCCTTTGAAGATAGAGATCTTCCTTGACAAATTGTCCAGGTGGGGGAAGAATGATTGTTGACTTCATAGTCAGAATGTGGTTCGGGGTTAAGGGTTCAGGTCCGGATGGGTCATTCAGATGTTCAGCGGTAAGTGGTCGGCTATTAATGATGGCCATAACTTCATACAAGAACGTTCTTAGAGAGGTGCTGTCAAGCCTTTGCGCTGACTGGTCGAGTATAGCAGTCAGGACACTTCTTATAGTTCTTATTTGCCTCTCCCAGATGCCGCCCATGTGACTTGCCGCTGGAGGGTTCATGAGAAACTCACATCCTAGAGCCTTTAGTCTTTCTTCGTCCATTCCTTTCATGAGTTCTTTGAACTCTCGCCTTGCACCAACAAAATTGGTTCCTTGGTCACATCTTAGTTGACGAACATTTCCTCTTATGGCAATAAATGTTCTAAGAGCATTGATAAATGCGTCGGTTGTCAAGTCATCAATCACTTCTACGTGAATGGCTCTTGAACATAGACAGGTAAGTATGAGTCCATACCTTTTGAAATCTTTTCTTCCTTCCTTAATATAGATCGGACCAAAGCAATCCATGCCAGTATACGTGAAAGGAGGAGTTGCTTCCATTCTATCTTGAGGTAAGTCGCCCATTCTTTGTTCTTCAGTAGGTCTTCTGTACATTCTGCACTTGACAAATTTAAAGATGTATGACGAGACGGCACTGCTGCATCCCAGGATCCACCATCCATTAGCTCGGAGCGCATTTGTCGTTATTCCACGTCCTTGGTGTTGTGCCTTTTCATGCTGGTGCTTGATGAGTAAGGCTGATATGTGGCTGTTCTTTGGAAGTATTGCCGGATGTTTCACGTGTGGGTGTAATGCAGCTTGACATAAGCGTCCTCCCACCCTTAGGATACCTTCTTCGTCCAGGAAGGGACTTAACTTCTGCAGCTTACTTTCTTTGGTCTTGGCAACTTCCTTCTTTAGCTTCAGCCTCTTTATCTCATCTGAGAATGCTTCTTTTTGAACTAACTTGATGATAGCAAGTTCTGCCTCTTTCCTTTCTTCTATGCTTGTACTTTCATTGGTGCGTTGCTTCAGACCTTTGTATTCTTTGGCCATTCGCTTCAATCTGGCAACTGCTTTTACTACTCTTGTCCAATCAGAGAATTTCTGTAGGCGGTCTAATAATGATCTGTCTTCCTTTGCTTTTGTGTTGCACACAAGAGCCTTGCGAAGCTCCGGATCATCTTCCTTGACTTCTCCCACCTTGCTTTCTCTGTCGAGTAGACCTCTTTGCCAAATAAACTTTGGTCCTGTGAACCAGTTTGAGGACTTTAGCTGCTCTGCAGTCAAACCTCGTGAGGCATGGTCTGCTGGATTGTCCTCAGAAGCAACGTATGACCACTGTTCAGGCTTTGTACTTGACTTGATTCTCTCAATGCGGTTGGCTACAAACACTTGAAATCTTCTAGCATCGTTGTTTATGTAGCCGAGAACGACCTTGGAATCTGTCCAGAAGAACTCTTGCAGATCTTGGATTTCAAGTTCACTCCGGAGCATGTCGCTGGTTCGAACAGCAACAACTGCTGCAGAGAGTTCTAGTCTTGGTATAGTTGTGACTTTTGTCGGAGTAACTCTGGATTTTCCCATTACGAGACAGCAGTGGACTTCGTCGAATGTGTTGATGGCTCGCAGGTAAGTACATTCACCGTATCCAGAGACACTTGCGTCCGCAAAGTGGTGGAGCTCATATCCTTTGATGTCGCCGAAACTTGAAGGTAAGTAGCATCTTTTGATTTGCGTTCCAGACAGATTGGGTAGGTCTCTGAGCCAGGACTCCCACTGAGGTCTTAGGTTTTCTGGAAGTTGCATATCCCAGCCGACTTTGTCTCTGCACATTTGCTGGAGTACCTGCTTCCCAACAAGGACAAAGGGCGCCATGAACCCCAGGGGATCATATACAGAAGCTACGGTAGAGAGCACACCTCTTCTTGTTAGTGGATGGGGTTTTACTTGGACTCTGAATTGGAATGCGTCAGATGTAATGCACCACTCTACTCCCAGAGCTCTCTCCACGTGTAGTACACCAAAGTCCATATCTAGATCTTTGACTGCAGCGCATTCTTCGTCTGGGATAGACGCCATCACATTCTTGCTGTTAGAAACAAACTTGTGCAGTCTTAACTTCCCTGTACTGCAGAGTTCTCTTGACTCTTTGACGAGTTGGATGGCTTCGTCCTCATTTTGAACGCTTGTCAGACCATCGTCTACATAGAAATCTCTTTGAATGAAGCGTATGGTGTCTTCGCTGAACTGACCTGTCCCTTGTGCTGCCAGATGTTTTAGGCCAAAGTTGGCACAGCCAGGAGACGAGGCCGCTCCAAACAAGTGGACCTTCATTCTGTAGACTGCGGGTGTGGTTCCCAAGTTGCCATTCTCCCACCAAAGGAATCGTAGATAATCTTGATCTTCTCTTTTTACTTGGAATTGGTGAAACATTCTTTCAACATCGCACATGACTGCGACGGAACCCTTTCGGAAGCGGCATAGGACACCAACCAATGTATTTGTCAAGTCAGGACCGGTGAGCAGATGGTCATTGAGGGATGTTTCTTGAAATCTAGCAGAGCAGTCAAATACTACACATATTTTTCCTGGTTTCTGCGGATGATACACTCCATGATGTGGAATGTACCAAGCCGGACTGCTGTTGATTTCTTCCTCAGGGACCCTTTCTGCGTCGCCACGGGAAATGATGTCGTCCATAAAGGTAACGTAATCCCTGTAGTACCTTTGATCTTTCCTTAGTCTTCTTTCAAGACAGTTCAGGCGGTGTGTTGCGCTTGTCTTGTTGTTGGGTAGCTTAGGTCTTTCTTCTCTGAACGGTAATGGCATCTCGTAGTGACCATTGTCTTTTTGTTTGATGTTTTCTCTCAGGTTTGACAGGAACTTGAGGTCTTCTTGTGAGATAGGATTGTCTTCTCTAGCTCTTTCTGAGAAGTCTGATTCAAGGACTTTTATGATGTCTGAGGGAGTCACTTCTTTCACTTTGATTCGGCTTACGTAGTGCACTTCAGTTCGGAGATTGATAGAAGGCTCCACATCTGGTGTCACTTGTCGCACTACTATGCGATGACTGTTTCCGATGGCATCTCCGTAGTCTACACAGGGATTTCCACACCCAACAATACTCCATCCAAGGTCTGTACGCTGTGCATAAGGCTGATTTTCCTTGCCGGACACGACTTCCCTTGGAAGAAGAGCTTGCGAGCAGTTGTACCCAATGAGCAGACCTACTTCGCAGTCTTGTAGAGGTGTGATCTCTTCTTGAAGGTGCTCTAGATGGGTCCAGGCTCTAGCTATATCATGTGTAGGTATGTGAGTTCTGTTGGCTGGAATAAACTCACGCGTGTAGACTGGTGGTAAGGTGATCTTCTTGCCAGAGTAAAAGCCTCGGACTTGTAGGTCGCTTACTCTTTGAGATTTTACTATTGTGGTTGCGGTCATTGTAGAGAGCTTGAGCTTGACTTGTTCTTTCTTGGCTTCTAGAGCTTCAGCTACTTCACTTAGAATAAAGGTTGAGTCACTTTGAGAATCCAATAGAGCGTATACAAGGACTTCTTGTGCTGGTTAGGTTGCAGATGAGAGCCAGACAGGAAGTATTGCAGAGGTATGCATGCCAGCCTCACCAAGTATCGCTCTATGTGAAGTAGCAGCTGTAAGTGTTTCTTCATGTTGTGATGATTGAAGTATTTCTTGACTTGGACTTGGCTTGGCTTGTGGTGGTCTTTGATCATCTTTGGCTCGATCCTCGTGCAGGCAAGTAGGGTGCCGCTTGTGGCACATGTCGCAAACACTCCTACTGTCGCAGCTCTTTGAGTGGTGGCCGGACTTGAGACAACCAAAGCATAGCTTGTTCACTTGAACAAATTTAGTTCTCTCTGAAACTTCCTTCTCCATGAGCTTCCTGCATTTGTGCAAAGTGTGTCCAGTCTTCTTGCAGAAGATGCATGTCATGACAGCTGTTTCATTGGAACTTGTGGCCAGTGCCTTTGCTCCAACATTTTGATTTCTTTGGACTCTTGGTTTTTCAGCTTCACCTTGTTTGAGTGACTGTAGAGATGTGATAGGGTTACAGGCGATTTTTGCTTCTCTTGTAAGAAATGCGACAAACTTGCTGAAGGAGGGGAATTGGTTACTCTGTTCTTCTACTTCAGTAGCCTTCCGGTTCCAGCTTACCGTTAACCAATCTGGTAACTTTGAGAGAATTTTCCTGTTCTCATTGCAGTCATTCAAGATTTCCAGCGCCTTGATGTGGTTCATAGCAGCCTCACAACTGCGGAGAAAATCAGAAAACCTTCTGAGCTCATGGCTATCCTTAGGTCCCATCTTGGGCCAGGCATGGAGCTTGTCTCTGTACGATTGTGCGATTGTAAATGGATTTCCATATCTTTCCTCCAAGAGTTCCCATGCGGCAACATAGGCAGAGTCAGTGCCAAGTAGGAAATAGCCATCAATTGCTTTCAATGCTTCTCCATTCACATACCTACGGAGGTAGTATATCTTCTCTTTATCCCTGATGTTCTTCTGGCCGATCAGTGTTTCAAATGAGAGTTTCCAGTCATTGTATTTCAACGGATCCCCACTGAATACTGATGGTTCAGGAATTGGAATTCTGTTGGTACTTACTGCGTCTGCCAGCACCTTGACAAGCTCTGCTGTACTTTCATTTGAGGAGGTGGTCACAGCTTGTGGTACGTGAGACATATACTGGAACGGAGGACTTGTGGGAGCAGGCACTTGTTTGTCTGTTACCATCTCACAATCCAGTATAACGTCTTTCCGCTCTTCTTCTGTGGCCTCCACTTGATCATAAACTTGTATTCTCGCTTGTGCTGCATTGAGACCTTTCATTGTCTCCAAACGCTGTACCTTTCTCCGTTTTTCTTCCAGAGTTCTTTGTAGAGCTGCATGTTCCTCTTCCAGTTGAGTTTTGATTTTAGCTTCCTCTTCCTCTCTCTGTATTCTTCGTTTCACCTCTTCTGCTTCTCGTTCCAAACGACGCCTTACTGCTGCTGCCTCTTGATCAGCTATCTTCTTCTTAGCTTCAGCTTCTAGACGCTGTATTTCCCATTGTTCTCTTTCTTGTTCTTGCAACACCTTCAGAACAGCTTGGCTTGCAGCGGCATCAGCAGCAGCTTCTTGTCGTTTTACAGTAGACCCGCTTGAATGTACTGAGGTCCTCTTCAAGCTAGAAGTGAAAGAACTAACACTAGAGTTGAATAAAGAACCTGCTTCAGGCCAATCTTGTTCTGCTCCTTCAGGTATATCTTCGTCCAGTCGGCTTGAGGCTCTGCATACAATGAACTTAGATATTTGGACGCACAGATCGACTCTCTGACGCGTTTCTTGGTCTGGAGTTGAGATTTGCCGTAGTTCATCATAAACACACTGGACATCTGCAGAAAGACTCCTGACGTCACCAATTATGTCGTTAAGCAGATCATCAGATACAGGCTCTGTTGCTTGTGATAATGTCCGTTTAGAAGATTTAACGTGTGTTCTCCATTTATCATAGATATATCTGAACCTTTGCTGAAGCGCTTTCAATTTTTCAGCTTGCATTCTTTTACCCTTCTCTGTTAAGGTTTTGGGTCTTTGGCTTCGTCTTAGCTGTTGTGCTTCAGCAGCATCATCGACTTGACTTGTTTCAAGCTGATCTTGGGAATCTTCACTATTCCTAACACTGTCCCTTGCTTGATCGGTAGGCTGCTCTGGCTCCGCCATTTTGTAAACTTAATGTGGGGTATATAGTTAATAAACCCGTAGGCCTACTTAGACTATCACTACTTGCAATGTGATCAGTTATAAAAAGCGCCAGTTAGCTATTTCCGGTAGAGCCTACAAGACATGCCGACTGTTTGGCACGGACCAACTTTTTCTCCGTCATTCTGGACTTCATAATGTAGTGCAACGAACTGCAACAAGGACAGCTTCAAGATTGAAGATTCAGAGACATTATTCCCTTTTTGTAGCATGCAGCCAACGAGGTATTTACGTTTTGTGTGCATTTCATTCGAGTTTTCACTGTAATTCCCTCCAAGCACAGGCAAACACAAATGGCTTTCTTCTACTGGTTTTATTGAAGTCGAATCACCTCCATAAGCACCGTGAAAACTATAGATACAAACAATCATAGTTAGCTTGGCTAACATAACGAAGAGACCATACATACGTACATACATAGCATGTAGAACACAGTTCAACCCAAATGAAATGCACACAAAACGTAAATGACCTTTATGAGCGACTTTACCAGTTCTCTTGGACAGCACTTTGTCCCATCCAGCCTTGGTGCCCCTCTCTGGGTTTATTCCTACATAGCGTCTGAAAAACAATAGTGGAAGTTTAAAGATGGTGTGAAAGTTGGTAAAAAAGGAATTCCACCAAAAAGTTATATTTGATTTGTAGAAAAATAGCTCTCCTCCTGATTAAAATGAACTCTCAGCCAACTCCCTACCTGTAGTGAGAGTAGAGATATGGCCCCAAACCACTGCACATGTACCAGGTATCTGTGCTTTACTGTGAACTACAACTGCCAAGCGCTTACAGTTTATGGGCGGTGCGTGTCAGGGTTATAAAGCTTTAAACAGAATGGTACTAAACAGATGAAAATGGGTAAAATTAAGCCTCTGCACAAAGGAGTTAAGAAGTGCTGGGCCAAAAGATAAATAAATAAAATACTATATATAGTTGAAGCCGGAGGTTTACATACACTTAGGTTGAAGTCATTTAAGTGATACTGCAGTCAAAAACCGACTTTTCCCATTGAAAACCGATGTTTTGGGTTAGATTATGATCATACACAACTGTTTATGTCCGAAAATCTCATGTTTAGTCAAAATGTTTTTTTCTGAGTTTTTGTGTAGGCTTACCAATACACTGGTTTCCAGGGATTCATGACGTCACGAGATCCTTAACATAAAAATGGGTGGAGTTGAGGTGGTCCTAGGGGTGGTCTCGGCTGGGCATGTGGTATAAAAGCAGAGACCAATGTTTTTTTTTCCCTCTTTGAGACTGAGACCCTTGTACTGCTAACTAGTTCAATTTCAAATGCGAATTGCTTTGTATTACTGCTAACGTTAAAATTACGACTTATATCGAGCTACATAGAGAGCTATTCATCTACAACGTCTTACCACACATGAGTTACATTGATACTTGTGATATTATTGTGTAATTGCACATGTATGGGCCAAGCATGCCCGACTACAGCACAGTAGTATTAGACAAATCAAGAATAGCTTCATAACTACGCTGACATAACGTTACCTCGGTAACCTCACGGCAACACAAGTTTTCTGGAGGGGAAATGGTTAGAGCAGTGGCCACAGCTAGTTATCTCAGCTATCATTTATGAATAATGTTAGCTAATAAATGATAACAATTCTCTCCGGACCAAGTGGAGCTATGAGGGCGCTACAACCAGCCATGTTCAATATACTAACGTTACCGTGTGACTGGGTTTTTCTGTGTATTTGAATGTATTCAATAGTAACGTTACTTTAGCCAGACAAAGCTAGCTTAGCTAGGTAATGTTAGCTTTACCATTCGGTTACATCCCCGGTCCTCTCCTCGCGAAGACATTGCTCAACCAATACAGCCTGCTGCCAGTGGCTCGAATGAATACGGCTGTATTGCCCGAGCAACATCTTCGCGAGGAGAGTCTTCCACCACGAAGGAATGCTCTTCCTCCACTTCAAACTCGTCCACCTCAAAACTCCCTGCAGTACTGCTGTCACTCTTGTCGCACGCCATTTTGTTGTTTGTTTAGTAGTGAGGGGAGAGCAGGAAGGGGGCTGAGTCAGTTCACCAAGACACACCCTTTCACTCCTTGACCGTATGAATATTCATAATATGACTACGTGGCATCATCGTCATATGACCACACCTACTCACGAGTTACAGTTCAAATGGAAGCGGTAAAAAAGGCCTTAGAAAAGGCTCTGCAGTATCTCTTTAAAACTCATTTTTAACCACTCCACAGATTTCATGTTAGCAAACTATGGTGTTGGCAAGTCAGTTAGGACATCTACTTTGTGCATGGCACAAGAAATTTTTCCAACAATTGTTTACAGACAGATTATTTCACTTTTATTTCACTATATCACAATTCCAGTGGGCCAGAAGTTTACATACACTAAGTTGACTGTGCCTTTAAATTTTTAATATTTGGTCACATATCCTTTGCATGCCATGACTTCCTGATGTCTGTGAATCAACAACATCAAAAGACACTTGATATCTTATTTTCTGGTACTCTTACAAGCGATGCTATAACGTTTCTGCATTTTAATGGATTTCTATGGGAACTGGGGGGTGGGACTAGATTTAGCTGTAAATTATGCTGGAACAGTATGGAATACATGAATGGTAAAATGGCTGTAAGTCCTCAAGGGTCTGAGGTATCAAACGAGCCTCAAACCATCACTCTGCTGCCAGATATGCAGTAGATATAGATGGATCACTTTAAGGTTTGTTTCTCCTGACAAATTTTCCTATTGAACTCTATGGAAAAATAAGTCAGGAGAAGAAACCCTTCAAGTTATCCATCCATATCTATGGTATTTCTGGCAGCAGAGTGATGATTTAAGGCTTGTTTGATACGGCAGACCCTTGTTGAATTCGAGCCATTTAGCCAACCATGTGTTTCCATACTGTTCCAGTATAATTTACAGCTAAATCTAGTCCCACCCCCAATTCCCATAGAGATCCATTCAAATGCAGAGATGTTATAGTATCGCTTGTAAGAGTACCAGAAAATAAGATATCAAGAGTCTTTTGATGTTGTTGGGTCACAGACATCAGAAAGTCATGGCATGCCAAAAAAATATGCGACCAAATGTTAAAAATGTAAAGGCACAGTCAACTTAGTGTATGTAAACTTCTGACCCACTGGAATTGTGATATAGTGAATTAAAAGTGAAATAATCTGTCTGTAAACAATTGTTGGAAACATTACTTGTGTCATGCACAAAGTATATGTCCTAACTGACTTGCCAACACTATAGTTTGCTAACCTGAAATCTGTGGAGTGGTTAAAAATGAGTTTTAAAGGGATAGTTCGGAATTTTGGACATAATGTCTCAATTACGACTTACCCATGATGTAGTTGATTGATGGAAACCATTTTCAGCTAATTCCATGCTGTCCCTTCTTTTGGACATACACACGTTACTAATGCTAGCGCAACTCTAAGGTAACCGGTAGCATACACTACCAAAGGCACTTAAACACTCCACAGTGCACCCAAAGCAAATAAAATACAACGACAGTCTATCTGGGGAGCGATACTTTACGTTACCTACGAATGTATTGCCGGCACTGGTCGACTACAACAACAAAGGAGAGCAACAAGTTGCAATGGCCACGTTTGCTCCGCCGCCGTACTTCCACAGAGAATATAGGTCAGCACAAAGTAAAGGATTCAGTTTGACTTCAAAAATGATGGTATAAACACTCAAAATAACCCAGATAGACTGTCGTCGTATTTTATTTGCTTTGGGTGCACTGTGGAGTGTTTAAGTGCGTTTGGTAGTGGATGCTACCGGTTACCTTAGAGTTGCGCTAGCATTAGCAACGTATGTATGTCCAAAAGAAGGGACAGCATGGAATTAGCTGAAAATGGTTTCCATCAATCAACTACATCATGGGTAAGTCGTAATTGAGACATTATGTCCAAAATTCCGAACTATCCCTTTAATGACTTCAACCTAAGTGTATGTAAACTTCCGACTTCGACTGTATATACAGTGGGGTGCCCAAATTTTAGCACCCCACTGTATTGTACTGATATTGTCATATTGGTGCATCCCTAATTTTTGGAGTGGGCAAGAAGATACCTGTGATGCAGGCATCACAAGGCTTTTGGAAATGGTCTTGCTACACACACACACACACACACTCACACACACGTGGCAATGGACTTGAATACACGTTTGTTCGTTACCATGTTCCTTTTAAATGTTTGTTTAAACACTTACCTGCAGTGCCAGTGTTGGAGCGCCCCCAGCACCGGAGTAGCAGCACTGAAGTAGCAGCACCGGAAAAGAAAACGAACATGCTGTGTTAATAAAAGCTAGCTAGAATTCATTGATTCACATTTTTATAGTTATTCTATAACATTATTGTTAGCATTGCCATTGTTAATATTTGTAAATAGAATAATTTGTGTAGACCCCAGGGTATGTAGATAGTATTAGTTACATGAGGTCAGAAGGTACAGAAGTTACTGTTTTTAAGGGCTGAGAGTCTGTGGTCATTGCGGTTATTTCTGTAGGAAAACCTGAAAAGTGGCAGACTCTCTGTGCTGTATAGGTATGGGGTATGGAAAGGCCAAGGGGTGACATTACACTGAAACATGTAGCCGAGGTTAATGTTTTCATAATTTACATTTTAAAGCTCACATTTCTGCCATTTCTTGTGATTTTTAATGCTAACTGCAATGGTATCTACATTATTATGCAAGTGCCAGTGCGAATGCGAATGGTACAAACTGATAATTGTGAGTGTCAATGCTAATGCGGATGAGATTTTAATGTTATTGATCAATTAAAACGCACAGTGTAAGGCAGTCCCAGACAACATCATTTTGGCACTGTTGGCTGCCCATAGTATGGAGTTCAGTATACTATTAGTATGGAGAGGAATTCGTGCCACATCACTTTTCAATGGTGATGAGTCGAAGATGTGCCAAAATTAAAAGCAAAACCTTCATTACATTGTTTTCACGTCGATTCATCCCTATACTGAAAAACAATGAGTGGGCATTTTCTTTCAAAGTGATGGGACAAGGGATTCTAAAAACTTCAAATAACCACAACATATCACAGAGGGATGTATCCACTACACACCCATCAAATATCTTTTCAAAAAATGTCAATAGGTATATTAATATACTGTGGCAGGGTGGGCGTGGTTAGCCTCTGCTTGCAGAGAGAGAGTGAGCGGAGCGGCTCTCGGACCCGGTACCACAGCTGTCATGAGTTAGTCAGGACAACACGATAATTAACAATTGAATGATTGTTGGATTGTTGCCTGATTGCTTTGACAGTGAGCCTGGGCTTTAAAGGAGGGAAGCAGGAGATGAAAGGGGCTGGCCAATGACGGGAGAGGACGGAAGAGAAGTGTCCGATAGTACCGTAGCCAGCAAATATTCCAAAAAGACAAATAAAGTGTCTGTTGAAATTACAGCTCCTGTGTACTGCCTGTTCCGCGAGGGTGGCACTCGATCTTGCCACAGTGGTGGCCCGTACGGGGAGTATGAAAGGAAGAACAGACCAGGGAAAATTAATACAGAGCAGGAACGAACAGAAGCGGGGCAGCCAGTCGTGGCACTCGCCCGTATGCTGGAGGCAATGGCGTTGATGCAGGAGAGACAAGCTGCAGTACACGCAGAGCAGATGGAGGCTCTGCGTGTACAGGCCACCCTCCAGACGGAGACGCTACGACAGCTAGCCACCGTCGGGGGGGCAGGATCCCGGGATCAGCCCTTCCGGACCCGGATGAAGATCCAATTGCTGAAGATGACCGCGGATGACGACGCCCAGGCCTTCCTGGATAGTTTCGAGGTGGCCGCGGAGGCGTGTCAGTGGCCCAGAGAGGAGTGGGTGGTCCGCCTCCTGCCCCTGTTAACAGGGGAAGCCCAGCAGGCGGCGCATGGGTTGCCGGCGGTAGCCCGCGCTGACTACGACAACGTCAGGAGGGCCATCCTGGATCGGCTGGGCTATAGCCCCGAGGACCAACGGCGCCGGTTCCGGGAAGCATCCCTGGGCCGGGGGGATCGGCCGTTCGCGTTCGCCCAGCGGCTCACTGATATGGCTCGGCGCTGGTTGCAGCCAGACATCCGGTCCGCCGCGGGGGTAGTGGAGCAGGTCGTGCTGGAGGCATTTATGGGCAGGCTGCCAGAGGCGACAGCTAGCTGGGTTCGCTGCCACCGACCCACCAGCCTGGAGCTGGCCGTGGCCCTGGCCGAAGACCATCTGGCCACTGTGCCCAGCAGCCCGCCGCAAAAGCCGCCGGACCCGGCTCCGAGGAGGAAACCCCCTCCTCGCACGGGCCCAGGCCCTTTTCCCCGAGACCCCGCTACAACCCACCCCCGAATTAATTCTCCTTTTCTTGTCCCTCCCTCTACAGGCTCAGGCTCGGTGGTGGGAGGGTCCGACCCACAGAGGGCTCCGCAGGCGTCTGGACCGGGGTGTTGGCGGTGCGGTCAGCTCGGTCACCTGCGCCGCGACTGTCCACTGATGGAAGTGGGGCAGGTGGTCCGGGTTGTCTGGCCGCCCTCTCTCGCTCACGATCCAGAGGGGGCGTACTGCATCCCGGTAAGGGTGCAAGGGAGTGAACACCGGGCGTTGTTGGATTCGGGGGCTATGCAGTCCATCATTCGGCAAAGCCTGGTTCGACCCGAGGCATTGGTTGAGGCACCATGGGTGTCAATTAGGTGCGTGCATGGTGATGTGCACAAATATCCGGTAGTGCCGGTCAAAATTTATTATAACAAAAAAATGCATATAGTTAAAGCCGCGGTTAGCTCCCGGCTGTCGCACCCCTTGATTTTGGGCATTGATTGGGCGGGGTTTCGTAAAGTGTCAGGGAAGCTGTGGGAGGTGCGATCCCGACCGGTAGGGACAGGTGAGGTGTGTGCTGCTGACGGTGATGACGCAGGGTCAGCCGACGCGGTCGAGGGGGGGACAGAGCCGAGGGAGCCTCGAAGGGAGACTCCCCTGGTTTCGGTGTTTCCCCCCACGGAGGATTTCCCACTCGAACAGTCTTGGGATGACACCTTACGCTTTGCCTTCGATCAGGTGATGCGTATTGATGGTCAACAGGTACGACCTGAGGCAGCTCTTTCTCACCCATATTTCTCGATTATTAGAGATAGGTTATATCGAGTGTGTCGGGACGCTCAGACAGGGGAAGAAAATACCCAGTTGTTGGTACCAAAAAGCCGCAGGGAAATGGTTTTCCAGGCGGCTCATTATAACCCCATGGCGGGACACTTAGGATACGAAAAGACACTCAACCGTATAATGGCCCAATTTTATTGGCCGGGCATTTGGGCAGACGTACGTCGGTGGTGTGCGTCGTGCCCGGAATGTCAATTAGTGAATTCCCCGGCCGTTCCAAAGTGCCGTTGCAGCCACTTCCATTAATAGAGGTCCCGTTTGATAGCGTGGCTATGGACCTCATCGGGCCATTTGAACGGAGCACTCAGGGATACCGATTCGTATTAGTTCTGGTGGATTATGCGACCCGGTATCCCGAAGCAGTTCCGCTGCGAAATATCTCGGCTAAGAGTGTTGCGCAGGCACTGTTTCAGATCATCTCCCGCGTTGGAATCCCGAAAGAGATTCTGACGGACCAGGGAACATCGTTTATGTCACGAAAACTAAACGAACTGTACGCTTTATTGGGCATTCGGTCAATTAAAACCAGTGTGTACCATCCCCAAACGGATGGGCTCGTTGAGCGCTTTAATAGGACTTTGAAGTCAATGATTCGGAAGTTTGTTCACGAGGATAGTCGGAATTGGGATAAATGGCTAGTCCCTTTACTATTTGCAGTGCGGGAGGTTCCCCAGGCCTCCACGGGATTTTCTCCCTTTGAACTAATATTCGGGCGAAAGCCCCGGGGAGTCTTGGATCTCGTTAAAGAAACCTGGGAGGATGGTCCAAGCTCCAGTAAAAATGAAATACAGTACGTAATGGACCTGCGAGCAAAACTCGATACACTGGGGAGGGTATCACGGGAGAATTTGCTCAAGGCCCAGGAGCGGCAGCAAACACACTATAATAAAGGGACGAAACTCAGACAATTTTCACCGGGAGATAAAGTACTGGTATTACTTCCAACCTCCAGCACAAAATTGCTCGCCAAGTGGCAAGGGCCCTTTGTGGTCACACGGCGAATAGGGGAGGTAGACTACGAGGTGGTGCGTTCGGATAGGGAAGGAGCAAAACAAATCTACCATCTGAACCTATTAAAAGCTTGGAAAGAGGTAGCAGCTGTCTCGCTGGTGACGGTGGATCAGGAGAAAGATTAGCTGGGGCCGGAGGTACCAAATTCACCCAATCAGACCCCGCCCCTTTCGGATGGCCATCTCTCGCCAAGCCAGCAGGCAGACCTTGCCCTGTTGCAAAAGCAGTTTGCGGATGTGTTTTCTCCCCTACCCGGACGCACTAATCTCGTAACCCACCATATCGAAACCGCCCCGGGAGTGACGGTACGTTCCCGTCCGTATAGACTGCTGGAACACAAAAAAAAAATTGGTACAGGCAGAAATAAAGGCCATGCTGGAGTTGGGCATAATAGAGGAGTCACACAGTGCCTGGAGTAGCCCCATTGTTCTGGTAGGGAAACCAGATGGGTCTATCCGGTTCTGTGTGGATTACAGAAAGGTGAACGAAGTTTCACGGTTTGATGCTTATCCAATGCCTAGGGTCGATGAACTCTTGGATCGGCTGGGCACGGCTCGTTTTTTTTCGACACTGGATCTGACCAAGGGCTACTGGCAGATTCCCTTGTCGCCAGAGTCCAAGGAAAAATCGTCTTTCTCCGCTCCGGACGGTTTGTACCAATTTCGGACACTTCCATTCGGGTTATTCGGGGCTCCAGCCACGTTCCAACGCCTTATGGATCGGGTGCTGCGTCCGCATGTCGCATATGCTGCAGTTTATATTGATGATATTATCATCCACAGTAGCGACTGGGCACAGCATATGCGGCATGTGGGGGCGGTGCTCGACTCATTGAGGCGGGCGGGGCTCACGGCTAACCCGAGGAAGTGTGCAATTGGCAGAGCGGAGGTACGGTATTTGGGGTACCACTTGGGAAGTGGACAGGTGCGGCCTCTAGTGGACAAAACCGCGGCGATTGCGACCTGCCCCCGGCCCAAGACAAAAAAAGAGGTGAGGAGGTTCTTGGGGTTGGCCGGTTACTACAGGAGGTTTATTCCTGCCTTTTCGGAGCTGACCAGCCCCTTGACTGATTTAACTCGAAAAGGTGCCTCAGAGCCGGTCCAGTGGACGGAGTTGTGCCGGAGGGCGTTTGAGAGGGTAAAAGAAGCACTCTGTGGGGAGCCGCTGTTGTTCACACCTAACTTTTCTCTCCCTTTCACCCTGCAGACAGACGCGTCGGACAGAGGGCTGGGGGCGGTGTTGACCCAGCAGGTGGAGGGAGTCGATCGCCCGGTGCTGTACATAAGCCGCAAACTTTCACAGCGGGAGGCGAAGTACAGCACCATTGAGAAAGAATGCCTCGCTATCCGGTGGGCGGTTGGGTCCCTCCGGTATTACCTGCTGGGCCGCGCATTCACCCTCTGGTCGGACCACGACCCCCTCCGGTCGGACCACGCCCCCCTCCAGTGGCTCCACCGCATGAAAGATACCAACGCACGAATCACCCGTTGGTATCTGGCTCTTCAGCCGTTTAATTTTAAGGTGGTTCATAGGCCGGGGGCGCAGATGGTGGTGGCGGACTTCCTCTCTCGCCTCGAGGTGGGGGTTGGTCATCGGCCGGATGGCACCCCGGTCTAAGTATGTGGCAGGGTGGGCGTGGTTAGCCTCTGCTTGCAGAGAGAGAGTGAGCGGAGCGGCTCTCGGACCCGGAACCACAGATGTCATGAGTTAGTCAGGACAACACGATAATTAACAATTGAATGATTGTTGGATTGTTGCCTGATTGCTTTGACAGTGAGCCTGGGCTTTAAGCAGGAGATGAAAGGGGCTGGCCGATGACGGGAGAGGACGGAAGAGAAGTGTCCGATAGTACCGTAGCCAGCAAATATTCCAAAAAGACAAATAAAGTGTCTGTTGAAATTACAGCTCCTGTGTACTGCCTGTTCTTCCGTGAGGGTGGCTCTCGATCTTGCCACATATACATCTCAAAGTCAGCTAATAAACTCAGTCTTGAGAGGACTCAGGATTGTAAAAGAGGTAAATTTTTATTGTGTGGGGCCTTTAAGACATCAGTTTTCAATGTTATTATTGCTTACTGTTTGAGCTAGACTGCTTGCGTTACGACGACCCTTTTCTCAGTTGGTTGGCTGGGGTGTTGGTCCCATGATCACATGAAGCAATGAGGTGGTTCGCAACTCCCAACAAAAAATAACTACTACTTGTACAATTACAATTATTTATTGTGCTGAACAATGTTTACATTGCCTTCCAGTTCAATGCAGGTTTTGTTTGACGTGTGAGTGGAAGCGAGTCGATCACATGCAAGAAGGACTTGAAAATATTAACATACCTCTACTTTCACCATGTCTTCTTTTTATTGATATCGCTAATTTTCTCTGAGAGAAAACGCCACACCAGAGACAAGTTGTCTTCAACAGCCTCCCTTTCCTCTCCTTTGAAGTCTGTCCTTGAGGCACTCTGGTTAAAAGTAACAAAATTCAAAACACAAAATTTATCAAAAATGTTTTAAACAGTTTGAATATACAGCATGAATTATGAGTTAGATACTATGTCAATTTTAAAATAATTTATCTTGTTGTCTACCTTTGATTGCAGTAACTTTGTGGTGTCAAGCGGGTACAGATCCTTTCCAAAAAATTAGAATATCATGGAAAAGTTTTTTTTTTTTCATAATTCCATTCAAAAAGTGAAACTTTCATAGATTATAGATTCATTACACACAAAGTGAAATATTTCTAGCCTTTATTTGTTTCATTTTTCATAATTTTGGCTTACAGCTCCAGAAAACCCCCAAAACAGTATTTCAAGAAATTAGAATAGTGTGTCGAAAATCAGCATTTACTTCAGTTATTTCAGAGAATTAATGTTTTAGACTGAGTGTCACACTATCATCTAATTTACTCAAAACACCTGCAAAGTTTATCTCAGTTTGGTTCAGTATGGGGAAGACTGCAGACTTGACAATTGGCCAAAAGACCATCATTGACACCCTCCAGAAGATGGGTAAGCCACAAAAGGTCATCGCTAAGGAGGCTGGCTGTTCACAGAGTGCAGTGTCCAAGCATATCAATAGAAAGTTTAGTGGAAGGGAAAAATGTGGCAGGAGAAGGCGCACAAGCAAAAGAGATGACCGTAGGCTTCGGCGGATTGTCAAGCAAAGACGATTCCAAAATTTGGCGGAGATGCAGAGGGAGTGGACTGAGGCTGGAGTCAGTGCTTCAAAAACCACCACGTACAGACATATCCGGGACATGGGCTACAACTGTCGGATTCCTCGAGTCAAGCCACTCCACTCATTCTCTGAAATAACTGAAGTAAATGCTGATTTTCGACACACTATTCTAATTTCTTGAAATACTGTTTTGGGGGTTTTCTGGAGCTGTAAGCCAAAATTATGAAAAATGAAACAAATAAAGGCTAGAAATATTTCACTTTGTGTGTAATGAATCTATAATCTATGAAAGTTTCACTTTTTGAATGGAATTATGGAAAAAAAAACAACTTTTCCATGATATTCAAATTTTTTGGAAAGGATCTGTATTTGCCACAGAGCCTTTTGTAGAGTTGCATTTTTGACCCTGTCGCACTCCTGTCTTTTAGTGTCAGGGAGCCCCAGATGGCTACAGCCAAGGATCTGCTAAATATTTAACTTCAGTCCAATCGTGAACCTTTTAAGAAAATAAATTTTAATGCAATTAGTTTCTCTACCTTTCCTAGAGACATACCATTTATTCAAATCCACAGATTTACAAATAAATTTATGAATGGATTGATTAGATGAAGCAATTTAAGGGAACTTTGCTTGAAGATGTAGGCTGCCTTTGTAACAGGGTCATTCCATGTCATTTCCCACACCATGACACCTAAAATCTCAGATTGTTATAACCCTTTTTACTCATCTTTACCAGTGGTGCCAATAATAGTGGGGGGCACTGTATGTCTTTATAAGACTCCCTAATGAAATGACAACCCAATAATCCCTACTTCTGATTAATTTAAACTACAGATCGAAATAGTTTGCTGCAAATTTCCTATGAAATCCAAAAATTATTAACATCCATGTAGGGTAAAGATAACATAACAATGTGTTTATCATAAAACTGTTCTTTAGCATATCAAACTGATATGTACAATTTTGAAGTGGCTGAAAATCCAAAAATTCAGGATCAGATACATGAGTGTATTGTATTTAAATATGGCACAAATAACCCTCCATATGTAATGACCTGAGGTCGACATGATAATAGCAATACAAGTAAACTGTACCATTTATTTTTCACTCTGGTCTCTCTTTCATCATCCTCACTTTACATTGGTGGTAGCCATAGATATTCTGGAGGCTTCCAGTTCCTAGATAATCTTTTGTGTGTATCTGCTTAACAGATCGCCTGGTGCTGTAGTGGCACCATAGTTCCTTCACTATGGGTGTATCTGCTTAACAGATCATCTGGTGCTGTAGTGGCACCATAGTTCCTTCACTATGGGTGTATCTGCTTAACAGATCATCTGGTGCTGTAGTGGCACCATAGTTCCTTCACTATGGGTGTATCTGCTTAACAGATCATCTGGTGCTGTAGTGGCACCATAGTTCCTTCACTATGGGTGTATCTGCTTAACAGATCGCCTGGTGCTGTAGTGGCACCATAGTTCCTTCACTATGGGTGTATCTGCTTAACAGATCACCTGGTGCTGTAGTGGCACCATAGTTCCTTCACTATGGGTGTATCTGCTTAACAGATCATCTGGTGCTGTAGTGGCACCATAGTTCCTTCACTATGGGTGTATCTGCTTAACAGATCGCCTGGTGCTGTAGTGGCACCATAGTTCCTTCACTATGGGTGTATCTGCTTAACAGATCGCGTGGTGCTGTAGTGGCACCATAGTTCCTTCACTATGGGTGTATCTGCTTAACAGATCACCTGGTGCTGTAGTGGCACCATAGTTCCTTCACTATGGGTGTATCTGCTTAACAGATCACCTGGTGCTGTAGTGGCACCATAGTTCCTTCACTATGGGTGTATCTGCTTAACAGATCATCTGGTGCTGTAGTGGCACCATAGTTCCTTCACTATGGGTGTATCTGCTTAACAGATCGCCTGGTGCTGTAGTGGCACTATAGTTATACCCGTATAGGAGTATCTGCCTAACAGGTCTCCTGGTACCATAGTCACACTGTATGGAATCATTTGGTTATACTTTGTTGGTGAACCTGTTCATGTTTCTTTGTCTTAGCAGCATGTTATCCTGTGTTTAGCTATAGGTATTGAATGTGTTCATATTTGCTCTCACAGTCTTAACCAGTGATTATTGTCATTAATAAATTATTCTATTTATAGACCTGATTTGCGTGGTCTCCGTGAATTGTGTCTCTATTGCCGGATTTCACACTGACTAATCTTGTTTGTGGTAATGTGACGGCTCTGCTAGGCCTTAGCCAGTACTAGGCAGATTCTATGTTCAATACCTCTGAGTACCTGTGATGGTGACATGTTCCAAACCTCTGAGTTTCTCTTTTCCTAGTATATGGTGGATTCTATAGTCAAAAACCTCTGAGCACCTGTGATGGTGACATGTTCCAAACCCTCTGAGTTTCTCTTTTACCTAGTAGATTCTATGGTCCGAACCTCCTGGAGATGGGCATGGAGTTGAGCGAGTGGTGGGGGTGGACCACTCGCAGGTAGCGGTCCACAGCCACGGCGGTCAGGAATAAAATGCTGCCACCACGGTTCGTGGCCAGCATGAAGAGGGAGATACGACAGAAGGCGTCGCCAAAGACCCAGTCCAGCCTTCTCAAGTAGTAGTCGGCATGGAATGGCAGGGCCATGTTGAGCAGGAAGTCAGCCAGAGCCAGGTTGAGCAGCAAGACGGTGCTGCTCTTCCAGGGCTTCATGTGGAAACAGAAGATCCAGAGGGCCCCGCCGTTACCCAGCATCCCCAGTGTGCATTCCAGCAGGAGCAGAGGTGGCAGCACGCTGGAGAGCAGCTGCCCTTTAAACGCACAACATGATTCAATCGTCCAAACCATCTTCTCTTCAGACCTCAACCAGTACATCCGGGGTTCTCTTCAGCAATGGCATGCTAACACAGAGCCTCTGGTTTTCTTGATGAGAGGAAGTCTCTGAAGAAAAAATAGACATCTGAAACCACATTTTCCACAATGTTCTGTCACCCTCAACCCCCCCCCCCCTTTGAAGAATCGGCTTGAAGGCCATTGTGGCAGGGTGGGCGTGGTTAGTCTCTGTTTGCAGAGAGAGAGTGAGCAGAGCGGCTCGCGGATCCTGAGTCACAGCTGTCATGAGTTAGTCAGGACAACGCGATAATTAATGATGGAATGATTGTTTGATTGTTGCCTGATTGCTTTGACAGTGAGCCTGGGCTTTAAAAGAGGGAAGCGGGAGATCAAAGGGGCGGGCGGATTACGGGAGAGGACGGAGGAAAGATCCACGAACGCCGTAGCCAGCCCGAAAGTATTTACAACCGAATAAACCATATTATCATCAAAGCCTTGTGTACTGCCTGTTCTTCCCGAGGGTGGCACTCGATCTTGCTACAGTGGTGGCCAGTATGGGGATCAAAGCACGAAGAACAGACAGGAAATGAACACAGAGCAGGAAAGAACGGAAGCGGGGCAGCCGGTCGTGGCGCTCGCCCGTATGCTGGAGGCAATGGCTCTCATGCAGGAGAGACAAGCTGCAGTACACGCAGAGCAGATGGAGGCTCTGCGTGTACAAGCCACCCTCCAGACGGAAGCGCTGCGACAGCTAGCCACCGTCGGGGGGGCAGGATACCGGGATCAGCCCTCCCGACCCCAGGTAAAAATACAATTACCTAAGATGACTGTGGATGATGACGCCCAGGCCTTCCTGGACAGTTTTGAAGTGGCCGCAGAGGCGTGTCAGTGGCCCAGTGAAGAGTGGGTGGTACGCCTCCTACCCCTGTTATCGGGGGAAGCCCAGCAGGCGGCGCATGGGTTGCCGGCGATAGCTCGGGCTACCTACGACAATGTCCGAAAGGCCATCCTGGATCGGCTGGGGTTCAGCCCCGAAGAGCAACGGCGCCGGTTCCGGGAAGCATCCCTGGGCAGGGGGGATCGACCGTTTGCGTTCGCCCAGCGGCTCACGGACATGGCTAGGCGCTGGTTACAGCCGGACATCCGGTCCGCCGCGGGAGTACTGGAGCAGGTGGTACTGGAGGCATTTATGGGCGGGCTGCCAGAGGCAACAGCCAGCTGGGTTCGCTGCCACCGACCCACCAGCCTGGAGCTGGCTGTGGCCCTGGCCGAAGACCATCTGGCCACTGTGCCCAGCAGTCCGCCGCAAAGGCCACCGGAACCGGCTCCAAGGAGGAAACCTCCTCCTCGCACGGGCCCAGCGCCTTGGTCCCGAGACCCCGCTACAACCCTCCCCAGAATTAATTCTCCGTTTCTTCTCCCTCCCTCTACAGGCTCAGGCTCGGTGGCGGGAGGGTCCGACCCACAGAGGGCTCCGCAGGCGTCTGGACCGGGGTGTTGGCGGTGCGGTCAGCTCGGTCACCTGCGCCGCGAACTGTCCAATGATGGAAGTGGGGCAGGTGGTCCGGGTTGTCGGGCCGCCTTCTCTCGCTCACGATCCAGAGGGGGCGTACTGCATCCCGGTAAGGGTGCAAGGGAGTGAACACCGGGCGTTGTTGGATTCGGGGGCTATGCAGTCCATGATTCGGCAAAGCCTGGTTCGACCCGAGGCATTGATTGAGGCACCATGGGTATCGATTAGGTGCGTGCATGGTGATGTGCACAAATATCCAGTAGTGCCGGTCAAAATTTATTATAACGAACAAATGCATATAGTTAAAGCCGCGGTTAGCTCCCGGCTGTCGCACCCCTTAATTTTGGGAATTGATTGGGCGGGGTTTCGTAAAGTGTCAGGGAAGCTGTGGGAGGTGCGATCCCGACTGGTAGGGACAGGTGAGGTGTGTGCTGCTGACGGTGATGACGCAGGGTCAGTCGACGCGGTCGAGGGGGGGACGGAGCCGAGGGAGCCGCGAAAGGAGACTCCCCTGGCTTCGGTGTTTTCCCCCACGGAGGATTTCCCACTCGAACAGTCTCGGGATGACACCTTACGCTTTGCCTTCGATCAGGTGATGCGTATTGATGGTCAACAGGTACGACCTGAGGCAGCTCTTTCTCACCCGTATTTCTCGATTATTAGAGATAGGTTATATCGAGTGTGTCGGGACGCTCAGACAGGGGAAGAAAATACCCAGTTGTTGGTACCCAAAAGCCGCAGGGAAATGGTTTTCCAAGCGGCTCATTATAACCCCATGGCAGGACACTTAGGATACGAAAAAACACTTAACCGTATAATGGCCCGATTTTATTGGCCGGGCATTTGGGCAGACGTACGTCGGTGGTGTGCGTCTTGCCCGGAATGTCAATTAGTGAATTTCCCGGCCGTCCCAAAAGCGCCGTTGCAGCCACTTCCATTAATAGAGGTCCCGTTTGATAGAGTGGCTATGGACCTCATCGGGCCATTTGAACGGAGCACTCAGGGATACCGATTCGTATTAGTTCTGGTGGATTATGCGACCCGGTATCCCGAAGCAGTTCCGCTGCGGAATATCTCGGCTAAGAGTGTTGCGCAGGCACTGTTTCAGATCATCTCCCGCGTCGGAATCCCGAAAGAGATTCTGACGGACCAGGGCACCTCGTTTATGTCACGAACACTAAACGAACTATACGCGTTATTGGGCATTCAGTCAATTAAAACCAGCGTGTACCATCCCCAAACGGATGGGCTCGTTGAGCGCTTTAATAGGACTTTGAAGTCAATGATTCGGAAGTTTGTTCACGAGGATAGTCGGAATTGGGATAAATGGCTAGTCCCTTTACTATTTGCAGTGCGGGAGGTTCCCCAGGCCTCCACGGGATTTTCTCCCTTTGAACTAATGTTTGGGCGGAAGCCCCGGGGAGTCTTGGATCTGGTTAAAGAAACCTGGGAGGAAGGTCCAAGCTCTAGTAAAAGCGAAATACAGTACGTCATGGACCTACGAGCAAAACTCCATACACTGGGGAGGGTATCACGGGAGAATTTGCTCAAGGCCCAGGAGCGGCAGCAAACGTACTATAATAAAGGGACGAAACTCAGGCAATTTTCACCGGGAGATAAAGTACTGGTATTACTTCCAACCTCCAGCACAAAATTGCTCGCCAGGTGGCAAGGGCCCTTTGTGGTCACACGGCGAATAGGGGAGGTAGACTACGAGGTGGTGCGTTCTGATAGGGAAGGAGCTAAACAAATCTACCATCTGAACCTATTAAAAGCTTGGAAAGAGGTGGCGGCTGTCTCGCTGGTGACGGTGGATCAGGAGAAAGATGAGCTGGGGCCGGAGGTACCAATTTCACCCAATCAGACCCCGCCCCTTTCGGATGGCCATCTCTCGCCAAGCCAGCAGGCAGACCTTGCCCTGTTGCAAAAGCAGTTCGCGGATGTGTTTTCTCCCCTACCAGGACGCACTAATCTTGTAACCCACCATATAGAAACCGCCCCGGGAGTGACGGTACGTTCCCGTCCGTATAGACTGCCGGAACACAAAAAAAAATTGGTTCAGGCAGAAATAAAGGCCATGCTGGAGTTGGGCGTAATAGAGGAGTCGCACAGTGCTTGGAGTAGCCCCATTGTTCTGGTAGGGAAACCAGATGGGTCTATCCGGTTCTGTGTGGATTACAGAAAGGTGAACGAAGTTTCACAGTTTGATGCTTATCCAATGCCTAGGGTCGATGAACTCTTGGATCGGCTGGGCACGCCTCTTTTTTTTTCGACACTGGATCTGACCAAGGGCTACTGGCAGATTCCCTTGTCGCCAGAGTCCAAGGAAAAATCGGCTTTCTCCGCTCCGGACGGTTTGTACCAATTTCGGACACTTCCATTCGGGTTGTTCGGGGCTCCAGCCACGTTCCAACGCCTTATGGATCGGGTGCTGCGTCCGCATGTCGCATATGCGGCAGCCTATATTGATGATATCATCATCCACAGTAGCGACTGGGCACAGCATATGCGGCATGTGGGGGCGGTGCTCGACTCATTGAGGCGGGCGGGGCTTACGGCTAACCCGAAGAAGTGTGCAATTGGCCGAGCGGAGGTACGGTATCTGGGGTACCACTTGGGAAGTGGACAGGTGCGGCCTCTAGTGGACAAAACCGCGGCGATTGCGACCTGTCCCCGGCCCAAGACAAAAAAAGAGGTGAGGAGGTTCTTGGGGTTGGCCAGTTACTACAGGAGGTTTATTCCTGCCTTTTCGGAGCTGACCAGCCCCTTGACTGATTTAACTCGGAAAGGTGCCTCAGAGCCGGTCCAGTGGACGGAGTCGTGCCGGAGGGCGTTTGAGAGGGTAAAAGAAGCACTCTGTGGGGAGCCGCTGTTGTTCACACCTAACTTTTCTCTCCCTTTCACCCTGCAGACAGACGCGTCGGACAGAGGGTTGGGGGCGGTGTTGACCCAGCAGGTGGAGGGAGTCGATCGCCCGGTGCTGTACATAAGCCGCAAGCTGTCGCAGCGAGAGACAAAGTACAGCACCATTGAAAAGGAATGCCTCGCTATCCGGTGGGCGGTCGGGTCCCTCCGGTATTATCTGCTGGGCCGCTCATTCACCCTCTGGTCGGACCACGCCCCCCTCCAGTGGCTCCACCGCATGAAAGATACCAATGCGCGAATTACCCGTTGGTATCTGGCTCTTCAGCCATTTAATTTTAAGGTGGTTCATAGGCCGGGGGCGCAGATGGTGGTGGCGGACTTCCTCTCTCGCCTCGAGGGGAAAAGGGGGGGGGGGGGGGGGGTTGGTCATCGGCCGGATGGCACCCCGGCCTAAGTCGGGCGGTGGGGGTATGTGGCAGGGTGGGCGTGGTTAGTCTCTGTTTGCAGAGAGAGAGTGAGCAGAGCGGCTCGCGGATCCTGAGTCACAGCTGTCATGAGTTAGTCAGGACAACGCGATAATTAATGATGGAATGATTGTTTGATTGTTGCCTGATTGCTTTGACAGTGAGCCTGGGCTTTAAAAGAGGGAAGCGGGAGATCAAAGGGGCGGGCGGATTACGGGAGAGGACGGAGGAAAGATCCACGAACGCCGTAGCCAGCCCGAAAGTATTTACAACCGAATAAACCATATTATCATCAAAGCCTTGTGTACTGCCTGTTCTTCCCGAGGGTGGCACTCGATCTTGCTACAGCCATATTCAAAGTTTTTTTTAATGAAACTGAAACACTTCACCATTCTAACTGAAGAAAATAATACTTAAAATGTATATTCTAGAGTTATGGAGATGGTCCACTCTGAAAGTTCCTGCCTTGAATTATATTTGCACATATAGTTTAAAAAGCATCTGCAGTTCATTCTCACTCACTCAGACTGCTGAGATACTGTTTAATGATACAGAATGCTTTCTTGGACTTACACTACTCACAAAAAGTTAGGGATATTCGGCTTTTGGGTGAAATTTCAGGGTCAGATAGCCCAGGGCTAAGGTTGGTGCTAGCCCACTTTAGAATGTGCAAGCGTGAACACTTGCTTAGCCCTGGGCTAAAATCTCTCAGCCTGGGGCTAAGGAGGCTGCCCAGGGCTAAGGACAGTGCGAACAGGCCTAAAGTAGGCTAGTAATACTTTCAGCCACAGAGATGTTTTTTTTAAACATTCGGAGAAAATCAAACAGTGTTGGTGGTTTAAACATAATGAGCCGTTTAAAGTTAATTGAATTCCTCATTAATTTAAAGAGGAACGCATAATTGGAGCATCTCACTGAGTGATAATATTATGAATTTTTTTTGCTGCACTTCACAGCAAGGCCTTCACCACGGCAATAAATAATAACGAGATCAATGGTTCAAAAATTTGAATAAAATCTTGAGTCATTACCGCAATGTAATAATAATAATAATAATAATAATAAAAAATAAAAAAACATGCACACATGCCTACACACACACACACACACACACATACACTACTCACAAAAAGTTAGGGATATTCGGCTTTCGGGTGAAATTTCAGGATGAACCTAAAATGCACTATAACCTTTACAGGTGAAATTAATTTGACCTTCTCTAAACTTTTGAATGCACATGTCCAACTATTCAATGTTTCAGTACTTTTTGCACAACTTGCTGTTCTCTAACAAGGAGCTGAACGGCAAAATTCACAACAGGTGTTTGATCCATGAATCGACCAATAAATTTCCTGGTTCAATTAGAATTGGTATTTAAACAGTCCTCTTCATCATGCTGTTCACATTCTGACATCATGAGACCAAGACGACACCTAACAATTGATCAACAGTACCTCGCCATTGCGAGGCTTCAAACAGGATGTTCTCAGAGGGAAGTGGCCACTGAGCTTAGAGTGTCACAGAGTGTCATCAGCAGGTTGCAACAGAGATACAGAGAGACTGGAAGAGTCACAGAAAGGCATAGAAGTGGACGTCCTTTGGCCACATCCCACACTGATGACCGCTTCATTGTGAACAGTGCCCTGCGGAACCGGATGATGAATGCCACTCAACTCCAGGCACATTTAAGGGAGGTGAGAGGCACCCAAGTGTCACGTCAGACCATTCGAAACCGTTTACATCAGCGTGGTCTGCGTGCTAGACGACCTGCAAGGGTACCTGACCACACCACCAGGCACAGGCATCATCGTCTTGCATGGGCCAGGGAGCATTTACGCTGGACGAGGGACCAGTGGGCCTCAGTGCTGTTCTCTGATGAAAGTCGATTCACGTTGAGCAGAAATGATGGCCGCCAACGATGTTGGAGACGTCAAGGAGAGCGCTATGCATCAGCCACTGTTGTCACCAGACGACCCTTTGGTGGTGGCGGTGTTACAGTGTGGGCAGGTGTGTCTAGTCAATACAGAACTGCCCTACACTTTGTGAATGGTACAGTGACAAGCCCATACTACCTGAATAACATCATTAATCCAGTCATTGTGCCCCTGCATGAACAACACAGGCCTAATTTCATCTTCATGGACGACAATGCTCCAGCTCATCGAGGTCGCATCATTAGGGAAAGGCTGCTGGAGACTGGGGTACCTCAAATGGAGTGGCCTGCACTTTCTCCAGACCTGAATCCCATAGAAAACCTATGGGATCAGCTGACTCACCGTGTAGAGGCTCGTAACTCTGTACCCCAGAACCTTCAAGAAGAGTGGGATGCCATGCCTCAGCAGACAATAAGTCGACTTGTGAACAGCATGAGACGTCGTTGTCAAGCTGTAATTGATGCTCAAGGGCACATGACAAGTTATTGAGACATTGACATTTTTGTTGTGGTATACCCACCACTGTTGTTGGCTTTTGTTTCAATAAATTGTTTGAGATGAGGAAATCACCATTGCATGCTTCTACTTAAATGCCCTACTTTCATGATACGTATAATATCACTGTAGCGTGAACTTACATTTTCCATAAATTTCACCCGAAAGCCAAATATCCCTAACTTTTTGTGAGTAGTGTATAATGTGTTTATGAACTTCCTTTAAATACAGATCTGGGGCCCTATCCTGGCG
Organism: Synaphobranchus kaupii; assembly: GCA_029718625.1. Taxonomy (NCBI): domain Eukaryota; kingdom Metazoa; phylum Chordata; class Actinopteri; order Anguilliformes; family Synaphobranchidae; genus Synaphobranchus; species Synaphobranchus kaupii. Next base: position 28,697,078 of record CM056376.1, on the reverse strand, counting down.
ATCTTGGCGCTTGGTCTAAGCGCATGGCGCTAAGTCCATTTAGGGCGTGTCAAAGTCCACTTTTGCTATTTTAACGGCGTGTTTTTGGGGCGCTAAGTATGGCGCAAGGTGCAACTGGGCTGAACCTAGTCTCTTCATTAATTATAGCATGTGTCTTGGGCATGACATGCAATAAACCAATCAAAATGTCATATCCCATTCCCTTTAAAAGCCTGCTTTTCCACCTTGGCGCATTGCTTATGATGGTGAAACAGACATGCTTGTGCGTGTTTAGTCCGATCAAGGAATAGGCTATATGGATCAATAGTAGCCTATGATCAATATTATTCGGGCTAACCATTATGAGTTCCCGGTAATTCCTGACAGTGCTGTTTACAAAATATATGCGGTTAAATTTCGTTAAAAGCACCTGCAACAGCTGAGAATAAGCGACCAATGGCTTCCGTGTCACCTTAGAAAACGCCAAATTAGCTTGCTTGTTTAACGAATTTCGTTTGATTATGCAATGAACTCATGTTCAAGGTTCATCCGAAGTTCATTAGGCTACCTGCATCCTAATTTTGATTAATAACATAAATAATGTTATTTTGCCTTAATGATGACACTAAATACAATAAATCTGTCAGGTTGGCAACCCATAGGTTCAGCATATTTTCCCTTGTTTTATAATGTCCTGCTTATGGAAATGTGGCCAACCTATTTTACTGGTAGCATAATGCTTTAAAACGATTCACTTTCCCAGGAAGACCGTGAAAAGTGTGATTTACAGCAGGGGAAACAGACCTGCTCATGTAAAGCGCACATGTAGATAATGGCATTAAAATTAATTGTAAATTAATTGTAATTTTGTAACGTGCTGCAAATTTCGTTTCTAATTAGCCGCTTAGTTCTCTTTAAAATATTTTGTTCAGTTATGGAATAACAGGTGAAATCAGCGGGGTTTTAATAAGCTGAGGGTATGGAAACCTTGTCACTGTAATTAAAAAAATATGAAGGACGAAGAATAGCTAAAGTTACAATTCAGTTAACATGATGACATTTATCTCCGTTTTTTAACCATAGGCTATCGAAAAAAACCTTATGCACAGCGAATCCGCTGTAGCCTAGGCTATTTGAAATACAATAAAAGCAATATTCACTGGACAAGGTTTTGAACTTTTTTCAGTCACAAACCATTCTATTTACTTACAGGCTGTATTCCTAGATAAACAGAGCTGTATTGTAATGGTCTGAAGCGCATTTTCAGAACTCAAATGTCCGTCTATTGCAGTGCGCGAGTTTTCCATTGAATGACAATTCACGCATTAGGTGTAAATGACAATTTGCGCATTAGGCTTGATATAGGTGTTATCAGCTCCTTTTTAATGGATAGCCATTGTCCCGTACCATAGCACATCGCCTGGATGTTGATGGAGTGGGCTGAGAGCAATGTAATGTGACATTGTTTCCCTTCGCTGAGGGAAAGGTATGTGGACCTATTGAACCTTTTATTATTATGCATTTTTGATATAGCCTACACAATAATAATATTTCACATTGTGATCTAGATATTTTAGTCATGCTTGTGCGCGCCCCTGTGTGTAACAGACAGGAGGGTACGCGCGTTGTGCACACGCCTATGTAGATGCACTTATATGCGCCGTTAAAATAACATGTAAACAACTGCAACATGACTTTAGACCAGGTTTGTGGTGGTTCTAGCGCAAAGCGCTTTCTGCTGGCTCAAGATAGCAATACGCCAAAAAGAATCCTGGCCACTCCTCATCTTAAGACCAACACGCCCAGTTCACTTGTAATGGGCGCAAGAATACATGCTAGTTAAAGGACGTGAGCGCTAGGCGTTATAATGAGCCGAGCGCCGGGTGTAAGATAGCAAAGACACTTGCGTTTGGGTTAGCGCCGCTTTGCGCCGGGTGTAAGATAGGGCCCCTGAGGTTTTAACAGGAAGCTGCAGTGTGTTCTTATCGGCCTTAAAGGAGAACTCGGTCCATTTCACTCACTGCTGGGAAGTTCATATGTTGCTCCTTAAACAGCTGCTATGTTTTATACAGCAGCACTGCTCATGTGGAACACTAACAAGGGATCCATCCATAAGACTGAAAGACCTCCTCAAAGGGGCTTCAGGTACGACACCTGAACACAGAACCACAAAACCACACAAATCCACCAGCCCTTAGTTTAGGTTATATTGGTTCAGAGAAGGTATAAATCATCATCTCCTTGAAGGTGAGTTTTTTTTTGTGTTTGTTAATAAACCAGGTAGTCCAAGCAAGTGAGCCCAAAACAGTTGAATTTATTATTCTAAAGATTGCTTTAGTGCAATGTTTTTGGAGGAACTCATAATCATATCACACCTTTGGCAACTGAGAATAAAGCCACACTACAGAACTGGTTGGGGGGGTGGAGGAGGGGGCAGAGTCCATGGTTTCCAGTTTCTATACAGTAAATAAAATAGAAAAAAGGCTGCTTTGAATGCATTGGTTTTTTTGGCCAGGTCATTCTGGGTCACGTGGTGTCCATTTGTAAAAGTGCAGGTTCCCTCTTCACTTCTTAACTTCTCCCAGGTCCTCTATGCTGTCGTCATCCACCTACAGACAGGGATAGAGACACAGTCTGCTGAAGGCTGGGCCACTGGAACACCAGAGACTGAAGGCGACTGCAGAGTCTCACTAGAGTCTAACTGCAGTCTCACTAGAGTCTCTCTCCAGTCTCATTACAGAGTCTCACTGCAGTGACTGGACTGCACATTCCCCTGTGTGTGTGTGTGTGTGCACATGTTTTTCTGAGAAATTTGTCATCAACAGAGATGGGACCAATTCCATTTCAATTCAGCAAATTCAGGAAAATATTCAATTCATTAACCCACTGAAAAATACCCACAGAATATTACAGGTATTTCTCAATTTGTGAACTGAAATGTAATGTAGTGTTATGTATTGCAGTGTGATGTAGTGTAATGTAGTGAAATGTAGTGTATTGCAGTGTGATGTAGTGTAATGTAATGTAGTGTTATGTATTGCAGTGTAATGTAGTGTAATGTAGTGAAATGTAGTGTATTGCAGTGTGATGTAGTGTAATGTAATGTAGTGTTATGTATTGCAGTGTAATGTAGTGTTATGTATTGCAGTGTAATGTAGTGTACTGCAGTGTAATGTAGTGAAATGCAGTGTAATGTAGTGTAATGTAATGTAGTGTAGAGAGGGGCAGTGAGAGGGGATCACCTCGGGCCACTTGTCCTGAATGACGTCGATGATGTCATCTGTAAAATCTCCCTGAATGATGATCTCGTCCTCGGCCATTACTGACGCTCCGCAGGAGAACTTCTGCGCAAAGAATCTCTGGGCTTCTTTAAGGTCAATGTCTGCGGAGAAGAGGGGAGGAGACGTTGGGACATTCCCAACAATCATCATCAAAATTACGCCCAAAATATACTGCATGGAATACACACATTGTACTGAAACACAAAATCCCATCAAGGTAAATTGATTATTTGATTATATAAAGTGAGGTTTGTTGAAACAGAAACCATTTTTGATCTGTAGATCAAGACTCAAAGGTGAGCTTTTTAGCCTCTTGTTCAACACCTGTCCCCAATAAACCACATCTATATCCTACTTGAGGCTTGTGTTCTTAAGATATGACCAGAAAACTATTACAGTCCTCAGGCTGGTTGTCAAGTACTCTTTAAAAGGTTCCCACTGTTTTCAACAAGTGATTTTCCAGGACATTTTATGTGAGAAACACCTGTAAAATATAGAGGGGAAGATTGTGATGGTGGACTGGGGAGTGGGGAACCTGTGGTTTTGGCTTATAACCAGAGGTGGAAAGTCCAGGGGTTAGAAAGTAAAAGTCCTGCCACTTTTACTTTCTGAGCCTGGATTTTTCACCTCTGCCTATAACGTTACACTAAAACAATTTTCCAGGACAACTAATTGTTTTCCAGACATTTCGGCAATTTTATTATTTTCCATGACTGGAAATCTGCAAGAAAAGGTTCCAGGTTTTCCAGGACACGTGGGAACTGGGAACCCTGTGTCACATCTGGATTTAACAGGTCAGCCCGTGTGCACTGGCAGCAACTACTCTTAACTGCTGAATTATCACTTGTCATATATTTGATCTGTCAAAAGCTGCAGCTGCAGACTGCTTATGCAGGCTTGTAAATGTGTTAATGTGGTCTGGAGAGGTACACAGGCGAACACAGGCGAACCCCCCCCCCCCCCCCCCATCCACGAATGGAGTTTCACACTGATGGAAACTGGATTATAGATGTACAGTTATACAAAAGTTTTTAAAAGATGTTGTTTTTCATCTTCTAATGATGGCCTAGCACTGCCTCCCAATGGAGTCAAATTTGGTGCAAGTTTGGTGCAAGGCATCATGGGATAGGGACATGAGATCATTGGAAGTGTAAAGGTGACGGAACTTACCAAAGGTGTTGAGGCCACATACACGGGTCACATATTTCTTCTTGGCTCGCGGGATTTTGGCGATGGTTACTTTCTGGGGTACAGTCTTCTTCTTCTGTTTGATCTGACCCCTGCCCCCTGCAGGACAAAAATAAACATTACTCCTGTAAAGTAACACTGGATTAGACTGGTTGTAAAATAAGAGAATGTACACTGCCTGGCCAAAGTTACCGTTGCACCCGTCATGCATGGTGCCCACTGTACAAGCCTCTGGAGGCAGTGTTATGATCTGGGGTTGCTTCAATTGGTCAGGTCTAGGCTCAGCAACATTATGCAGCAATAAAATGAAGTCAGCGAAGTACCTGAATGTACTGAATGACCAGGTTATCCCATCAATGGGCATATTCCAGGACGACAATGCCAAGATTCATCGGGCTTAAATTGTGAAAGAGTGGTTCAGGGAGCATGAGGAATCATTTTCACACATGAATTAGCCACCAGAGTCCTGACCTTAACCCCATTGAAAGTCTTTGGGATGTGGTGGAGAAGACTTTATGGAGTGGTTTGACTCTCCCGTCGTCAATACAAGATGGCGGCCAAAAATGAATGCAACTCTGGACGGAAATAAATGTTGTGACGTTGCATAAGGTTGTCGAAACAATGCCACGATGAATGCATGCCGTAATCAAAGCTAAAGGCAGTCCAACAAAATATTAGAGTGTGCGACTTTTTTTTGGCCAGGCAGTGTATATTATCCACATATCCAGTGAAATCTCCATCATGACTGCCCCATCACTCTGGTAATTAGTGACTGCGCTCAAAGCACAGGGAGTAAAAAGAGAATCATAGACTCTGCTAGAGGAGCTAATTAGGATAAATGAGCTCACTAGGATAAATGAGCTCACTGAGCCGTTCCGGAAGGCAGCAGTCACACGTCTGAGTTTCTGCTTATTTGTGGTGAATCACCCTACAATTTTTATTTCAAGAGGTGTTCTTCTTTTTGGTCACTGAACAGGTTCCTGAAATACATACCGTTTAGATCCATAACTGTAACCCTGCGTATTTCTCAGAAAAACTGCTGTCATTCAATTCATATTCATCCTTCATCCGCCCTTTTCCTGTGTCAAAATGTTAAAAAAATTAATATATATATTTTTTTAAAAGCAGAACAAATCTGAAATTGAGTTTGTCTGAATGTTAAACAGTTTTGAAGTCACAAATGCAGAGCTACTGTGCTGCATAAAACTTGGATTGTTAAAATATCAACCATATAATTGGCTTAGCTTAGTAGAATGCTTTGTATTTACTTGGAATCTTTTTGATTGTAAAGGATGAGTGGTTGAATTTGAAGCAGAACTAAAATTATTTTGGGGTGTGAGATCTTACCCCTCTTTTGTTTCTTCTTCTCTTCCTCCTCACCAGCAGGGGGCGCCTCTCCTCCTCCTGCGTCCTGTTTCGGAGTGTTCCCTCCAGATCAAGCAAGGAAAACAACACACCGGTAACCACGGAGACCACACATTACTTCCTGGTTTGCCTAAGGCTCTTGGAAAGGTGCGGGCGTGCAGGTTTACCTATGGTCATCTTGGCAAACTCATCTGGAAAGTTCTTCTCCAGCCACTGTCTGCATTTCGCCGGCTCCGGCAGGTACTCGCAGTACTACAGAACGGAGAGAGGGGGGGACACGTCCAGCTCAAGATGGCACACAGCAGTAAAGTTCCCACCAATAAGGAAGAACCTATGGGAAGGACTGATCCAATCGCCCTCATCCAATCACAAACTCCAGAGCAAGGCGCCTGGAACTCTGGTCCTAGAGAGCCACAGGGTCTGCTGGGTTTTTAAATTTTTTTTTACACCTTTAAGTCGGTACCCATTTCAGCCCAAATAAATCAGGTTTATTGATCTGTGCTTCACAGGGTGAATTGAACGGATCAACTTCACTCAATTACCAAACATGGAAGAGTGTTGTCCCATCCCTGGGTGCTAAATGACTGTACCACAGACTAAGCAGATCTTTGAGACTCATCAGATACTCTGTTCTGTATCCATACCACAGAAAGCTCTGTTTCTCTACCACTGAAGCTCGATCAGTCTAATTTTCTGCATCTCCTGAAAATTATTTAAAGAGAGTGGCTTTCAGCACTGTAATGCCACACCGGAAATGCCCGTTACCAAGGAAATCTGTAGGTGAGAAGCAGAGAGGAAGGAAGGAACACAGGAAGGATCTGAGTATCTGGTGTGTCTATCGAATCTGTACAAGAACTGCCTGATATGACAACGTCCTGGACTATTGAAGTTAATCTGGAGAGAGGGGTGACTGCTAAAGCCAGAATTCATCACAGCACCTCAGGTGGTACACACAATGGGGCTCAGTTCTGCAGGAGGGGCTCCCAGGCTCCATTTTAGGGGGAAACACAAGGGCCACAATGTTCAGAAAGGCCAGAGGAGGGTCTGCTGGGTGGCTCATCCTGTTAAGGCACTGAGTGTGTGGGTGAGCCCCACAGTCTGGTATCTGTTAAGGCTCTGTTTGAGTGTGTGGGTGAGCCCCACAGTCTGGTATCTGTTAAGGCTCTGTTTGAGTGCGTGGATGAGCCCCACAGTCTGGTATCTGTTAAGGCACTGTTTGAGTGCATGGATGAGCCCCACAGTCTGGTATCTGTTAAGGCACTGTTTGAGTGCATGGACGAGCCCCACAGTCTGGTATCTGTTAAGGCACTGTTTGAGTGCGTGGATGAGCCCCACAGTCTGGTATCTGTTAAGGCACTGAGTGTGTCGGAGAAAAAGGTAAAAAAAGAAAAGAAAAACCAGACAACTGTTGAGAGTCACACATACCTCTGTTGGCAAGGAACACACTGTAAGAGAGGGAAATAAGAACAATTAGGAAATACTAACAGCTGATATATTAGTACATGTACAGGAAGTTTCTACCACATCTCTCGGTCATTTTGGGTATAGGCCTGCTTTGTACGGCAGATTCAGGTCTCAATCACATAAGGCACAAGAACCACCTGCATACTTCTTATTCATAAAAAACTCACAGATAAACTGACAGACACCATTAACACCATAGACCTCACGATACCGATAATGAGATTTGGGGACCCTGATAGGCGTGGAAAAGGGTTGAAAATACATAGCAGGACAATCTTAAAGGACACTCAGTAGCAGAAGAGGGCCGACCCAATAAGCAGCTGCTTAGGGTCCCGCGACCACCAGGGGGGCCTCTAATTCTTCTAAAGTATATATTATTTATAATGTTAGATTGAAGGGGGCCCCCAAATCATATCCTGCTTACAGCCCCTAAAATTCCAGGGCAGGCACTGCTCAGTTTTATGCGACAAAGAAAGCGTGTGCAAGCTTCCTCTTTTACACTCCATGTGTTTGTTTTTGCATAACTCTGGGGACTTCCTAAACATTAAAAGTATCACTGATACAAAATAGCAATGGCTCATTTATGTTTACATATATGAACTTTAGTGGTGGGGGGGGGGGGGGACACCTGTCGCACCCACATCCTCTTTAAACATGGTTGTCTGAGCAACAGAGACGAAAGGTCGCTCTCACTCCAGGAGAGTTCTCAGCATTTTGAAAAAGATTTATACTGTTGCAACGGGATATTTTGTGGTTGGTATGCTTTTTGATCTGCCTCCAGGGACTACTGTGAGCTGCAATAAACAGTAATACATTTTTTTAAATGGGAAATTGGCCAAAAATGTCAATGAACCCATAATCATCCGTCTTTGCATTTGGTTACATATACAGTCAACCCGGAAAGTCTGCACACCCCTTTCACCTTCTCCACGTTTTATTACGTTACAGACTTATACTACAATAGATTGAGTTCATTTTTTGCCTCAAACATCTACACACAATAGCCAATAATGACGAAGTGAAAACAGGTTTTTAGAAAATATGCAATTTTATTTTACTGACAAAAATAGGTTATTTAGGGGTTACATATCTGTACACACCCTTAGCCTAATACTTGGTTGCTGCACCTTTGGCAGCGATTACAGCTTCAAGGCGTCTTGGGAAAGAAGCTACAAGCTTGGCACACTTGTTTCTGGACATTTTTACCCATTCCTCTTGGCATATCCTTGCAAGCTCCGTCAGGTTGGATGGGGAGCGTCGGTACACAGCCATTTTCAGCTCTTTCCACAGATGTTCAATTGGATTCAGGTCTGGGCTCTGGCTGGGCCACTCAAGGACATGCACAGACTTTCTCCGAAGCCACTCCTTTGTTCTCTTGGCTGTGTGCTTCTGGTCGTTGTCATGTTGGAAGGTAAACCTTCGCCCCAGTCTGAGGTCCAGAGCGCTCTGGAGCAGGTTTTCTTCAAGGATCTCGGTGTACTTAGCTGCATTCATCTTTCCCTCTATCAGGACTAGTCGCCCCGTTCCCGCTGCTGAAAAACATCCCCACATCATGATGCTGCCACCGCCATGCTTCACTGTAGGGATGGTATTAGCCAGGTGATGAGTGGTGCCTGGTTTCCTCCAGACGTGACGCTTGGTATTCTGGCCAAAAAGTTAAATTTTGGTTTCATCAGACCAGAGAATCTTGATTCTCATGGTTTGAGAGTCCTCTAGGTGCCTTTTGGCAAACTCCAAGCGGGCTGTGATGTGCCTTTTACTAAGGAGAGGCTTCCGTCTGGCCACTCTACCATAAAGGCCTGATTGGTGGAGTGCTGCCTGGATGGTTGATCTTCTGAAAGGTTCTCCCATCTCCACAAGGATACGCTGGAGCTCTGTCAGAGTGACCCTCGGGTTCCTGCTCACCTCCCTGGCCAAGGCCCGTCTTCCCCGATTGCTCAGTTTGGCCGGGCGGCCAGGTCTAGGAAGATTTTTGGTGGTTCCAAACTTCTTCCATTTACGAATGATGGTGGCCACTGTGCTCGTTGGGACCTGTAAAGCTGCAGAGATTTTTCCGTACCCTTCTCCAGATCTATGCCTTGACACAATCCTGTTTCTGAGGTCTGCAGATAATTCCTTTGACCCCATGGCTTGGAGTTTGCTCTGACATGCACTGTCAACTGTGGGACCTTATATAGGCAGGTGTTGGCAATCCCCAATCATGTCCAATCAATTGAATTTATCACAGGTGGACTCCAATTAAGTTGTAGAAACATCTCAAGCAGTATCAGTGGAAACAAAATGCACCTCAGCTCACTTTTGGGTGTCATATATATTTTACATTTTGATTTTTAATAAATTAGCACAAATGTCTAAAAACCTGTTTACACTTTGTAATTATTGGCTATTTTGTGTAGAATTTTGAGACAAAAAATGAACTGTCTGTAACGTAATAAAACATGGAGAAGGTGAAAGGGGGTGTGCAGACTTTCCGGCTTGACTGTACTTTAGGTCTTATCGCCCACCTTTAGACAAAAGGGTTGTCAGCCATTCCTTCACGTACCTCCACAGTATAGCACTTTGAAAGGGTACCTGGAGTCTGCATCACCTCTACGGCCCACTTTGCTGTCTGGTGAACCCGGTTCTGCAATTTCAGTAGTAGCCATTGTGTATACTCTAGAATACATAGAGGTCATCAGTTTTTATGCATTTTGTATTTCGGATTTGTCATTTCTAAAATTTTGCAACCCACCCCCTTCCTTTATTCCACAATTTAGGTAAGTACTTTGCATTGACATACTCGTCTGGAACTGAATTTTGAAGCCAAACCATAATGGTCATAATGTATGGCTCTTCCTAAAACGCAACCATGCTGCCATCTAGCGGTATAGAATTTTAATTGAAAGACTTTGCTTAAAGGGATAGTTCGGAATTTTGGACATAATGTCTCAATTACGACTTACCCATGATGTAGTTGATTGATGGAAACCATTTTCAGCTAATTCCATGCTGTAGTGGATGCTACCGGTTACCATAGAGTTGCGCTAGCATTAGCAACGTGTGTATGTCCAAAAGAAGGGAAAGCATGGAATTAGCTGATAATGGTTTCCATCAATCAACTACATCATGGGTAAGTCGTAATTGAGACATTATGTCCAAAATTCCAAACTATCCCTTTAAGCAAAGATTTTGAAAACTTACATCATGGGACACTGGGTGCCAGAAGTGAGTTGTTTCAGCCAAATAAACACTTAAATTCTCTTTTTTTACTAGACTAGCTTTTTTAGCTTTTCAATATTATATTATTCTCCATATTTTCCGGGAGCAAATGTATGCAATCGGTGAAAGTTAAGGAAATGTTTACAATCCTCAAACCCCCCTCCACAACACACAGCGGAGGATAGCCATTCTCCTTTCTCTGTTTAATGCTTTCTGCTTTTATTTATTTGATTTTATTTGTTTATTTTTGTAGTTCCTCAAGATAGCCAAGATCCACTTGAAAATGTATCGTTTTAAATGATCATTGCGCATATGTAAAATATTCATGAACTATGCCAACCAGAAACCGTCACTGAGATCAGTGTAGGCATAAACTAAAACAGCAGATGATTAAAAAAACACCGATGAATCCATTCCAACTGGATTCAGCCCAAAACAGTTGGCAGTATCAAAACAGAGCAAGGCTATGAAATTACCCGTGCTGCCTGGAATCAAGTCATTTCTTCACTGATTACAGTTCACTACTAGCTAAATAATACTACAAATAGGTTGTTATATTACTGCAAAAAATAATATCCGTTTCGTTGTAACTGTGTGGCACAAGTTGGGAAACTATTCGGCAGTCCCCGTGAATTGCCTATTGCTCAGATTTGCTGGTCAGACCTCGACGGGCTGCCCGGGTCTGATGGAACGCTACGACGCTGAAGTTGGCTCCCGATTCGCAGCTCCCGATTCGGAATTGCCGGTCCACCTTAAATCGGTCGCGAAAAGCGATTGTATGCTTTCACGGTCATCCTTCCGCTTTTTTTTTTTTTTTTCCGCTAAATCTAATTGGCTCAACATTCTGATAGCCTAGTTGTGTGTGTGTATACATACATTTATTTATTTATTTATTTATTTTGGATACTGCACCGTTTTGAAATAATCGCACTCCAAACTTCCTATGTCCACCAATGTAAATTGCTGAAAAAGGTGAAATTTTGAATAGGATTTTCTTGCCAATTTTAGAACGTCTCAAACTTTTGACACTTGGGTATGAGAGAAGAGGTTCTCCACTATATCTGACCCGAGTTGGGTGAAATATTACTGTAGCATTTTGAAATAATCCCACTTCAAACGTTCTATGTAATCCAATGTAAAACGACTGAAAAAGGTGAAAGTTTGAATAGGATTTTCTTGCCAATTTTAGAACGTCTCAAACTTTTGACACTAGGGTATGAGAGAAGAGGTCCTCCACTATATCTGACCCGAGTTGGGTTAAATATTACTGTAGCATTTTGAAATAATCCCACTTCAAACTTTCTATGTAATCCAATGTAAAACGACAGAAAAATGTGAAAGTTTGAATAGGATTTTCTTGCCAATTTTAGAACGTCTCAAACTTTTGACATGTGGGTATGAGAGAAGAGGTCCTCCCCTATATCTGACCTGAGTTGGGTGAAATATTACTGTAGCATTTTCACATAATCCCTCTTCAAACTTTCTATGTAATCCAATGTCAATCTACTGAATAAAACTTTGAATTTTTAATCGGAATTTCTTGCCAATTTTAAAACGTCTCAAACTTTTGACACTTGGATATGAGAGAGGAAGAAGGTTCTATTTCATATTGTTCAATATGGCATGGTATGGGAGGAGACTGAATAGCGAATTAACCACCACTACAGGAGGAACCACGTCACGCCATAAATATGGCGCTTGCACGCCATCCGGCCTTTTTTTGTCTCAGTTTGAGCTGAGACTGGTTTGTATGGTACCCTTTAGAATTTCTTGCCTCTCCCTATTGCCTGGAGCTACATCCTGAACGGAGTATGCTTTCTGGGGCTTTCCCTCCCCAGCAACGCGGAATCACGGTTTGTTGCTGTTTGTTTGGCTACCATTACTCAGTAGAGTTGTTACCTTTTGTTAGGCAGTTCACTGCCGGTTTTCCTTGCAGAAGTAGATCGGGTTATGCCGATATCTTCTGATTGTATTTTGTCCTGTTGAGGCATTGAATTTTCTTTCTCCTTGTTGTTACTAAGAAAGGGAAAAGGGACAAGCCGGAAGTAGCCTCTGTGTCAGTGGACACACGCTACCTGAGGTTTTAGCGGTCTCTGGCGGCCCTTCAGTGCTACTGATTCGGGCCTACTGCTAGCCACCTGCGCCAGCCTACTAGACCTCTGCTTGGTTGGCTTAGCTAGCCGACACTACGCTGCCTGTGGTGTGTTGGAGGGATTTCCGCAGGATTTGTCCTCCGCTACCCCTAGTAACATTGCTATGGCCCCCACGTACCCGATGTCCTTCAGTGCTCAGCACCTTGGAGTCGGGGTACAAGCTCCAGTTCACACGCGGCCGGAGAGGGCTCAACTGCTTCCTAAAGCGCCTGCCCTTGCACATGCTCTGCCATTCCAGTCTCCCCCTACTGGTGGGAGACAGCGATTGGTTCACATCTGTGTCCCTGCCGGATGTATACTTCCATATCCCCATACACCGGGATCACCGGAAGTACCTCCGCTTTTCCTTCCAAGGCAAAGGGTACGATCACTCGGTCCTCTCCTTCGGCCTAGCCCTGGCCCCACACACTTTTTATGAAGTGCAAGGAGACACGCTGATCCCACTCTGTCACTAAGGGATTCGCATTGCGAACTACCTGGACGACTGGCTAATCTGCAATCCTTCAGAGGAGCAAGCCAGAAGGGATACAAGGTCAGTACTGGCCCACTTAGCTAGCTTGGGCCTGACCCTGAACAGGGGAAAAGAGCCACCTCAGCCCCTCCAGAGAGAGGGTTTTCCTGGGCCCGGTTTTGGTCTCAATGTCCATGCAGGCCCCTCTGACCCAGAGAGGCAGCATGTTTTTGATGGACGGTCTGTCCCACTTTGCTGCAGCGCAGCAGGTGACAGTAAACATTAACCGGAGGTTGCTTGGCTTGATGGCTTCAGCGGCCCAGGTGGTGCCACTTGGGCTGCTGCATACGTGTCCATTACAGCGTTGGGCGGCAGCACAGGGAGTAAGCCCGCACGAGGACAGGCGGCGACTCCTCCCTATTTACCCAGTGTGTTACCTAGGGTGACGACCACCACGGACGCCTCCAAGACTGGCTGGGAGCGGTCGGAGAGGGTCATTCCCTACAAGGGTTGTGGAGCCACTCATGGGTCGGGAAGCACATCAACCTGCCAGAAACGGAGGCAGTGCATCAGGCATTGACCCATTCCTCCCAGTGGTCCGACACAGACAGGTTCTTGTCCGGACAGACAATTCCACTGTGGTCTCCTACCTCAACCAACAGGGTGGGCTTTGGTCTCCAACTCGACATGCAAAGCATGTCAACTCCTGCTGTGGGCACAGGCCTAGGGTATGTCCCCGAAGGCAGTACATGTACTGGGCACAATCAATGTGGAAGCCGATATGCTGTCCAGGGGTGGCCTGAGAGCGGGGAAATGGTGCCTGCACCCAGACAGTGCAGTTCATTTAGGGAGTTGCTAGTGGGCACCCCTTCGCGCCTCCCGACCAGAGCAGATTTGCTGCCGCAGGCCTGCTTTGGCAACCAAATCCACAGTTGTATGACCTGCTTGGCCCCTAGATGGGAGTGGCCACAGGGCCTGGGGCCAGCAGTACTGGAAACATTTCAGGCATCAAAGCCCCATCTACGAGGGTGCTCTATGCTGGGAAGTGGGCAGACGTTAGCTGCTGGTACCACAATAATGGGTTTACCCAATTATGACAGTTCAGTCGTTTTGGCATTCCTCCAGTCCCTCTTCAAAGAGGGGCTAGTGGAGTCCACGCTAAGGTGTTATCTGGCAGCCATATTTGACAGCCAGGAGCGTATTGAGGGCCTGATGGTGGGGTCTCACCCTCTCGCCAGCCAGTTTCCCTGAGGAGCCAGGTGGCTTTGCCCACCCAGGTCTAACTTAGTCCCTTCGTGGGACTTACAACTGGCTTTGAATCCACTCACTGAGCCGCCCTTCGAGCTGGATGGACTCAGTCTAACCTTGAAGACTGCATTCCTGCTCGCTATCGCCTCCGCGAGGCGTGTGAGCGAGCTGCATGCACTGTCAGTAAAACCCTCCTGTATGCGGTTGGGTGACAGTAGCTCATTGGTCTTTCTGCTTCTTAACCTTGTGTTTCAGCCAAAGGCCCTCTCGCGGTCGTACATCTCTGTCTATGGTGTTGGAGCCGTTTCACCATCCTCCCCACGAGACCCCTGAAGAAGCCAGGCTGCACTCACTGTGCCCCGTCCGGGCTCTACGGTCTTATATCTCCTGCACAAGTGCAGTGAGGAAGACCAAAAATCCTTTTATTGTTTTGGAGGGGCTATGAAGGGCTTTGCCCTATTGTACAGCACGTGGCCCTCTGGATCATAGAGACGGTTCCATGGCGTACAGCAGTTCTGACAAATCCCCTCCCACAGGCGTGGTAGCTCACTCCACTCGGGGCGTAGCTACCTCCTGGGCCTTACTACGTGGCACCACAATTGCTGACATTTGCGCAGCAGCGGGCTGGGCCTCATCACTCACTTTCAACAGGTTTTATCACCTGGACGTAGCATCATCGGCATCAGTTGCCTCCTCTGTCCTCAGGGCAGCGGAGCAACCTTGTATGAAATTTTGTGATGATTTAGGGTTTCTATTACCCGGTGGTTATTTTCCACGTTTCCCACTTGAGCTTGCTCTTCTGGTAAGAACAGCAGCCAATAGTGCATTTTGTTTTTTACAGGATTCGCACTAATGCAATGACCTGCGGTCCTGGTACCCCACTATATACCGCGCCCAACGTTATTTGGTATTCTGTGATACCGTGGTCAGGCAGGGAACCTTGCACCCTCAGGATGGCAAGTGCCCTCAAGTCAGCAAAAGAGGCCGGGCGGCGTACAAGCGCCATATTTATGGCGTGACGTGGTTCCGCCCGTAGTGGTGCTTAATTTGCTATTCAGTTTCCCAGCAGCTCTTCCTCTCACCGAGGATGCCCCATAGTGTGGCGTGTTGACCGATATGAAATAGAACCTCGTTCGTCTGTCATATCCAAGTGTCAAAAGTTTGACACCTTCTAAAATAGGAAAGAAATTCCTATCCAAAATTTCACCTTTTTCAGTAGATTTACAAAGGATTACATAGAAAGTTTGAAGAGGGATTATTTTAAAATGCTACAGTAATATTTCACCCAACTCGGGTCAGATATAGAGGAGGACCTCTTCTCTCATAGCCAAGTGTCAAAAGTTTGAGAAGTTCTAAAATTGGCAAGAAAACCCTATTCAAACTTTCACCTTTTTCAGTCGTTTTACATTGGATTACATAGAAAGTTTGAAGTGGGATTATTTCAAAATGCTACAGTAATATTTCACCCAACTCGGGTCAGATATAGTGGAGAACCTCTTCTCTCATACCCAAGTGTCAAAAGTTTGAGACGTTCTAAAATTGGCAAGAAAATCCTATTCAAAATTTCACCTTTTTCAGCAATTTACATTGGTGGACATAGGAAGTTTGAAGTGGGATTATTTCAAAATGCTACAGTAATATTTCACCCAACTCGGGTCAGATATAGTGGAGGACCTCTTCTCTCATACCCAAGTGTCAAAAGTTTGAGACGTTCTACAATTGGCAAGAAAATCCTATTCAAAATGTCACCTTTTTCAGTCAATTTACATTGGATTACATAGAAAGTTTGAAGTGGGATTATTTCAAAATGCTACTGTAATATTTCACCCAACTCGGGTCAGATATAGTGGAGGACCTCTTCTCTCATACCCAAGTGTCAAAAGTTTGAGACGTTCTAAAATTGGCAAGAAAATCCTATTCAAACTTTCACCTTTTTCAGTCGTTTTACATTGGATTACATAGAAAGTTTGAAGTGGGATTATTTCAAAATGCTACAGTAATATTTCACCCAACTCGGGTCAGATATAGTGGAGGACCTCTTCTCTCATACCCAAGTGTCAAAAGTTTGAGACGTTCTAAAATTGGCAAGAAAATCCTATTCAAACTTTCACCTTTTTCAGTCGTTTTACATTGGATTACATAGAAAGTTTGAAGTGGGATTATTTCAAAATGCTACTGTAATATTTCACCCAACTCGGGTCAGATATAGTGGAGGACCCCTTCTCTCATACCCAAGTGTCAAAAGTTTGAGACGTTCTAAAATTGGCAAGAAAATCCTATTCAAACTTTCACCTTTTTCAGTCGTTTTACATTGGATTACATAGAAAGTTTGAAGTGGGATTATTTCAAAATGCTACAGTAATATTTCACCCAACTCGGGTCAGATATAGTGGAGGACCTCTTCTCTCATACCCTAGTGTCAAAAGTTTGAGACGTTCTAAAATTGGCAAGAAAATCCTATTTAAACTTTCACCTTTTTCAGTCGTTTTACATTGGATTACATAGAAAGTTTGAAGTGAGATTATTTCAAAATGCTACAGTAATATTTCACCCAACTCAGGTCAGATATAGAGGAGGACCTCTTCTCTCATACCCAAGTGTCAAAAGTTTGAGACGTTCTAAAATTGGCAAGAAAATCCTATTCAAACTTTCACCTTTTTCAGTCGTTTTACATTGGATTACATAGAAAGTTTGAAGTGGGATTATTTCAAAATGCTACAGTAATATTTCACCCAACTCGGGTCAGATATAGTGGAGAACCTCTTCTCTCATACCCAAGTGTCAAAAGTTTGAGACGTTCTAAAATTGGCAAGAAAATCCTATTCAAAATTTCACCTTTTTCAGCAATTTACATTGGTGGACATAGGAAGTTTGGAGTGCGATTATTTCAAAACGGTGCAGTATCCAAAATAAATAAATAAATAAATAAATGTATGTATACACACACACAACTAGGCTATCAGAATGTTGAGCCAATTAGATTTAGCGGAGAAAAAAGCGGAAGGATGACCGTGAAAGCATACAATCGCTTTTCGCGACCGATTTAAGGTGGACCGGCAATTCCGAATCGGGAGCTGCCAATCGGGAGCCAACTTCAGCGTCGTTGGAACGCTTCCAAAAAGGGTGTTGCAAGAATGCAGCATTTCCCTCCCGTAAATGGGTAGCTAACGTTACGGCTGTATAACGGCACTTTATATATGGCGAGGTATCATCTTTAGTCCCCGTAGCAATGGCTCAACCCAATCCAGCCAACTGTATGCCACATTAGCTAATTAACTTGCAAACTATCAGCACAGTCACCTTAGCTAGCTACCGGGCCACAACAAGCACATGGACGTAGCAAGCAAAATGAAGACAATATTCAAGTTTATCTCCTTAAAAACATTTGCAATATATCGTCTGGCGACAGAATTACAATACATGGCTTGATCTAGCATAACAACAAGCTGTCTAGAAAGCCATCTTGCTATGTCACACCACTAGCCAGCTAGCAAGTAATACAACTTCTTACACAGAGGTGAACTAACTAGCTAGCAATGTCAGTTTGCAAAGAATGACAAATAAGTTAGCCAAGTTGACAGTGCAACCAAACCATTCATCGCTGGATGTTGGCTAGCTCAGGAACAAAACACGCAAATACATAGCTAGCTACAAATATTGATAGCGCAATACATTATTGCATATAACATTTACAATTGCTGACAACTTAGCATTTAATTTTTTTTAAAATCAAACGTCAATGAGCTAGCAATACGATAACATATCACCAGCAATGGTCTCCCCTACTTGCGACTTTACAGCTAGCTAGCCATGCTACCTCATTCATTTTAATAAACCGCTATTTCCTTAAAAACACACATAGCCTGTAAATACAAAGTCGTATATTATTTTCTGCAACACAGAATCGTACACGTTATAGTGTGTTTGTGAATGACTGTGATAACACAATAAATTAGTATTAAAAGCACACCTCCTCTGTCTTGCCTTTCTCTGGTCCTGTCTTGAATGAAGTATGAACGGTTCAGCATCAGTAGGTAGTCGCTTATTTGCCTGACAGAAATGTCTAAATATGAACTTTACCGATTTCCAGTGTACGTCAAATTTTTGTTTAAAATAGGCAGACATATCCATGTCGTGGAAAAAAATAACTTTTATCTTAAAGCGTTTATACTTTTTTTTGCAATTCGTCACCGGCATTGAGAGGACCATGTTGTACCCGGTGAATTTGAGACATTTAGCAAATTCTTTAGGGTTAGCTAGCAAGGTTAGCTAACGTTAGCTTGTTTGTGAAGGATTTCCCGGACGATGTTTAACCACAAGGAAGGTCGTCAGCTCACTCTAGACTAATGAGATGGCGCTTAATTCAACAGATGAAAGAGCACACTGTAAGTTAAAGTGAGGTGTGAGCGTTAACTTTTAAAGATTTTTAATATTGGCTTGGATAGTGTCAAAATGGATCTTTTCTTGGCCACGTGCATTAATATTCATTTCAAATAAACCAAACGAATAAACCCGTTTGGGTAATATAATGTCTGGGAAATGATGTGATTCCTATATCAAACAACATCAAAAACAAGTTTTTTGAGGCTTTTCTGAGCCGGTATACTGTCTATAATATAATAACATATAATGTCCATACGGTGGCGCTATTAGGCAGTAACTTAACTCGGCACGATAGTCCTTGTCTCTTCCGCCTGAATGTCACTTTTTACCCAATGTTACGCAGATATTTAAAATAAATATATAAAGTGGTTTCGAAGATACATCTTATGTTTAGCACCAAATGCGGTGTTGCCGTTGGGGATTCTAGACTAAGCGTAGCCGATTCTAATCAGCCGTTCATGTTTTCTGACTGGGATTTGGTGCTAAACATAAGAACTGCTGATTTAAACAGCGCAAAGTATCCTCGAAAATCAAGGAATTGGGATGTTTTGCTTGCTGTGTTTGTTCTGCATGTCTGTCATTAACGCAAAGCGTTGTCATCCCATACGTTTACTACTTCCACACTGTATTTTCATAAGGAAGATGATGAAGGCAATTATTCTAAGGAAGATGGGGGATGTTGGCACAAGTCTGAAGCATCAGCCACCCTGTACGTGTGTCTGAGTGGCATCATCCATCCTGTGTGCGTGCGTGCGCGTGGAAACCTAAATGAGTTACAGATGCACTGTGACATCACCCAGGCGGCAAGTGATTGACTGAACATTCTGGATGTAGGCTGGTAAGACAGTCATTGGTCACTCAGCATCAGGAGCTGAAGATCCTGACACAGGTGTTCCGTAGAGTTGCTCTTTAGTACAGTACTGGGCACACTAGCACTAGGCTTAAGGCAAGACCAATTGCTCTAAAACGTGGACCTAGGTCTGAGGGGAGATGGGTGAACACAAGCAGCAAGACTGAATGCAAGAGTGCAAGAATTCCTCACACGCCACAACATAGTGACACATGACAACCACAACAACTTGGATATAGTGCACACTCATGCGCACTCACATGGAAATACCTCACAACTGCACATGCACGCAACACAAATCTCCCAGCTTGATCTGTTCCCATTTCATTCACCCCTTTGGCGAGAACAGGCTCACTTAGCAGATATTGTTGTTTTGGAGCAAACTGCCATCTGTTTGCTCCTGGGGTCTGAAAATGTCTTCCTTCAGATAAACCACAGTTCAGTCTTTCCTCTTTACCATTGGTGTAATTGTTGCGTTTGTGACTGTTTTTGTTTGTGTCACATTTAACTCTGAATACAACCCCCCTCCCCACACAAACGCCCCCGTAACTCACCTCAAACGTCTTGATGGAAAACCTGGCATGTGTCCAAACACTTGCATGAGAAAATCATGTAGTTACATAAACCAAAAACAAACCATTTCTGTCAATGGGCTTAAGACCTATAATTATGTAATCTGCTGGTGAGATGAAAGAAAAGTGTCCATTGTTTTGACGGCATGCTGAGACGCTGTGGTTTCAGCATTTCGCTGTGTGTGGCATGGCAATAACTATCGTCATACATGTAATTAACCTCTTAATTAATCTTGTAAGGATGTTTTCAGGAAGTCAACACACCTTTTCACAGTGTGAGATAATATCTGCAGTTTAGAAATGGCTGTGCTCAAGCATAATTTAGTTATTTATTTCTAGAGGTTGTTGGGAGAAAACTGACTAATTAGGTGAATCAACTATGTAGGGTGAGGTTGAATCAGGTGGGGGGTCAATTCTGTTTCAGTACAGTGAAATTAAAATTCAACTCATGAATCTTTGTTATGTTATCTACCATAATATTGTTCACTGATCCGGACTTTTAGAGTGCACCACAGTATATGGACCACCTCATTTCTTCTAGTTATGCGTAACCAAACTGTTGGTGGATTTTGTGGGTGAATTTTGGGACGTAACATATTTGGGGGCTCGTCCGGGATCTGCAAAGCCAACAGGCTTTTATTAATTTAGGCCGTTGGGTGGGCACAGTACACATTATAAGCAATCACAGCTCCTTGTTCAGCTTCACATACAGCACAAAGACACACACCCACACGCGCACGCGCACGCGCACACGCACACGCACACACAGACTCCACAAAACAAGGGAGCATAACGCAAACTAATATTTTAGCCTTTTTCTAGAACTGAATCAGCATTTCCTTTGGGTTGGCGCCAAGTGGGAGGAAGCTGAAAGCGTATTATTGACCTGATAGCCCTGCACAATGAGTCCCAACCCAAGTACACTTATAGATGCTTCCTTATTAAACAATATCTCTGTAGTTAGTGTTAACGAAAGGCGGTTACCCTGGGCCAAAGTTCAGGAATCCAGTGTTTACGTTACAAAAAAAGGAACCAGTAATCATCCTGCTCCTGGCATGGAGAGAGTACCCTAGCTAAGATGCCTTAAAGGAAAATATAAATTAAAGCAAATTAGGTGAATTATCTTCCTTCTGTACTCCAAACAATACATTTAACCCCCACTGTATAGTCATTTCACAGTGTAGTATAGTTTGTATGCCTATTACTTGTAGTCAGTCAGGGCATAAAATTAACTTTTTCACCCACTGGCCAGAGTGGCTTGTGGATTCTAAAAATCACCAGCCATTTTCAACATTTTACAAGTCACATTAAGTTTTACAATAACACAACCTGGTTGGTTACCTGCCAAAGTGGCTGCTAGAGTAGAAAACCTTACCAGCCACAATCAAAATTTTAACAGCGTTTGGCTGGTGGCGGGTGCTAATTTCACACCCTGCTTGTAGTGTTTAATTTTTTGTCTGATAGGTTTTACAGACATGCAATTAATGGCCCTTGTTGAGTTAGATGTCCACCTCAGAGTTTAAATGGTAGAGGTGTGCAGGTAGTGGAGAGAGAAAGGGAAACTGAGACCTGATCTGCATTCCTGCCTGTCATCTATCTGTGCGTCTGTCTGTATTTACCTGTCTGTAGTGGGAGTGACCTGCAGCTGGACCTGGAGAGTTCCCAATTGGCTGCGCAACAGAGGGGAGGCCACACCCACAAGGTCAGGTGACTTGGGATAGGAAGTAAATCTTCTCTGATGGAATCATGCAAATGAAACATCCCCAGGGTAGTTAATTCCCCACATTTCCCTCTTGTGTCCATACAAGCAAATTCCTTTGTGCCGGTTGTCATCCGTTAAAATCTCCAGTCAAATGAGGCTTGAGGACCCAAACGGCAGTACGCTCCTGCCAACTGCAGTCTCTCGACAGGGAAAGCTATCTGGGCTCTACAGGCTTTGGCAGATGCCAAATTAATTTCATTGGCAGGCTTGACCCTCTCAGACAAGCAAGCGTGAGACACGATGTGCTCACGTGCATGAAGGAGAAAAAGAAACGACAGACGAAAGTGGTCAGCTCTGTTAGACTGATGAGAGGCCTGCACAACCAAATTGCAGGCAGATTGTTCTGGTGTCTGTTGAATTTATATTGCGCAAAAGCACTGTAAAAAGGTTTTATTTATTTATTTTAATTTTTTTCCCCTTATGCGACCAAGGCCAACCAGTGACATTTATCAGTAGTGGGAGGTATGTAATGTAGTAACCAATCAATGTGGCCCATATTGCCATTTACAGTGGGTTTCAATTAAAGCAAAAAATCTACATAACCAGACCCAGTAAGAAATTAGCAATGCTAACTGTTACCAGACCTAGGGCCACATATATAAAACTGTGAGTAAAAGAATGCATAAAAGAACACTCAGGGTGTAAGTTGGAAATCTGCTTAAAAAAAGTATTTTTCTACCTCTGCCTTTCTGTCACGGTGTCGCCATATCACACGGACTCCAAACATTGCGTACGTATGGTGTCCATCGTGTGCAGAGGTATGCAGATTCTCACAGCACGTGTTATATTATACATCTGAATTTTTGTGTGGAAACTCACTTATGCGGCTTTCTGAGGGCATTTTTCTGCTCAGCACTGGTTATACATGTGGCCCCTAGCAATGTTAACGCATTACCAGACCCAGTAGGTACTTAGCAATGCTGACGGCTAAGGTGACACAGGCCTGTCTCCCAGACTACTCCAACCTCAGGCCACTGTCTCTCAGGGCATCTGCAGGCCTGCTGGGGTACCAGGCCCAATGCCAAAGGGATTTAACTGCACTACCATAGACCGTGGATTAGCCGAGAGTCCATTAAACACAGAAAAAAACCCACACTGATAAATTTCTTCATGTCACACCCTCAAAAAAAATGTGTTTATCACTCTGTTCCTCAAGGTCAAATTTCAGCATGTTGGGTGTTTGAGTTAAATTTTGGTATCCTGATACAGTGTGTGAGTGTGTGTGTGTGTGTGTGTGCGTGTGTGTGTGTGTGTGTGTGTGTGTGTGTGTGTGCGCGCGCACACGTGTGTGCATGCGTGCATGCCTGTGTGTGTGTGTGTGTGTGCGCGCGCACACGTGTGTGCATGCCTGTGTGTGTGTGTATGTGCATGCATGCATGTGTATGCATGCATGTGTGTGTGTGTTTGTGTGTCACAGTGGATGATTGTGTGTATCCCTCCTCACCCTGTAAAAATTAAATCTTGTGTTTGCTTCCTTGGATCAATCTGATATCCTGTAATCTCTGTAAACTCTTTATGATAGAGCTTCCCTCAATAATCTGCTTTTCATCAGACAGATTTATCATTCAATTTTTCACAAGATACAGGTCACTACTGAATTTTCAGAACTTCAGATATCCCTGAGATTTCATTTCACAATAGGCCTTGGATCTACTGTGGAAAAAAACCCACACCACATCCTTTCTCACATAATCCCGCAGATATGCAACATTTTAGTTTTAATCCAAATTTCTTCATGCTTTAATATTGAGATCCACTGATTTAATACTATTAACCTAAAACAAGATTGGGGTGTCCACAAATGCACGTTCTTCTATTCAGTTATTGATGTGGTACTCTTTTAAATGGATTTTCACACTGACAAAAATCTGCTCATTGCTTTTTATTTTTTGGTTGACAGATTTTCTTTAAAAAAACTTTTTTTTACCTTAGTGGTTCTGAAGTTCAGTCGAGGGGCCACTCTGTGTATGGTGGTTTTCATTTCAACCATAATTGCAATCCCAGAATTTTAACAAACTGTTATTTTTTCTTAATTGTGCTTTTCATATTTAGAGGGATTACTTACAGTTGAAATCAGAAGTTTACATACACTTAGGTTGAAGTCATTAAAACTCATTTTTAACCATTAAAAGATTTCATGTTAGCAAACTATAGTGTTGGCAAGTCAGTTAGGACATCTACTTTGTGCATGACACAAGTCATTTTTCCAACAATTGTTTACAGACAGATTATTTCACTTTTAATTCACTATATCACAATTCCAGTGGGTCAGAAGTTTACATACACTAAGTTGACTGTGCCTTTAAATTTTTAATATTTGGTCGCATATCCTTTGCATGCCATGACTTCCTGATGTCTGTGACCCAACAACATCAAAAGACTCTTGCTATCTTATTTTCTGTTACTCTTACAAGCGATATTATAATGTCTCTGCATTTGAATGGATCTCTATGGGAATTGGGGGGTAGGACTAGATTTAGCTGTAAATTACACTGGAACAGTACGGAAACACATGGTTGGCTAAATGGCTGTAAATCATCAAGGGTCTGACGTATTAAACAAGCCTTAAATCATCACTCTGCTGCCAGAAATACAGTAGATATGGATGGATAACTTGAAGGGTTTTTTCTCCTGACTTATTTTTCCATAGAGTTTAATAGGAAGATTTGTCAGGAGAAACAACCCTTAAAGTGATCCATCCATATCTACTGCATATCTGGCAGCAGAGTGATGGTTTGAGGCTTGTTTGATACCTCAGACCCTTGATGACTTAGACATTTTACGAATGATAACAGCTAAATCTAGTCCCACCCCCAAATTCCCATAGAGATCCATTCAAATGCAGAGACGTTACAGTATCACTTATAAGAGTACCAGAAAATAAGATATCAAGAGTCTTTTGATGTTGTTGGGCCACAGACATCAGGAAGTCATGGCATGCAAAGGATATGCGACCAAATATTAAAAATTTAAAGGCACAGTCAACTTAGTGTATGTAAACGTCTGACCCACTGGAATTGTGATATAGTGAATTAAAAGTGAATTAATCTGTCTGTAAACAATTGTTGGAAAAATTACTTGTGTCATGCACAAAGTAGATGTCCTAACTGACTTGCCAACACTATAGTTTGCTAACATGACAACTGTGGAGTGGTTACAAATTAGTTTTAATGACTTCAACCTAAGTGTATGTAAATTTCCGACTTCAACTGTACCTTCTGAAGCCACATTATATCAGAAATAGCTATGCATGCTATGTAAAATAAATGTCTCATGTTCACATTGTGCTTATTGTACTACTGAATGAACTACAGTTGTGGTTGTGCTTATTGTACTACTGAATGAACTACAGTTGTGGTATTCCGAAATACCCAAGGAAATGATCTCATCTCATAGTGAAGCGTGAAGTCATTAGTCTTTTTCAAGACATCATGTACAGTACCTTGTGAAAGAAAGAAACTGCAGATATTTGTTGTTTTAACATTAGCTGTTCTGTCCTGGTCTACCATTTGCTCCTTGGAGCATATCCTTGGAGTGACATTCAGAATTAGTCTCTGTTGGTCAGAAACTGGTGCAGCAATACAGCCCACTAGAATGTAGAAGCTATTGAATATCCCTGTTGAGATGTTAAACTCCGGATGAATGGTGCTTTGTTGCACTTGCAGTTTCCTGGAGCTTCATTGAAGTCTAATTCAAGCACACGATGGCATTGCCAAAACACAATCAGTCCAAATGACAATGAAAACACATTTCACTCTCTTCCTTGAAAACATTTACATGTTGAATTCCAAATGTAGCAACAGTAGAAATTAGAAACAGTTGTTGAATCAGATTGGATCAAGCTTATATTGGCTGTATATTAAGCTGACTGATTTCTTTTTCCTGCCAATGTTTTCAGTGGTAGTTTTCTGCTAAGCATGTATACAGCTGGGCTGAGAGAAGTCATGTATTTCTTTACAGTCTTTAATTGTCTACATAGACAGGCACATGCTGTGTACAGGTATTGACAGTATATAGATATACAGATATTAACAATGCATGTTTAGAAAATGCATGTTATGTTCCATATTTTCAGAGATGTATCTGAGGCATAATTTATCAAGAAAATTATATACAGTTGAAGTCGGAAGTTTACATACACTTAGGTTGAAGTCATTAAAACTCATTTTTAACCACTCCACAGATTTAATGTTAGTAAATTATAGTGTTAGCAAGTCAGTTAGGACATCTACTTTGTGCATGACACAAGTAATTTTTCCAACAATTGTTTACAGACTATTTATTTCACTTTTAATTCACTATATCACAATTCCAGTGGGTCAGAAGTTTACATACGCTACGTTGACTGTGTCTTTAAATTTTGAATATTTGGTCGCATATCCTTTGCATGCCATGACTTCCTGATGTTTGTGACCAAACAACATCAAAAGACTTGATATCTTATTTTATGGTACTCTGACAAGCGATACTATAACATCTCTGCATTTGAATGGATCTCTGTGGGAAGTGGGGGGGTGGGACTAGATTTAGCTGTAAATTACACTGGGACAGTATGGAAACACATGGTTGCGTAAATGGCTCGAAGTCTTCAAGGGTCTGACGTATCAAACAAGCCTTAAATCATCACTCTCTACAGTAGATATGGATGGATAACTTGGAGGGTTTCTTCTCCTGACTTATTTTCCCATAGAGTTCAATAGGAAAATTTGTCAGGAGAAACAACCCTTAAAGTGATCCATCCATATCTACTGCATATCTGGCAGCACTATAGTTTGCTAACATGAAATCTGTGGAGTGGTTAAAAATGAGTTTGAATGACTTCAACCTAAGTGTATGTAAACTTCCGATTTCAACTGTATATAGTCGTATAATTTTCATACAAGGTGAATTTAAGTGTATACGTTTCGGGGTATGTGTGTGAACATGTACATGTAGTCTACATATTTACACAGTATAGGCTACACATTTATTTTCTGTAAAAGGTGTAAAGATAGCTAAATATGAAAATCTCGTTTATTTGGTTCAGAAAGCATTAAAGCAATAGCCCAATTTGTGTTTTGAAAGCCTGGCTTGCGTTTACAGTCATTCAACACCGGTGTAAAAAATTTAAATAAATAAAAAAAAAGCTCGCTCTCGTTTTCTTACCTCCTTCCGTTTTCCCCTCAGCTACAGCAGGGCAAACACGCACACAGTACGCTTTCTTCCCTTCTACCATCATGCTGCATTCATTTAGCTTCGCTCAGCCAATGCCACTCGCTTTCTGAATGTAGCGCTTTTCCGAGCAAGCTGGTCCAGGCAAGAACGACCCGGCCCGGGCGGCGCGAGCTGCTCCAAACCAAACGGCATCACCGGCTGCGAGACTGCGTTTCTTGCTTTTTTAAAACGGGAGGATAACTGTTTTGTTTTTAAAAAATCATATCAACAAGCACATCGACGATTTCACCGGAGCTGCACAAACTGGAGGATGAATACCATACGACAGGTGCCTTCAAGGGTGAAAACCAAAAGGACCGAAACCAATTTGGGGGCAGAGAGAGAACATTTTGACAAGCAGCAGGTAAACCAAATATATAATAAGATGAGCGGAATTAGATTTTATTGCTTTTAAAGCAGGTGCATTGTGTTTTACATCGCTTTTAGTAGCTTAGTTTTGTTATTCAAACGTAGGGCCTTTTCAAAAGGAATTTTCAGTGCGGATACTCCATAGTTTTCCGACCGCATATCGATCGAAAACTAGCGAGAATTGGGTAAGTAGGCTAAAGGCTGCATACGCGGCTGGAGTGTTTGCTGAAAATCCTTCGGGATCCCGTTGCATAGCTCTAAATGTTGTTTTGAGAAAATGACTACGCACTGTAACAGCGGGGGTTCGTCAGTGGATGTGTTTTTGCACGGTTGCAAATGCATTAGTCTACTGCAATTATGCGAGTCTACTTGCGTCGGCTCTGTGTATTTTCAAAGATTAACTCGACCCCCTTACATTGGGTAAGCAAGCCCGTGTCGCCGAATATGGAAAAAAAAGTAGCCTGCACCGCAAAAACGACAAAACTCTTCAGCTCCACAATATTATATTGCTAATAATTTTGAGAAACGGTTAGGTGTAAATAATCGGCGGACCGATGAGTCAGTTTAACCTATGGTGCAGTGTCACAATGAACGCTCTTACAATCCACGTTGTTTCCATTGAGTGTACAAATGATTGCAATACGAGCGACTAAAAAACGCACTAGATATGTGCCTAGCCTAGCTATATAATAATCATTTAGGTGAGTGTCTTGAATTCTGGACGTTCTCTCCGAACCCTATGACGCGTAGAGAACTTACCATCTTTGATTAGGCTGCTAGTGGAAAAAATGGATGGACATATTTGACAGACAGAATGAACGTCATGACACTTTGTTTATGAAGCGGCATACGAGAATATGTAATTTCTAATCACAATAGAGCACACTGTGGTTGTGTAGGCTATTTATGTAGCGATACCTTGCTGATCATTTCAAGCAAGGTATCGGTACCGAGAAAGAACCTAGGCTATCGGCAACTAGTGTTGCGTGGTAGCTAGGCTACTTATAGCATAAACGATGGACCTCACAACTTGTTTGAGGATTGGGCTTTGGTAACATGGTGTCGAATTACTAAAATAAATGTTGTCTTTTAAGGGGTCTTTAGCGTGGCTCAGGGTACCTGGGATGTGAGCGTCAGGTGCAGAAGGTATTTGCCTCCCCGTTCTCCCTTCTGGGTTTATTTATAGTAAGTTCGAGAGGTGTCCCGGCATATTGACTCGCGATGTTTGGTGACCCCGTTTCTCTCCCATGTTTGAGCTGAGTGATCTCCCAGAAATGATCCAGCAGCGTTTAGCAATGGAAGTGCATTGAAAATGTTACATAGAGTTCAACGTTTTTGCCAGTTGGAAGGAAATTGTATGTGCAGTGTTTGCTGTAATGTAGCCTGTTACTTTGTTCATCCCTACGAAGGCCGGCCATGCCGTTGTCTCCCTACCCATACTGTAGGGAGGTGGTTACCCGAGTCGATTTCCCCACCAAGGAACTAGCCTCCTCCGATGCTAGCGTGTCCAATGCTATCCCAGAGGACGAAGGCTAGCACTAGCCTCTTCTGATGCTTGCAAAGCCAGCCAGCTTTGTTTCCCACCTGGTTTGCTGTTGCCTAGTTGTGACGGTAACTCGGAAACGTACCAGGCGTGGAGGAGAGCACTATTTCTGCCTGTTAGAGGCAAAGCTGATACTACATCAGCACTTCTGCTCTTATGAATGTAAGCCCAGATCTCGCCAAATTCCCAGCCCATATCATGGCTTTCCTTGCCTATGTGTGACAGCAGGCTCCAGGTCGCATGTCTGCCCGAGCGCTTCCCCCCCAGGGTCCTCTAAACCAGCTATAATCTCATCCCCCATAACCCCATAACAAAACGCTGTAATGGATCTGGGGGTAAGAGCTCACACACACTGCCTCTGCCTGCATCGGGGACTGGTCTGACAAGGTCTCGTTTGTTTTCTTTGACACGTAAGGAGGTGTCACCGACATTTTTATACTTATGCACTGACCTCACAGATCCAGTGAATGCAGTGACCTCACAGATCTAGTGAATGCAGTGACCTCATATCGACCTCACAGATCTAGTGAATTCAGTGACCTCACAGATCTCGTTTGCAGAAATATTAATTATGCAGGATATAACTGCAGTTATTTAGTGATTTAATATGAATTAAGTCATTTTAATTGAGGATGTTGTGGGAAATGCACACTGGACTGATCAAAGATTTGTTAAAATGCTCTGAGGTGTTTTAGATAATGAAGTTCTTGTAAACTGCGTTTAGGACACCCCCCATCTCTCTTGTTGTTTTGTGTCAGCATTTATTCCCAAGGTTAAGTGTGATTGTGCTCTAGTGTCCCACATAATCCCAGCTGTTTACACAAGCCAGTCCTCCCTCATTTCTAAATTCCTCAGTCCATGAGGGTCGAGAAAAGTGTACACAGTCAGTCACCATGGCAGCCATCTCTTGCTCTCTCTCTCTCTTTCTCTGTCTCTTTCTCTCTCTCTCTCTCTCATTCAAAAGCCCCTATGGAGAAAACTGACTGTGATTGCAGCACTTCTGTGTCTGCCAGCCTGTGGGTCCCCTGTATGAGCTGTGCTTCTGACAGAGACTCCTGTTTAATCACTGCTGAAAAACCCACTGCTGTCATGATCATAAAGCTGAGTGACTGCATGTATGTTTAAATGCTCAAAATAATTAAACTTGTGTGTGTGCGTGTGCGTGCGCGTGTGTGTGTGTGTATAGAGGTTCTGCGTGGGTCCCCAGCCACTGGCGAGATAACGAGGCTGCCACAGTGCGGATTAACAAGAGCTCTGTGTCTCCATGGAGACCAGGCATCTACAGGAAGAGGAAGTGTGTGTGTGTGTGTGTGTGTGTGTGTGTGTGTGTGTGTGTGTGTGTGTGTGTGTGTGTGTGTGTGTGTGTGTGTGTGTGTGTGTGTGTGTGTGTGTGTGTGTGTGTGTGTGTGTGTGTGTGTGTGTGTGTGTGTGTGTGTGTGTGTGTGTGTGTGTGTGTGTGGGAGGTTGATTACAAGAGTGTAGTTTTCCCTTTGGAGGGAAACAACCAAAAGGGAGCTTATACAAGAGGGTCCAAGAGCTTTTACCATCAGGGAGCACAAACATTCCCCTGCTGACGATGGGCAGTACTGAACAAGACCCAGGGAAAATATGTCAGTGAAGTTTTTGAAAAAATAAGGCAGTAATGAACCAACTCGCTGTCGTCCTTAAAAATTGATATGAACCGCGGATGCTCTAGTGTCTGGAAATGGAAAGTAAAACTTTTTTGAAGTTGGTTCCTGATAAACATCCTGCCGTCCGATTCTGGCCAGTGTTCAGTTGTAGGTCAGTATTGCCGTCCGATTCTGGCCACTGTTCAGTTGTAGGTCAGTCGTTGAGTTGGCTTGAAATGTCACCTCTGGTTGCAGCCCCACCTGCACAAGATCCTGATCAGAGGAAAGACCTGGACACTGGTTTCTGAGCAAAGCACAAACCCCAAGAGGTTTACTCGACCTGTAAAAGTGATCAGGATCATAGTACCGTAAGGTGAACAGCGGCACTACCTGTGTAATGACTCTGGAGATCTGCTGATGTTGGCGCAGTGTAGCGTCCATACTTCCAGCTGTGTCTGCTGTTGGGTCAGGGAGACAGAGATGGCAGTTGCCATGGCAATGCAGTTCAGATGACCTCTGACCCAGCGTACGGGTGTGTCTGACAGGTCTCGTCCTCCCGGTGGCCAAACTCCCGCCCCCCTCCCTGGTGTCTGATCCTGGTGTTAGTGTCCGCCACCAGCTACACTTACATTTACACAACACTTAGGCATTGAGCACATGCTCTAGTCCGGAGTGAATGTACATGTACATACATGCCATATTATGTATGTGTCTTATATCACATGAACACACATGCACACACACATGCTGCTTTGGCAACACTGTATTAGTGTCATGCCAGCAAAGCACCTTGAAGTTGAAAAAATTGAGATTGATAGAGAGGAAGGAAGACTGAGAGAGAGGGAGAGAAAGACAGAGAGGTGGAAGAGTGCTGTTAGATGAGTCTTTGTGTGTGTGAAATACAAGCCCCCTGCAGTGTCCAACAGGACGTCCTTGTGAAGGACAACCAGGGGAAGCAGATCAGCTCTCTGTAAGAGCGGGGGTACTGTCCTGTCACCCTGTAGGGGGGAGGGGGGGGGGGCATGGTCATGTTTCTGTCCAAAATACTGGGTCAGATCTGTCTCTGGTCCTCCTCGGTGGCAAAGGGGAACATGACACAGCGGATTACCCCCTCAGCTAAACTGTCAATAAGCAGCTGTGTCAATTCAACAGAGAATCCCTCTCTCCTTCCTTTTCCTGTGTGCATTTGATTCATTAGCTTACAATCAAACAATGAGGGTTGATGAACCATTACTTTGCATTTCATTACATTATATTCCAATACATTACATTACACTGCATTACATGACACTATTACATGATATTGCATTACATAATGCTACATTGCATTATTGTCAATTGGTAGAAGCCCTTTTCCAGAGGGACGCAAAAAGTGGGAAAACATCAGAGTTACCATCTTGAATAAAACCCTGCAGAGAAGACCCATTGTGCATATTCATAACCAGTAACTGTGTGGAATAGCTGATCAGGCATTGTTAACTTAAACACTAAGCAGTGTCAGCACTGCTGTTATTGCAGTAGCCTTGTTTAATAGTGTATGTAATGGAGCATTTTTTTTTTTGTAACGACGTCCTTTTTTTGTGACGTTCAGACCCCACACATTCCAAGAGGTGTAATTCTTCAGAATATTTGGCAAACTGAGCATGCTCAGTCGAGAGGGGGGCTGTGTCCTGGCTGGGTCACTGCTCTTGGGGTGAATCCCCAGATTAGAGTTGATGTGTCTTTGTAAGGACCTCGGTATGTTCACCAATGTCTCGAAACCCCCTGCCACCTCTCTTGTCCTTTTTCTGCACCTCAAAGGCCAGGCATCACAAGAGCTGCAGCTCTCACTGTCCATCCACCAGCTATTTCTCCAGACTGGGGTCAAATACGGGTTTTCATTAAATACTCTACCACAGTTGTTTTTTAAAGGGGAGCGGACAGTCTGAGTGTGTTAGCCTTAGCTCATGTCCATACCAGTCTGAGTGTGTTAGCATTCCCTCTACACCCCTGTGTGGGTGTACAAGTGTGTGTGTGTGTGTGTGTGTGTGTGTGTGTGTGTGTGTGTGTGTGTGTGTGTGTGTGTGTGCACGTATTTATGTGTGTGTGTGTGTGTGTGTGTGTGTGTGCGTGCACGTATTTATGTGTGTGTGTGTGTGTGTGTGTGTGTGTGTGTGTGTGTGTGTGTGTGTGCGTGCACGTATTTGTGTGTGTGTGTGTGTGTGTGTGTGTGTGGTATAACCCATGTCAGCGGGGTGAAGCTCAAAGGGGTATCCCTCTGAGTACTGTGTATTTATGTAAATGAATGTAAATGGTCTTTTGCCGTTTGAGTCTGTGTGTAAATGGGGATAGAACAGAACGGGTTATCTGCAATATGAGTTCCTTTCTTTTCTACAGTCTCTCTCTCTCTCTCTCCTCTCTCTCTCTCTCTCTCTCTCTCTCTCTCTCTCTCTCTCTCTCTCTCACACACACTTTAACAATCTTACCTTTTCCCTCTCTTTTCTCTACTCATCTGTCTCTCATTCTTTCCCTCCATCCCTCTCTCTCTCTTGCTCTCCCTCACTCTTTTTGAAACCAGCCCCCCCCCCCCCCACCCCCCCCCCCCCCCCCTAAAGTCACGGGCTGTCTGACAGTATTATAGATGCTCAGTAGCCCATCTGCTGGTGTTGGTGGTGCCAGGCTCTGCATGCCAGCATGGCAGACGTCCAGCTCACACCCCTGCTGACTCCTGCCCCCCCACCCCCACCCCCCACAAACCTCCCATTGTACCGTACCCCCCCCTCCCCCCACCCCCGCCCTCTCCTCATCACCCATAATGAACTGGGGCTCGCGGCAGCCCTGCGAGGGCAGTCCTTTATTAACTAGGCCACGGCTCTCTCAGAGGGGCTGCAGGGAGCCCACAGTGGCTCCTCTGTGTGAGGGGGGTGGGGGCTTACTGGTGCCCTACGAACCCCCCCCTCCACCACCACCTTAATGAAGTCTTTATGTGGTGGGGGGGGCGGGGCACACTAGACACTTGTACTAAACCTGCCGTACCTCTCCCAGAGGTGCGTGTGTGTGCGTGCGTGCGTGCGTGCGTGCGTGCGTGCGTGCGTGCGTGCGCGCGCCTGCCTGTCTGTCTGTTTGTCTCTGTGTTTTTGTGTGTTGTTGTGAGTCTTTGTGTGTGTATCTGAGTTTGTGTGTGTGTGTGCGTGCGCGTGCATGTGAGAGAGAGCAGAAGAGTTGATGTGAGGGCGGGAGTTTGAGTGTAATTATCCCCTGTGTCGAGTAGCTCATTTACGTTGCGTATCGGTGATGGCCTGTACTGCAGGGGATTGTGGGAAGTTAATCACTGTGGCGTCTCCCTTCAGACCCACAACAGGACCCTCAGTCCAGTCACTGTGGTTTCACAGCTTCATAATGAACAGAAACGTATCCGGCCAGCTCCTGATTTCCTCCTTCAGCCATCTGTGTCCAATGAGAGCGGGGGAGGCAGTCGGTGGGCCTGTGTGTGTGGTCCAATCAGAGCGTGCGAGGCAGCAGGGGGGCCTGTGTCTGTGGTCCAATCAGAGCGTGCGAGGCGCCAGGAGGCCCTGTGTCTGTGGTCCAATCGGAGCGTGCGAGGCGGCAGGAGGGCCTGTGTCTGTGGTCCAATCAGAGCGTGCGAGGCGGCAGGGGGGTCTGTGTCTGTGGTCCAATCAGAGCGTGCGAGGCGGCAGGAGGGCCTGTTTCTGTGGTCCAATCAGAGCGTGCGAGGTGGCAGGAGGGCCTGCTGCAGGTTCGACCCTGCGGAGGTTCCCTCACACACCCTCAGTGCCTATCTGTGCTGCGCTACACAGTTTTGTTTTGGGCAGCTTGCAGTTCCCATTTCAGCCCCCTTATCCACATCGCACTGGCTGCCACTCAAGGCAAAGAGGGAGGGGCCTGCCCACCACAAAATCTGATTGGATGATGTCCTGTTTTCCTGTGGTTGTGGCTGTTTAGTGTGAGGGTGGGGCGGTTCACATTGTTCAGCAACCCCCTCCCTCCCTCCCTCCCTAACCCTTCTCCTCACTGCCTGGCTTCATTGTTCTGTTTCAAATTGGGATTTCCGCACAGAGAGTGGAACGCACAAAATGCAAGCAGGGATCAAAAATTGTGTGTGCGTGTGTGCGTGTTTGTGTTTGTGTTTTGTGTTTGTGCTGGCATTACATGCAGCATGTAGCAAAGACTTGGAGTGCGCGAGCCGCAGCTGTGTTGCTGTGACTCCCAGCCGTCAAGGGGTGTGGCCCACCTGTCCATCATGCGGATCTTTCCTTTGAGATTGGTCAGTGGTGACGTCACCTTGTTTTCAGGCTGAACGGTTCTTCTGGAGGGGGGCTCTGCGGTACTCCTCCGGGTTCGAGTAGGAGGGAGCCTCCCTCAGGCCTGGGGAGGCTTCAGCTGTAATGAGCAGGGAGCCAAAGTGTCATCATTCCAAACATCCAGGGATTCCTGATGGGGGGGGGGGGGGGGGGGGGGGATGTTCAGACAATCTTATTGGCTAATGCAAACATTTCCTTCCGGACAGGTGGATTTAGACATCTTAAAGAAATATGATTGGTTGGTCGTGGTTTGTTCATTATACAGGCAGCTTGAGCTCACAAGTTCAAAGGTTAAAGGCCTATGTCCACTTATCCAGGGTGTGAAATTAACACCAGCCACCAGCCAAATGCTTGTAAAATTTTGATTGTGGCTGGTAAGATTTTTACTCTAGCAGCTGCTTTGGCTGGTAAATAACCAGGTTGTGTTGTATTGTAAAAGGTAATGTGGCTGGTAAGATGTTGAAAATGGCTGGTGATATTTAGAATCCACAAGCCACTCTGGCCAGTGGGTGAAAAACTTAATTTCATACTCTTATTCGAGTGGTTAGAGAACTGGGCTTGAAGCTCAGATGTCTCAGGTTCAAATCCCAGTATGTTTCAGTATGAATGGATTGTATGTAAACGGTGAGTCACTGTGTATAAGACTGATCTGCTAAATATAAACATTGTGTTGCTATCTCGCTCGCAGTATGGCTATGGGGCCATGTCCATTTAAGCAGTAGTGTGCTTAAATGGGGGGGGTGGGGTCTGCGCATCCATGATCTATGCTTTTGGGCTGGTCTTGTCTGCCCCCTCTTAGCACACACTGTCTGACAGTAGTGACCAGACGGCGGGGGGGGAGCACAGTGGGTAAAGGTGATGGCGCTGATAGTAATTACAGTTATTGTGCTCATTATGACAGTAACGACGATGGCGGTATGAAATGAATCTGAGGAGAGAAGAAAAAAGCGCCTGCTTCCTGTGTACAGCAGCAGACAAAAGGAGAGGTGCTTTTAGTGAATGGGAGGATCATGGATATTGGATTCCACATGGATCATGTATAGGAATGCCCTTTCCTTACCTTGTAACGCTATACACAGCCAGTTCCGTGAGAGCCTGTCCAGGGTGAATGTAGCACAGGCAGCCAAGGTGCTGTAGACACAATCGGAACTCTTTATTTTATATATTTATATATGTGGGCAGCACGGTACTGCAGTGGGTAGCACTGTCGCCTCACAGGCAAGAAGGTCCTGGGTTCAAATCCGTGGCAGGCCACGGGCCTTTCTGTGTGGAGTTTTGTTCTGCATGTTCTTCCTGTGTCCACGTGGGCCATATATACTCATGCCCAAAGACATGGGGGGTATTCCTGCCTCTCGCCCAATACATGCTGGGAGAGGCTCCAGCCCCCCGATGACCCTAACCCCACAAGTTAGATCATGGATGGATGATATACAGTCAAGCCGGAAAGTCTGCACACCCCTTTCACCTTCTTCACGTTTTATTACGTTACAGACTTATACTACAATAGATTGAGTTCATTTTTTGCCTCAAACATCTACACACAATAGCCAATAATGACGAAGTGAAAACAGGTTTTTAGAAAATATGCAATTTTATTTTACTGACAAAAATAGGTTATTTAGGAGTTACATATCTGTACACACCCTTAGCCTAATACTTGGTTGCTGCACCTTTGGCAGCGATTACAGCTTCAAGGCATCTTGGAAAAGAAGCTATGAGCTTGGCACACTTGTTTTTGGACATTTTTGCCCATTCCTCTTGGCATATCCTTGCAAGCTCCGTCAGGTTGGATGGGGAGCGTCGGTACACAGCCATTTTCAGCTCTTTCCACAGATGTTCAATTGGATTCAGGTCTGGGCTCTGGCTGGGCCACTCAAGGACATGCACAGACTTTCACAGAAGCCACTCCTTTGTTCTCTTGGCTGTGTGCTTTGGGTCGTTGTCATGTTGGAAGGTAAACCTTCGCCCCAGTCTGAGGTCCACAGCGCTCTGGAGCAGGTTTTCTTCAAGGATCTCGGTGTACTTAGCTGCATTCATCTTTCCCTCTATCAGGACTAGTCGCCCTGTTCCCGCTGCTGAAAAACATCCCCACATCATAATGCTGCCACCGCCATGCTTCACTGTAGGGATGGTATTAGCCAGGTGATGAGCGGTGCCTGGTTTCCTCCAGACGTGACGCTTGGTATTCAGGCCAAAAAGTTAAATTTTGGTTTCATCAGACCAGAGAATCTTGATTCTCATGGTTTGAGAGTCCTCTAGGTGCCTTTTGGAAAACTCCAAGCGGGCTGTGATGTGCCTTTTACTAAGGAGGGGCTTCCGTCTGGCCACTCTACCATAAAGGCCTGATTGGCGGAGTGCTGCCTGGATGGTTGATCTTCTGAAAGGTTCTCCCATCTCCACAAGGATACGCTGGAGCTCTGTCAGAGTGACCCTCGGGTTCCTGCTCACCTCCCTGGCTAAGGCCCGTCTTCCCCGATTGCTCAGTTTGGCCGGGCGGCCAGGTCTAGGAAGATTCTTGGTGGTTCCAAACTTCTTCCATTTACGAATGATGGTGGCCACTGTGCTCTTTGGGACCTGTAAAGCTGCAGAGATTTTTCCGTACCCTTCTCCAGATCTATGCCTTGACACAATCCTGTTTCTGAGGTCTGCAGATAATTCCTTTGACCCCATGGCTTGGAGTTTGCTCTGACATGCACTGTCAACTGTGGGGACCTTATATAGGCAGGTGTTGGCAATCCCCAATCATGTCCAATCAATTGAATTTATCACAGGTGGACTCCAGTTAAGTTGTAGAAACATCTCAAGCAGTATCAGTGGAAACAAAATGCACCTCAGCTCACTTTTGGGTGTCATATCAAAGGGTGTGCACACTTGTGTACATATGATATTTTACATTTTGATTTTTAATAAATTAGCACAAATGTCTAAAAACCTGTTTTCACTTTGTCATTATGGGCTATTTTGCGTAGAATTTTGAGACAAAAAATGAACTCAATCTATCGTAGAATATGTCTGTAACGTAATAAAACGCGGAGAAGGTGAAAGGGGTGTGCAGACTTTCCGGCTTGACTGTATACTGTATATATATTGGGGTGTGACTTTTAAGGGATATGTAGAGCCTACAGTAGCAACTCTCATCTATGTGCAGAACAGACTTGGGTGTTTCTTTACCGCCGTTGTTTCCTGTTAAGTGTTATTTGTTGCTCTGTGGGGGCAGTTTAGTCCTACACTGTTTGTGGCCCCAGGTTTGAGTCATACAGAAAAACAGCCGTGTATTTGAAAGTGTTTTTTAATTGGTCCACAGATGGTACTCTCCATGACTTGAAATACCTGTCAGTCTGGCTGACCGGGGGGGCTGGTGGTGTCACATTCTGCCACCAACACCCCCCCCAGCCAGGGCCGGATCAGTACCCCCAGGGGCCCCTGGGCACTGAAGCTCATGGGCCCCCTCCCCTCCCAAACACCCACACCCTCCAAAGTAACTCGGATCGTGAAGGGCCCTTTTCTGCCCAAGGGCCCCTGGGCACGTGCCCAGATTGCCCATATGGTAGATCCGGGCTTGCCCCCAGCCCCCCACCCCCCCCTCGTTTTCCTGTCTACTGTTGGGCCTAGGAGGTGCCAAATGAACTCTCTAATCTCACCCATACACCCATCTTCTCTGTGTTAACGTCACACTTCCATTGCAGGATAACCGCTAACATCGGTATTTTGATAACACACTATCTGTGATTGCCTTGCCCTTGACCGGGACCGCATCCCTTCGATAGAAGCAAGCACTGGCGCATACTAGCTCGTTAGCATTTAGCGCGGCTGTGAAAATGTGGCTCCTCCTGGGAGAAGGTATTAGCTGCAGGTCAAGTACATATTTGGATAGGTAACTCTTTAGATACTGGTGTGAAGGATTCTTTTTTTTTTGGAAACTGTCTGTAATTTTGCAAGAATTGTACTGGCATCT
Organism: Synaphobranchus kaupii; assembly: GCA_029718625.1. NCBI lineage: Eukaryota > Metazoa > Chordata > Actinopteri > Anguilliformes > Synaphobranchidae > Synaphobranchus > Synaphobranchus kaupii. Next base: position 28,658,213 of record CM056376.1, on the reverse strand, counting down.
AAAGTATTTCAAATAAATTTTACGACCCCGTTGTGCCCTGTTCACACAGCCTGTACCTGAACTGGTGCTGCAGATCTGTAGAGATGTTGGGGTGTGGGGGTGGTGGGGGGCTTGGGCTTGTGTTTAATCAGCAGTCTGAGCACACAGCTGCCCTGTGTCGCTGTGGTTTGGAGGGTCTTTGGTGACGCAGGAGAAAAAGGCGCCGGTCGGACTGCGTTGCCTTTCTTCAGCCAGAGCTAGGCCGCCAGGTCGCGAAGCACACTGCTCGTTTGTTTGTGTTTCGACAGCAGTTTGTGCAAATTTGGTTACTTGGTCGATTTTCAAGCAACATTGCTCAAGAATGCTGGAAGCTGACCTCATGAAACAGGCTTGCTAATGGAAGAAGGTCTGTGCTGTTTGGGTAGTTGGCATATATAGCACAGAGGATCCTCTTGCCAAAGTGTCCAACTGAATAATTCAGGCATTCATTTTAGCCGTCAGCTGTAAGGGTCCCTAACGAATACTACGCCATCTGTGGTCCTCTCTACAGTAATCAGCGTATCATTGCCCCTGCATGCTACAGTGTGTGTCAATGTGCTGACAGGGTCCTTTTCCTTACTAGTGTACAGGGTGTAATTATGCTGCTTTGTGTCTCTAAATGTTATGTTTGTGATGTTTGGTGATAAAGTGGTTTCCCATTTTCCCGTGCTGTTACTACGACTACTACTACTGTTACTATTATTTATACAACTAATACTGCCACTACTACTGCTACTGTTACTACTACTATCACTACTACTGCTACTACTTCTACAACTACTACTGCTGTTACTATGACTGCTACTACAATATAAACACACACATATCTTGAATATGCAGGTTGCTGCCAATGACTCTGCCAACATGGACTTCTGTCTACCTTCAACTTTCACATCTTAAACTTTCAGATCATTCCTCTGTCATCCTCCTGCCTTCTGTGTCCATCTACCTCTCTGTCTATCTCTCTCGCTTACTCCCTCTCTCTTTCTCTCCCTCTATCCCTCTCTTTCTCTCACTTGCTCCCTCTCTTGCTCTCTCCCTCCCTCTCCCTCCTTCTCTCTCTATGCCTGCTCATATCACATTAATTAAAGTTGATAAGACAAACGGGCTATTTTAAGGAGTCTTCACCGTGTTGTTGAATTCTCATGTCCTGGTTCTGTAACTCCTTTTCAATGCTGAGATAATTGGCACTATTGGAGGTGTAAATGTGGGGCGTCTGAGGCGTTATCTCTGCGTGTGTCACGGGTTTGAGCGCGGCACACCCGTAACCACAGGCCGCAAAGAAACTTCCGTATCTCATCGACTTACAATTTACAGTGAACATGTGCCTTTTAGCGCCCGCGGTGGCCAACCCCGGTCCTGGAGAGACACAGGTCCGGTAGTTTTTGCTACTTTTATTTGATCAGTCAAAGCCCTTGATTTCACCTAACTCACCTCTGGAGTTTTTTTTATGGTGAAAACAAAAACAATCACCCCTTACAGAAATGTAATACACTACAATTCTGAAATAAAGTATTACAAACAACGGTTCATAATACATGGACAAATGTACAAGTTATTGCTGCTTTCAGATAATGAGCGTGATAATGAGCATAAGGCACAACTATGCATGTGAAATGCTCCTGTCCCACATGGACCTGAGCTGACCTTTGACCTCTGCATGTTCCTGTCCCACACGGGCCTCAGCTGACCTCTGAACTCTGACCTCTGCAGTGAAATGCTCCTGTCCCACACACAGGTCTGAGACGACCTTTGACGTCTGCAGTGACTGCATCCAGGGGAGAAGGAAGCAGTGTCGGGAACTAGACTGTAACTTCGTAACCCGTAATTTTGCACGGGGTCACCCCGTATTTTCCGGACGTGTCCTGCTTGGATGCTGATGCACAATTCCCAGATTTCTTTGGGAAGTTGGTGCGGAGTGTTGTCCTTGGCAGTGTTGCCAACTCCTTTCTTTATAAATATTGATAATTTCCTGGTTGTTGGTTTTACGACCGCGTTTGCTGGCGAGCGTCTCCGTGAGCTAGCAGCCTTGAGCTAATGATCGAGAGACCTTGTTACAACTGTAGGTTGCTGTAATGAGCATCACTGTTGCCATGGTTTTGAGTGTGATGGAGCCTGAGTGTTCTGTGTGCCAGCAGTGATGCTGTTCTTGCAGTCCCTGCTTGTAGACAAGGTGCGAGTCATTTTTTTTGCATATTTTTTGTGCATGTGCTTTCGCAGTTCCCAGATGAGTCGCTATTGCTTAAAAATGACACTTGGGTCAGATTTTTAACCGTTGAGCTTGATCACATCTTTTGATGGGAGTTCTACTGTGTGGTTGTGAGGGATGTTGACACACCCCTTCACAGGCCCACAACCGCCCACACACACTAACGCATGCACAGACATGCTGTTACTTTAGTTCTTTAATTTTGTCTCTTTCTCATGTATTACTATTGCTACAAGTGCTATTTCTGTTAGAAACTCACGGAAAGGTTCACACGCCAGTTATATTTGAGGACACTACTTTTGGAATTTGTAGCACAGTGTATGAGGTCATCTTTTAGAGCCCAACCCCCCCATATGAGGATGTGTGTCGCTGGTGAATGTGTGTATGCGAATGTATGAGTGTGTGTGTATGAGAGAGAGTGAGTGTATGTATGAGAGAGCAAGTGTGTGTGTATGAGGGAGAGAGTGTGTATGAGAGAGAAAAAGAGAGAGTGTGTATGAGAGACAGTGAGTGTGTATGAGAGTGTGTGTGTGTGTATGTAGGAGTGTGTGTGGGTGTGTGACAGTGAGTGTGTGTCTGAAAGAGTGTGTGTGTGTATGAGAGAGAGCGAATGTGTGTATGAGAGTGTGTGTGTGTGTGTGTGTGTGTATATGTGTGTGTGTCTCAGAGAGAGTGTGTGTGTATGAGAGAGAGCGAGTGTGTGTATGAGAGTGTATGTGTGTGTGTCTCAGAGAGTGTGTGTGTGTGTGTGTGTATATGAGAGAGTGTGTGTGTGTGTGTGTCAGAGAGTGAGTGGCAGCCTTTGAATTAAACACAGGGGAAATGCTGACCTGTGTGAAAGCTTTTTCTTGCCCCACCTCTACCTGCAGAATGTCACAGAATGCACCTGGATCAGGTGTTCTGTTCTTACCCTGTTTGTGCTGCCGAATGGAAATCAGACCCCAGAGCAGCCAAGCTAGCCGTTTATCCCCATCAGGGTTGGTCAGGTACGCCTGTCCACCGCACCAATCCCAGCATGTGACTCAGGTCACCTGATTCAACCCCCCCCCCAATGCGGGGCATTCCCTCACTGAACTCAGATGGGAGCAGAGAGATATGGGCTGTGACTGTATCAGCACCCTTCCATACTATTCAGTAGGCTTGTTGAGTAGACAGGACGAGAAAGTCGTTGAGTAGGCGAACTTTTCTCTAAATGTAGTATACTTAAAACCCTTGTATGATATACTTACTTCCGGGGTTTCGCTGAGTATACTTCAAGAAGTACACAAACATTTTGGTTCATAAATATGACGCGTGGCTTAATTTTTAAAAAGATGAGGCGCAGCTTCAATGACGTTTTCCTTCAATAACAACAAAAACAACATGTGACATGGTGGGATGTCTTACGACACTTCCACAGTAAGGTTGGAAAATAGTATGGAGGATATGTTTTTGCGCACTGCACGTCAATTACTAAACAGTACACATCTGCCAGTACACTGTACACAGGAGACAGGCGCAGTAGATAGGGCTCTGATTCAGACAGTACACTACACAGGAGACAGGCGCAGTAGATAGGGCTCTGATTCAGACAGTACACTGTACACAGGAGACAGGCGCAGTAGATAGGGCTCTGATTCAGACGCAGCCCAGGTGATTTTGTCCATAGAGCACACGAAGACCCTCCTTGATAAGATCTAGTCAGCAGACAAAACACTGAAACTAAAACTAGAAAATGTACCCATGTACTTATTTTATCTATTCTCTGTGTTTTCCCTTTTGCTATGTAAAGCACATTGTGATGCTGTTTATGAAATGTTCTGTACAAATAAAGTTTGACTTGACTTGACTGGTCTCTGCCAGCTTTCATTGCATTAAAACACATGGCATGAATTAAAAAATGACCCAAGAGACAGTTAAATTATAATAATAGAACTTTTATCGATCGTGTGATTTTTATTAATGATTTAGTCAAAATTGTGTTGGGAACTTTCATTGTTAATTTCTCCCATCTCTCTCCCTTTCTCCTGTCCCTTTCTCTCTCCCTCTCTCTCTCTCTCTCTCTCTCTCTCGCTCTCTCTCTCTCGCTCTCTCTCTCTCTCTCTCTCTCTCTCGCTTTCTCTCTCTTTCCCTCTCCCTTCCTCCTCTCTCTCTTCTTCTCTCTCTCCTCCTCCTCTCCCTCTCTCCGTCTGTCTCTCAGCTCAGCAGTATCAGTAAAGCCATAAACTCCAACGAGACGCCGGTGAAGGAAAAACATGCTCGCAGTATCCTTCTGACACGCGCTCTCTTTCTCTCTCTCTCTCTCTCTCTCACACTCACTCACTCACTCACTCACACTCGTGCATACACAAACAGATACACACACACACACACAACCATGAATGTATTAATACAGTGGACAGACACAAATACACAGATTTTTTCAGATTTTTTACAGTTTTTCTGTAGTGATCCTGCTTACAGGGCATGCATTTAGACTGCACTAAAGCCCATGGTTATTGGGGCGGTGGCAGTGTAGTGTAGTGGTAACTCCAAGGTTGTGGGTTCGAATTCCAGCTGGCGCGCTGCTGTTGTGCCCTTGAGCTAAAGGGACTCAGTAAATATCCAGCTGTATAAACAGATTATATATAAAGCTGTGTAAGTCACCCTGGATAAGAACGTTTGCTAAAAACTAATGTTATGATTCATATTTTGAAATGGTTAAATTAAATAGTCATTCCTTTTTCATTTTTCGACGTACAGCAATTTCGTAATGAGTGCATATTAGAGAGAGTGTTCATTAAGCAGGACAAAATAATTAGAAATGTTATATTAATGAACTGGCCCCACTCTGTACCAGTTCCATCTAATTATAACACTTCTTAGTTGATGTTTCTATGGCAACAGTGATGCAGTTTCTTGATTTTTGTCAGCGTGGTGCATGTGCACACTGCTCTGTGTGTGTGTGCACATATTCTCCAATCTGTATTTGTGTCTGTCCACTGTATGAATACATTCATGGTTGTTTGTGAATGTGTGTGTCTATTTTGTGTGTGTGTGTGTGTGTGTGTGTGTGTCTGTGAGCGTCTGTTATTTTCTCGGGTGTGTGTATATATATGTGTGTGCGTGTGTGTGCGTGTGTGTGTATGTGTGTGTTTGTGTGCGTGTATGTATGCGAATATGGGCGTATGTACAGTGAGCACCATAATTCATTGGACAGTGACACGTTTTGTTATTTTGGTTCTGTACTCTAGCACTTTGAGGGTAAAAGGATACGATGACAATGAGGTCGAAGTGCAAACTGTCCGCTTTAATTTGAGGGTATTTTCATCCTTATCGGATGAACCATTTAGAAATTATAGAACCTTTTGTACATAGACCCCCCCCCCCCCCATTTTCGGGCATCAAAAAATATTTGACAGTTTAACATAATTTAGAATAAAGTAATAATTTTAAATATTTGGTCGCATATCCTTTGCATGCCATGACCTCCTGATGTCTGTGACCCAGCAACATCAAAAGACTCTTGATATCTTATTTTCTGGTACTCTTACAAGCGATACTATAACGTCTCTGCATTTGGATGGATCGCTATGGGAATTGGGGGGTGGGACTAGATTTAGTTGTAAATTATGCTGGAACAGTATGGAATACATGGTTGGTAAAATGGCTGTAAGTCATCAAGGGTTTGATGTATCAAACAAGCCTTAAATCATCACTCTGCTGCCAGAAATACCATAGATATGGATGGATAACTTGAAGGGTTTCTTCTCCTGACTTATTTTTCCATAGAGTTCAATAGGAAAATTTGTCAGGAGAAACAACCCTTAAAGTGATCCATCCATATCTACTGCATATCTGGAAGCAGAGTGATGGTTTGAGGCTTGTTTGATACCTCAGACCCTTGATGACTTACAGCCATTTTACCAACCATGTATTCCATACTGTTCCAGCATAATTTACAACTAAATCTAGTCCCACCCCCCAATTCCCATAGCGATCCATCCAAATGCAGAGACGTTATAGTATTGCTTGTAAGAGTACCAGGAAATCAAGATATCAAGAGTCTTTAGATATTGTTGGGTCACAGACATCAGGAAGTCATGGCATGCAAAGCATATGTGACCAAATATTAAAAATTATTACATTATTCTTCATTATGTTAAACTGTCCAATATTTTTTGATCATCGAAAATGGTGGGGACTATGTACAAAAGGTTCTATAGTTTCTAAACGGTTCATCCGATATGGATTAAAATACCCTTAAATTAAAGCTGACAGTCTGCACTTCAACCTCATTGTCATAGTATCCTTTAAAACTCAGTGCTAGAGTACAGAACCAAAATAACAAAAAATGTGTCGCTGTCCAATGAATTATGGTGCTCACAGTATGTGTGTGTGTGTGTGTGTGCGTACTTGCGTGTGTTTGTGTGTGTTTTTTGTACGTGTGTGTGCATTTGCGTGTGTGTGTGTATGTGTGTGTGTGTGTGTATATGTATGTCTATGTGCGTATGCGTGTGCGTGTGCGTGTGTATGTGTGTGTGTGTGTGTGTGTGTGTGTGTATATGTATGTCTATATGCGTATGCGTGTGCGTGTGTATGTATTTGGTATGCTGTCCTTTGTCCTCTCTGGCCGGCTCTTCCTTGACGACCTCGTAGGGATCATTCTGGGGACCCACAGGGAGAAGGGGGCCTTCACCTTCTGGTCCTACGCCCTGGGGCTCCCCCTCGCCAGCAACTCCATCCTCAGCTGGAAGTTCTGCCACGTGGTACACAAGGTGCTGCGAGACGGCCATCACAACGTAAGCCCCTCCCTCCGCACAGCTTTCAGGAACCACCTCTACACATGTTAGAAAAGCTCCTCCCCTTCCTCCCTCCTTTCCCACACCTGTCACTCACAGGTTTCAGGAACCACCTCTACAGATGTTAGCCCCTCCCCTTTCTCCCTCCTTGCACCTGTCACTCTCAGGTTTCAGGACCAACCTCGACAGACATTAGCCCCTCCCTTTCCTCCCTCCTTTCCCACACCTGTCACTCACAGGTTTCAGTACCCACCTCTACAGACGTTATAACTGTAGAACGGCAGCAGTGGAGTACAACAGGCTCACAGGAGGGTATAACTCTGGAACAAACCACAAATCACAACAGACAAATTGAAATACTTAACCCTTTACACAGCACTAAAATTCTGGCAAACGGCTTCAAAAGAACACGCATTTTCACCAGTGATTAGAACAATATTAGGTTTTGCAAGGTGTAATATGCTGTTGAGGAAGGAGTTATGCTCATGACATAAGCATGGTGTGATGTCTGCTTTATGGTGTGTAGTTAAAAAGTAAAGTGTGACCCCAAATTCTTCTATCAAACTTCTATTTAGGTTTGTGATGTGTTTCTTAGGAATTCCTCAGGGACCTGCAGGAGTGTTTTCAAGTTTAATTGTCTTCTGAAGAGTTAATAATGTTTCATATACTGTGTGTGTTTAAGTCACTCAGGGGAATACATTTAACATAGTTTATTCCATATTAAGAGCACAAGATTTCTCATAATTTGAATTATGGAATTTCAGTGAACAGGTGAACTCTCTGGACAGGTGAACTTCACGAAGCGACCGACACGTTAATCTTACACGTAGGATCGGTTTTGACTGCTTGACTGAATCTTTGAGTCCGGTCACATTTGTCGAAGGTTTCTGTGTGGTTGTGATTATGTTTGTTCCCATTTCAGAGCCTGCAGGATTGTGTGAGGCACCAGAGTAACATCGCCGAGACGGGAGCGCTCTGGGTGAGTCCTGGGAACCGGGTTCCTGATGGGCCTTATCCATTTCTGGTTTTTGTTCCCACAGTTGGCTACTCACCAGCACCGGTTCACATGTAGATTTGACCACAGTGAAACGTTTCGTAAAGGGACACAAGAACAGTGAGCTGTCGTTCATGAGTTTCTGAATGCATGCAGCCGAAAATATCAGATCACGTATATGATTTGGGCTAAGTAAATAAGAACAGATGCTGTCATGAAATCCCAAAACGGATCCTGACCTACTGGATTGGGGTTCCCCACCCCCGCTATAGAGCATCCAGAAAGGTAAGTTGCAGTTTGTCAGGTTGGTTTTTACTAAGTTTTAGTCCGCATTATGTTATTGGTCACTAGTGGAGCTGGTTTGTATCACCACCCCTAATTAGAGCCCCTCCTACAAAAGACCATGATTCATGAGAAGTAACTGACCATTGGATTATAAGAAGCGCATATTCCTGAACATTAGGTGAGTTTATCTCATATCAGAGACTGACTGGTCAGGCTGATAATACTATAAGATTATGAGCTTGAATAGTGAAGCTGGGATCTGGCCTACTGGAGGATCCGAGAGTTAAGTCAGTCTTAGCAACGCTCGCTAAGTGTGTGCTCAGCCAGCCTGTATATGTTTTGCTGCAAAGTACCTCTTAAAAAATGTATCCATAAACTACAATGAAAATGGCGGAGGTGGTGATCACACACGGGTATATATAAGCCATATAAAAAAGAGGCAAGAGAACATGGAATGCATCCATGCGAATGCTTATTTCAAACACCGTATATGTAGCTGAAATTATGCCTGTCCCTATTATTAATGAAATGACAATGGACCTGATGGTTTCCCGGCAACATGTGGAAATCATAATGCGTAGCCTTCTAAGTAGACTTTAGCAGGGTCCTCCCTGCTAAAATAAAGGTTAGTAAAAAAAAATTAAAAAGTAGAGGCTTGGACGACTCGAAAGAACAAGGGTCCATTCATTTTTCCTAAAGGCACCACTTTCATTTTCATTCTCATTCAGAGGGAGGAAACAAAAGGGGTTTTGGGTCTGGGCCCTCCTCGGTCTCGGTCAGGGGACTTGGAAGCCCTGTGATTGGTTAATTCGACCTGCACGTGTCTCAGACATTCAATTCAGTCATACAATATAGTAAGTAGTAATAAAGGAAGACTAATGTAACATACAAAAACATTCACTTCAGTCATATTAAGTCTTCGAGTGTCGCCACAGGAAAAAAAAAAAAAAAGAGAATAAATTTTATTCATAATTTACATTTCTGCCGAGCCGAGGTCACCTTACCTGGTATTAAAGACGGCACGCATATAGTTGCAGACACATGCACAGGGCATAAGATAAACGGTGCTCTGTGCATACAGGTTGGGGTTGGCGAGAAAGAGTCACTCATACAGGTATAGTAGCAGTGAGTGAATGGGTACACATAAAATATTAATAAAATTATGATAAACAACTGAATGAATGCTAGTAGGAAATAAAATTAAATGGTTCTGTCATATTTATGTGAATGCTAGTGCAAATGTTATGCTAGTGCAAAGAGGTGTTTCTTGAACTAAATGTTAGTGATTAAAAGTCTAGACTGAGTGGACAATAATGAAGTCTGCTCTCTCTGCTCGTTTCCAGGTTAACCTGCAGGATCGCTACGGACAGCTGGTCGCCATCTACACCAAACTGCTGTGCACAAAGCTGGACTTCCATATGAAGGTAGAGAGTCGTTCCCAGCGCTGAGTGGCCATTGGGTATTACCCTGGCAACAGGGGCGGGGCTATGTGGATTGTGTTTGTTACAATGGGCTTGACAAATAAGTCGTTCACCTGCAGGTACTTGTAAACTGTATACTGTGTTTATAAAATGTGTGTGTGTGTGTGTGTGTGTGTGTGTGTGTGTGTGTGTGTGTGTGTGTGTGTGTGTGTGTGTGTGTGTGTGTGTGTGTGTGTGTGTGTGTGTGTGTGTGTGTGTGTGTGTGTGTGTGTGTGTGTGTGTGTGTGTGTGTGTGAAAGAGGAGTGTTGACAGCACAGAGTAACAGGTGTGCTATAGATCCTGGTATCAGATCAATTGCACAGTAAATGAACAGGTGAATTTCATGGAAACCAGATAAAGGCCATGGGAAACGGTGTTGCCATGTTACAACTTCCTCTTCCCGGCAGCATTCTGAAATCCGCCCCAACCTGGAAGCTTCAGATGAGGTCCTGGAGCATGCAGCGGGGAGCGATATTAATAATGTGTGAGTGTGTGTACCCCTCCTCCCCGAATATCTCATATCTCTGACTGCTGGGATAGTTTTGATATACCTGGCTTCAGACAAAATGTATATTGTTTATGTAGTACACAATATTAATATTGTTATAGAGTCATTCCATTTTGTATTGTGGGAAAAATAGAAAGTACTTGCCAAAAAAAAGTTGGCAGTGTTGTATAGTGGTCAGGAAACTGGGTGGGAGGATGAGGATGCGGGTTCGGTTCCTCAGTGGGGCACTGCCATTGTACAATTTAGCAACATACTTAAATTAAATATCCAGCCGTATAAATGGATAGTGTGCAATAATGTAATTAATTTATGTCACTCTGGATAAGGGTGTACTCTAAGAAAGTAAATAAAAGATCTACTTTTTTTATACAAGAGCTCCATTCTTGTATCCCGTGTAATGGCAGTAAAATGGTGATTTTGAGGGGGGTGTGTAGAGGCAGGTATCTGGTGTCTGATCTGCACGGCTTACATCTAAAGGTTTTGTGTGTCAGGGTTACCGCTCCAGCTCCAGGCCTGAGGAGTGTGTGTTTCACGGGGATCGGTTCTGGTGTTACACGCCGTTAGGCAGCGCAAGGTTCTCACTCCCCAAACGCGCCACAGAGCAGGGGGTTTCCAAACTACCTGAGCCTCTGACCCACTTCATGGGCGTGTTCATGTATGAAGTGTGTTAACATGTCAGAACAGCTCCATGTTCTCTATGACTGAAGCTGTGCTTGTAACTCGTGTAGTGTTTAATCAGACCGGTGTGAACATCGTGTTTAATGTACAAGTTATTTTTTACACGTCTGTATCAGGACCCGCCTCAAAACCAAAAGAAATCAGGCAGCTGAACTGGGTCAGATACTAATATGTTTTTGAAGTACTTTAACTCTTTAGATGTTGGTAAAAATGTGAAAACCAGGCCTGCAGATATTCCTTTTGATTAATTTTCATTGAAACACACCGCATGCGAAAAATGACCTCACAAAAGAAATGGCTAATCTTTACTTTTTATGTTGTGAGTAATCTGCAGGAATTTTGTCTAAAGGGTTAAAAATTTCAGTAAGTTACACACCCCAGATCTGGGCTCATGGGCTGCCAGGGGGTCCTGGCTCATAGTTTGGGGAGGCGCTATAAGGAGGAATTGCGGGAAATGGGGGTGTGAGGGAGCACCATGGTAATAGGTTAGTTTGTTAAGGGACAGGCCCGGTGGTAACTAAGTGGGTATCTATTTCCTCCCGCAGGTTCCAGCTCACAGTGGAGGTGTTCGATTACCTGGACGCTGAGCTGAAACTGGCAGAGACAGGTGAGTCACCTCCCCCCCCCCCCAAGCCCACCCTCCCATCTCGTTTCTTCACTCAAAAGAAAGAGCAATCCAGCCGGGGAGGCCGACGGCCTCATTCCACCTGAAAACCGACACCGTGGTCGGGGTGGGGGGGGGGTTGGTTGGTGACTACCATAAGATGGCTACTGTTCTCAGAAGAATAGCCTGATGTGAGGTTTTAGCAGAGATGGGTCTGTGGGGGGTGGGGTGTAGGGGGTACCCTGGTTTCTGTAACTGCTGCAGCTGAAATATCTACTTTTCCACTGGAATAGTGGCTCAGTTGGGATAATATATCTTCAGCCATTTTAACAATTTTAAGACTTCTTCTCCTCATCCAGAGCAACTCATGAGTAATCGCACATAACAAGGCTAGGAGACTGGTACTAGACCTACAAAATTGATTAATTCTCCAATGCAGTGTATTTATACAGACAAGCCCAAGAATATATAAAAATTGGGACGTGAATCAAGGCAAAAGAAGCTGAGCAGTGGCCCCCAACCCTGTTCCTGGAGATCTATCGTACTGTAGGTTTTCACTCCAACCCTAAGAAAGCACACCTCATTCAACAGCGAGAGATCTTGTTGAGCTGCTAGAATCAGGTGTGCCAAATTAGGGTTGAAATCAAAACCTACAGGACGGCAAATCTCCAGGAACAGGGCTGGGGACCACTGCTGTAGGCGCATTCTGATTGGCCGGTTCAGCCTCCTCTGAGTGGTACATAATGTACTTCCTGTGTTTCTCTGTGCCAGCCGAGACTGGGAGGGATAAGTAACTCCTGTGTGAGAGATGTTATTTTTGTCAGCTTTTTGGAGCTGGAATATAATTACACCAATTACCTCAGCGGCAGACCCCCCCCCCCCCCCCCCCTCCCAGTGTGGGATGAGTCACTGCCCCCCCCCCCCCCCCCATGGTAATAGTCTGTCCAGCTGGAAAACAGGGTGTGTGCAAAAATGTGGTGTAATGGTTATGAAACCCAAGAGGTTGCAGGTTTGATTTCTGGGTAGGGCACTGCACAGTCACCCTTGTGCTTCGGTAGAATATTGAACTGTATAAATGGATTGTATGGGGGGGGGGGGGTTCTTAAGTGCTGCTAAACATAAATGCATGCATGTACTGTGTGTATGCTAAGGGTTTAGCTCGTCTTCATTTCTGTGATCTTATATAAATCTCTGAGGTCTCTGAGCCCTGCAGTCTGATACTAATGCTAATGCTAACGCTGCGTTTGTTCCTCACAGTGATCCGGCAGCTCAACACCTCTATCGCCATCTCCACCACCACGTCAGGGCAGTGCCGTCTGGCCCCGCTCATCCAGGTCATCCAGGACTGCAGCCACCTGTACCACTTCACTGTCCAGCTGCTCTTCAAACTGCACGCCTGTGAGTGGCCCTGCCTATATGCCCGGTGTGGCTCCGCCCACATTCACAATGGCCCTGCCCCACCTACTTCTTGTGTGCCCCACCCACAATCCACATGTGGCCCTACCCACACCCCCATGTGCCCTATATTTTTGACCATTTTTTATAATTAGTATTTCTTTTTTTTAATGCCATTTTCTGTGTTTGTTTTAGTGTGTTAAGCCCGTGTCAGGTGTCTGTTTTACCTGTATGAGTGAGGTGAGCCGGCGCTGACTTGTGCTGTGTGCTGCAGGTTTGCCAGCGGACACTCTCCAAGGCCACAGGGAGAGGTTCCATGACCAGTTCCACAGGTAACAGAGCCGTAGGTTTACCTGAGACTGCCCCGCAGTGGCCAGGAGTGCTGTGTGATCTTATTCCTCCTTTCCAGGTACCAGAGATCATGTAAGAGGAAGAGCCTTACTTGCCAGGTTTATACTGCTCTGCCCTTAACCAATAATCACTAACCAATCACATCACATCAGTACCTGAGCGATAAACTCACTCACCTGTTCAGGGCGTAACCAATAATCACTAACCAATCACATCACATCAGTACCTGAGCGATAAACTCACTCACCTGTTCAGGACGTAACCAATAATCACTAACCAATCACATCACATCAGTACCTGAGCGATAAACTCACTCACCTGTTCAGGACGTAACCAATAATCACTAACCAATCACATCACATCAGTACCTGAGCGATAAACTCACTCACCTGTTCAGGGCGTAACCAATAATCACTAACCAATCACATCACATCAGTACCTGAGCGATAAACTCACTCACCTGTTCAGGACGTAACCAATAATCACTAACCAATCACATCACATCAGTACCTGAGCGATAAACTCACTCACCTGTTCAGGGCGTAACCAATAATCACTAACCAATCACATCACATCAGTACCTGAGCGATAAACTCACTCACCTGTTCAGGGCGTAACCAATAATCACTAACCAATCACATCACATCAGTACCTGAGCGATAAACTCACTCACCTGTTCAGGACGTAACCAATAATCACTAACCAATCACATCACATCAGTACCTGAGCGATAAACTCACTCACCTGTTCAGGACGTAACCAATAATCACTAACCAATCACATCACATCAGTACCTGAGCGATAAACTCACTCACCTGTTCAGGGCGTAACCAATAATCACTAACCAATCACATCACATCAGTACCTGAGCGATAAACTCACTCACCTGTTCAGGACGTAACCAATAATCACTAACCAATCACATCACATCAGTACCTGAGCGATAAACTCACTCACCTGTTCAGGGCGTAACCAATAATCACTAACCAATCACATCACATCAGTACCTGAGCGATAAACTCACTCACCTGTTCAGGACGTAACCAATAATCACTAACCAATCACATCACATCAGTACCTGAGCGATAAACTCACTCACCTGTTCAGGGCGTAACCAATAATCACTAACCAATCACATCACATCAGTACCTGAGCGATAAACTCACTCACCTGTTCAGGGCGTAACCAATAATCACTAACCAATCACATCACATCAGTACCTGAGTGATAAACTCACTCACCTGTTCAGGGCGTAACCAATAATCACTAACCAATCACATCACATCAGTACCTGAGTGATAAACTCACTCACCTGTTCAGGATGTAACCAATAATCACCAACCCATCACATCACATCAGTCAGGGTGGGTCTACTAGGCGATTGAAACATGAACTATGAGACACAGAGAAGAGGTTGAGTTAACCGCCGTCTGTGAATCTAACCGTTGTTTAAGCTATTGCGTCCCTGCCAGTGGCTATCGCTGGTACAGTGTGCTGTTACCATACGGTGCTGCGAGAGTCTCGAGATCTGACCCAATACAAGACGATACTAGCATTCCTGGCTAGTGAGAGTCACGTGACTCGCTGTAGCACGTTAGCCACAGTGCTAATTTTGCTGTGTTTGTTATCCTCGCACACAGGCCCTGTATAATGGTACGGAGATCCACACAGACATCCATCTCACCGTCTCTACCTGAGGTCTGGAGGCTGGGAAATGGGACAGTGTGAATGGGGGCCACTAAATCTTAAATCACAAGGGAGTAGTTTACACACAAAAAAATGAATGGGCCCCTGAAACTTTAATTCGGGATGCATTCCAGATTTCTGTTAAGAATACCGAAAACGGGAAAGGTACCTAGTAATGCCACAAACGGGCATCGCTTCCGGGTGTCTTGTGACATGCGAACATTTTGAATTTACAAACAACTAGAGAGTACAGACACTCCGCAAATTTCTGATTGTTTCAGTACTCACAAACAACATGGGCAAGTTACATTTTTCAAATTTGCATTTCATTGAATTTTTTTATTTTTATGTATCCATAATTGCCCACTTAATTGTGTTTATGTTTTGGATGGCACTTTGAAGCGAAGCAAATTGTCAGTGTAGTACCACTTAAGACTGGGCCCATTGCCAGAGGCCTGCTCATTATACACTGTGACTGTATAAGTTCTGGAGTGTAAGGCCAGGTACATACTCTACGCAAGGAGCATAAACGCCAATGCAGATTCCGGACAAACGCCAGCTTTTTGCTTACATACCATACGCGCGTTTACCGGCTTATTTTCGCCCTGTCCGCTAGTTGGCAGCCTAGGCTAATCTGGTTGGAGCAAGTAACCTTACACCGGAAATTATTACTTCTTTCTGTGTAGTTGTTCATTCTGCAGTGATTGAACAGTATTTACATTTAGTGCCTCTAACGGAAACGCGTGGAATTGCAGCACACGTTTGCGTTGTGTTACAAAATTTGGACTGCACATTTTGCTACGCAAGAACGCGAGAAACGCTCCCTGCGTTCCTTGCGTAGAGCATGTACCAGGCCTAAGGCTTGCTGTTAAACTAAATATGATCACCACATACTCAAACACTGTTAGATTTGATCCCTTATGAGTTTCAAAATAAAAATAAATGTGATTAAATTAATAATGTAAAACTATTTGAAATGGCCATCAACAGAATGTACTGTATGTCCTGCATTTTAGAATCTGATTCACGGTAGATGGAAGCAGGGGGTCCTGTGCCGCTTATAAGCTGGAAACAGTCTTTCCCACACTAGTCTCTGGATGTACCAGAAGTAAAGTCTGTTCTTTGTTTTTTAATTTCCATTTTGTGCGTCAGAAAAAAGAGGCAGACACTTTTATGCCGGCATTATGTGCTTCTTTCCAGCCTGAAGAACTTCCTCAACAAATCCAGGGACATGCTGTACTTCAAAAGGCTCATTCAGATTCCCAGGCTCCCTGACGTAAGGGACGCAATATCACATATCGCATTGTTTGCCAACGGTGTGGCCCAAATTGCATTGTGTGCAACATAAATGAATGTACAGTCAAGCCGGAAAGTCTGCACTCCCCTTTCACCTTCTCCACGTTTTATTACGTTACAGACTTATACTACAATAGATTGAGTTCATTTTTTGCCTCAAACATCTACACACAATAGCCAATAATGACAAAGTGAAAACAGGTTTTTAGAAAATATGCAATTTTATTTTACTGACAAAAATAGGTTATTTAGGGGTTATATATCTGTACACACCCTTAGCCTAATACTTGGTTGCTGCACCTTTGGCAGCGATTACAGCTTCAAGGCATCTTGGAAAAGAAGCTATGAGCTTGGCAAACTTGTTTCTGGACATTTTTGCCCATTCCTCTTGGCATATCCTTGCAAGCTCCGTCAGGTTGGATGAGGAGCGTCGGTACACAGACATTTTCAGCTCTTTCCACAGATGTTCAATTGGATTCAGGGCTGGGCTCTGGCTGGGCCACTCAAGGACATGCACAGACTTTCTCCGAAGCCACTCCTTTGTTCTCTTGGCTGTGTGCTTTGGGTCGTTGTCATGTTGGAAGGTAAACCTTCGCCCCAGTCTGAGGTCCACAGCGCTCTGGAGCAGGTTTTCTTCAAGGATCTCGGTGTACTTAGCTGCATTCATCTTTCCCTCTATCAGGACTAGTCGCCCCGTTCCCGCTGCTGAAAAACATCTCCACATCATGATGCTGCCACCGCCATGCTTCACTGTAGGGATGGTATTAGCCAGGTGATGAGCGGTGCCTGGTTTCCTCCAGACGTGACGCTTGGTATTCAGGCCAAAAAGTTCCATTTTGGTTTCATCAGACCAGAGAATCTTGATTCTCATGGTTTGAGAGTCCTCTAGGTGCCTTTTGGCAAACTCCAAGCGGGCTGTGATGTGCCTTTTACTAAGGAGGGGCTTCCGTCTGGCCACTCTACCATAAAGGCCTGATTGGTGGAGTGCTGCCTGGATGGTTGATCTTCTGAAAGGTTCTCCCATCTCGACAAGGATACGCTGGAGCTCTGTCAGAGTGACCCTCGGGTTCCTGCTGACCTCCCTGGCCAAGGCCCGTCTTCCCCGATTGCTCAGTTTGGCCGGGCGGCCAGGTCTAGGAAGATTCTTGGTGGTTCCAAACTTCTTCCATTTACGAATGATGGTGGCCACTGTGCTCTTTGGGACCTGTAAAGCTGCAGAGATTTTTCCGTACCCTTGACACAATCCTGTTTCTGAGGTCTGCAGATAATTCCTTTGACCCCATGGCTTGGACATCTCACGCAGTATCAGTGGAAACAAAATGCACCTCAGCTTACTTTTGGGTGTCATATCAAAGGGTGTGCATACTTGTGTACATATGATATTTAACATTTTGATTTTTAATAAATTAGCACAAATGTCTAAAAACCTGTTTTCACTTTGTCATTATGGGCTATTTTGTGTAGAATTTTGAGACAAAAAATTAACTCAATCTATTGTAGAATATGTCTGTAACGTAATAAAACGTGGAGAAGGTGAAAGGGGTGTGCAGACTTTCCGGCTTGACTGTATGTATAGGTAGATTGTCCAAAGGGTGGAGCCTCTATAGTTCTACCAGTGGGCGGGTGTTCGTGAGGAGAGAGGCGCCCATAGTCATGTGACCCGAGCGCAATATCTTTGCTTTTAAAGCAAATGTTTGTTTATTGATGCTGTTTATTTAGCATGGTGTATTGATGTTGTTTTGCTTTGTATTGTATCCCCTCTATATTGTATTTGTTTCTCTGTGGTTGTCTAGCTGTGTAAAGCATCTGAGTTCTTTGAGAAGCGCTACATAATCGTTTTCTTTCTCCTTCCTCTCCTCCTCCTTCTTTCTTTCCTTTTTCTTATTATAATTCCATCCATCGCTGCCGTTCTCTTTGTCGACTGTACGCCCACAGTCTCCGCCCAACTTCCTGCACGCGTCCGCGCTGGCTGAGCACGTAAAGCCGGTGGTGGTTGTTGAGGAGGAGGAGCCTCCGGACGACGACGACCCTGAGCCGCTGATCGAGGTCAGCGAGGTCACGCAGCCCAGCCTGCAGGTGCAGCCACAGGTAATTACACGTCGCCATAGCTACGGCACAATAGGGACCGTCCCTCTCACAGCCGTGCAGTCTCAAACAAACCTGGGTCAAAGGTTAAATCTTTGTTTTAAATTCTGAAACACTTTATATGGCTATGACCAAAAAGATCAGTC
This sequence comes from Synaphobranchus kaupii, assembly GCA_029718625.1. NCBI lineage: Eukaryota > Metazoa > Chordata > Actinopteri > Anguilliformes > Synaphobranchidae > Synaphobranchus > Synaphobranchus kaupii. The sequence goes on along the minus strand of CM056376.1, from coordinate 28,639,737 downwards.
ATAGGAAATAACATGAATGTTGTTCTACGTATTGGTTAATGGTAGATGCTTCTTTTGAAATTGTCAGTAATCTGAAGGAACTTTACCAGTGTCTAAAGGGTTAAAGAATTTAAGGTAATTGAGCCAGGTCTGGGCTCACATCAAAGGCAAAGAACAGTCCTGTTGCCATGGCACCTGTGTATACCATGTTCTCTGTAGTCACATGGTATGATTTTCCTTTGTTTTTGACAGTTTGACATATTTGATCAGACCTTTGGGCCTCCCAACGGTGGATTCGATGAAAGGTAAAGACTCTGCCCCTTTATCCATTTGAACGTTTTAATTGGCCCATGATTGTGTCAATGTTTTGGTTACTCTGATAGTTAATTTGCTTTCAAGGAGTACTCCACCCAAGAAACAACAATGGTTTGATAGGTAATTTCTTATATGTAGATAATCTGTATCTTTTCTCTTATGAATATGTCATGGTAAGGTGTCCTGGACAGTATCTTTCAGTTCAGCAGTTGCCAGGAGCCAGTGAAACATTTGGGTTTTGTAATTGTTTGTACAACGCAATGCAAAGCTGGGCAGTGATTTCAAAGTGGCCTTGCTCGTTTTGGAATCCAGCCTTGTCCACTGTCCAAGTAGAACAATCCTATTTGTAGTAAAAATGTAAACTCATAAAACACTGCTTTGAGGTTTTGCACGTCTTCTGTTGCAACTGGCAGGGCCTGGAGGGAAACACAGACCATATTTGTAGATTTGCAGTCAGCTGCACGTGTTGATTAAGTGCTTTCCCCAAAGCAGAAAGGTCTGTTAGGGAATCAGGATGCCATGTATCTTTCTATTGTTTGTATTGAGGGGGGAAACTAAATTCATCACTGGCAGAATAAAGATTCAAGCAGCTGTGTAACTAGGCTGCTTGTGTAACGTTACCTCATATTATAGTGATTGATTGTTATACACGGATAAAGTGTACAAATAAGATGTAAATCAGGACAAAGTGTAGGGGGGGGGGGGGGGGGACATGAGTTGCCAAATGAGCTTTAAGATGAATCTGCTCTGAAGGAAGGCCATGTTGTTTTTACTGTGGTGGAAGTACGGTGAAAAGTGAAAAAGGTTAAAGGTCATTGACCTTGCTAGCTGTGTTTGGCCGGTCCACAGGGACATTCAGATAGACAACATGAAGAGGGAAATGGACCTCCTGCGGGGCCGAACTGGAGCGGATCAAATCCGAGGTACTGACATAGAGAAACCCTTTTATTTTAAGGGCCATTTGGGGCCACACCAGGGTATATGCTTTATTTTAAATGTATTTAAAATATAATTTAGTCACCAGTGTAAATATTGCCGATTATTGACAGTTTTTCACAAATATTTTTTTTTTTTTTTTTTTTCATATGATGGAATGTTTTGTTGTAATGTCATGGGTCTAAATCAAAGTTATATTATTTAGAGGTGTAGTATTTGACCCAGTTCTGCTGTTTATGCAGTAAAACTGCACATGAAGCTAGATTTTACACTTGGTTTTGGTTGCCATTTCTTTTAAGTACCTTAGAAGAGTCTCAAGTAATATTGTTACTCTATTACATGAATTATGGTAGCAGGGCTGCAGTAAATTCCATTTAAATTCAGTCAATTAAGGAAATTAATTGAAATTCAATTACTGAGTTGAAAAATACCGGTTGTGTCTTGTGGGCATTTTTCAATTAATTGAATTTGAGTTAATTTCCTGCATGGCTGGATTGAAGTGAATTGACTGTACTGTGGTTGTGTTGTTGTTTTGAATGGCGTTGGGTGGGGGAAGAGGATGGTATGTGCTGTGTGGAATTGGGTAGTTGTTGATGGGCAGGCGTCATGGCAACCCTGGGGGTGTGGAATGTGGCAAGTTGGTTTGGAATGAAAGAGAGGTGGGCACTGGGAGTCGCAGTTTGTGACTGTGTGTTTGAGTGGAGGTATTCAGAGAGCAAAGAGAAGTGCACGTGTGTGTGCGTGTGTGTTTGCATCTGCGTGCATGTCTGTGAGATTGTAAGTGTGTGGTGTGATAGATTTGTACGTCCTGGTATGTGTGTATAGTTTTCATATTCATGTTGTGCGTGCATGGGTGTGTTTCTCATCTCTAATTGGGTGTCCCTAACTGGGACCACCACTAGGCTGGATCAGTAGGGTTAGCATCCTGTCCAGATTGGGTCAGTACTGTTGGGTTGTGTCCTCACTGCTCACTGTCGCCTCCTCCTGGCCAGGCCCAGCGCTACATCACTCAGCTGAAGTCCCAGATAAACAGCCTGGAGGCGGAGCTGGAGGACCAGCGAGTGCAGAAACAGCGCGCCCTGGTGGAGAATGAGCAGCTGCGCATGGAGCTGGAGGCCCTGAGGCAGCACAGCAACGAGCACGAAAACATACAGGCCACCTTCATCGAGGCCGAGAGTGAGAGCGCTGACCGAGGATCACACACCAGCACTGAGACTCACTCATTACCTGGACTGACACTAACTCACGTCAACAGCACTGATGCTAACTCACGTCAGCAGCACTGACGCTAACTCACATAAACAGCACTGACGCTAACTCACGTCAGCAGCACTGACGCTAACTCACATAAACAGCACTGACGCTAACTCACGTCAGCAGCACTGACGCTAACTCACGTCAACAGCACTGACGCTAACTCACGTCAACAGCACTGACGCTAACTCACACACCAGCACTGATGCTAATTCACATAACCAGCACTGATGCTAACTCACATAAACAGCACTGATGCTAACTCGCATAAACAGCACTGACGCTAACTCACATAAACAGCACTGACGCTAACTCACGTCAACAGCACTGACGCTAACTCACGTCAACAGCACTGACGCTAACTCACACACCAGCACTGATGCTAATTCACATAACCAGCACTGATGCTAACTCACATAAACAGCACTGATGCTAACTCGCATAAACAGCACTGACGCTAACTCGCATAAACAGCACTGACGCTAACTCGCATAAACAGCACTGACGCTAACTCACACACCAGCACTGATGCTAACTCACATAAACAGCACTGATGCTAACTCGCATAAACAGCACTGACGCTAACTCGCATAAACAGCACTGACGCTAACTCGCATAAACAGCACTGACGCTAACTCGCATAAACAGCACTGACGCTAACACACACCAGCACTGATGCTAATTCACATAAACAGCACTGACGCTAACTCACACACCAGCACTGATGCTAACTCACATAAACAGCACTGACGCTAACTCGCATAAACAGCACTGACGCTAACTCGCATAAACAGCACTGACGCTAACTCGCATAAACAGCACTGACACTGATTCACATTTGTAGAGCAGACATTAACACAGGCATTAAAGGGATAGTTCGGAATTTTGGAGATAATGTCTCAATTACGACTTACCCATGATGTAGTTGATTGATGAAAACCATTTTCAGATAATTCCATGCTGTCCCTTCTTTTGGACATACACACGTTGCTAATGCTACTGCAACTCTATGGCAACCGGTAGCATCCACTACCAAATGCACTTAAACACTCCACAGTGCACCCAAAGCAAATAAAATACGACATTACATTACATTCATTTAGCAGACGCTTTTATCCAAAGCGACGTACAATAAGTGCATACAGAGACATCATCAAGATCACTACAGATCAGACAAGACAAAGCACATCCTTCCCATAATGTAGCAGCTATCCCTAGTAATGAACGTTGACTGTAGTTCACAGTAAGCTGCGGGTAAAACAGCTATACTACACTTCTATTCTAAATACTATTATAAACTATAATAAACAGACAGGAAAACACAGGGAACTAGTAAACACAGGGAACTGATATTCCTAGGTTAGAATATCAGTCAAGGTGGAGTCTGAAGAGGTGTGTCTTCAGGCCTCGACGGAATGCAGGCAGGGTTCGAGTAGAACGTAGGGGAATGGGAAGTTCATTCCACCACTGAGGAGCTAAGGTGGAAAAACTCCGCAGTCGGGACGAGCGAGAGCCTTTGACACGGAGGGGGGGAAGTGCCAGTAGCCCTGCTGTAGAAGAGCGAAGTGGTCGAGCAGGAACATAGTTCTGGATTAAGTCCTGCAGGTAGGCGGGGCCTGTCATATTGGCTGCAGTGTAGGCCAGGGTCAGAACTTTGAACCTGATCCTGGCTGCAACTGGCAGCTAGTGGAGTGACCTCAGCAGGGGGGTTACATGGGAAAATCTCGGGAGGTTGAACACAAGCCGGGCAGCTGCATTCTGGATCAGTTGAAGAGGCAGAATGGCACAGGCTGGTAGGCTTGCGAGCAGGGAGTTGCAGTAGTCCAGGCGTGAGGTGACCATGATCTGGACAAGAAGCTGGGTGGAGTAGGTGGTCAGGTACGGTCGAATCCTCCTGATGTTGTACAGGAGGAACCTGCAGGACCGTGCCGTCGCCCTGATGTGCTCTTTGAAGTCCAGCCGGTCGTCCAGGACCACCCCCAGGTTCCTTGCAGAGTGGGAGGCAGCCACCACGGTCCCGTCAACGGTGATGAAGAGGTCATGTAGTGGGGAGGTCTTGTACGGCATGAAGAGGAGCTCTGTCTTGTCAAGGTTGAGCTTCAGGTGATGGGTAGCCATCCACTCAGAGATGTCAGTCAGACAAGCAGATATCCTCTCCTTAACCCAGTACAGATCCCTGCGACGACAGTCTATCAGGGTTATTTTGAGTGTTTATACCATCATTTTTTAAGTCAAACTATCGTTGAATCCTTTACTTTGTGCTGACCTTATATTCTCTGTGGAAGTACGGCGGCGGAGCGAATGTGGCCATTGCAACTTGTTACTCTTCTTTGTTATAGTTGACCAGTGCCGGCACTACATTCGTAGGTAACGTAAAGTATCGCTCCCCCGATAAACTGTCGTCGTATTTTATTTGCTTTGGGTACACTGTGGAGTGTTTAAGTGCGTTTGGTAGTGGATGCTACCGGTTGCCATAGAGTTGCGCTAGCATTAGCAACGTGTGTGTGTGTGTGTGTGTGTGTGTGTGTGTGTGTGTGTGTGTAAAAGAAGGGGACAGCTTGGAATTAGCTGAAAATGGTTTCCATCAATCAACTACATCATGTGTAAGTCGTAATTGAGACATTATGTCCAAAATTCCGAACTATCCCTTATTCCGAACATGTCCCGCAGAGAGAGCCCAGGCCACTGAGCTGCGCTACACCAAACTGAAGGAGAAACACGCCGAACTGGTCAGCAGCCACGCCGAACTGCTCCGCAAGGTACAGCCCCTAACGCTAAGGCCCCCGTATCTTCTACACTGTCCTTAGAGTGTGTGTGCGTGCGTGCGTGCGTGCGTGCGTGTACACGAGAGAGAGATAGAGAGGGTGTGTGGGAGAGGGAGAGGGTATGTGTGTGTGTGTGTGTGTGTGTGCGTGTCTCTGTCTCTGTGTGTGTGTGTGTGTGTGTGTGTGCGTGCATACGTGTGTGCGCAATCCCTGCTTGGCCCACATGTACATGGGAGGATTGTGCATATGCAAACGTGATTGAACAGGTTAACTGGGTAACACTTTGGCTGAGACAGATTTGACTCATTGTGTAAAAGGACAGGACTCTCTATGGGGAATGATTCATTCACATCTTCACTTTTTGGGGGTGACTTCACTTCCTGTGAGAGACTCATCAACAGTGAGAAATCCTGCAGGTTCAGGCTTGAATTATGTCAGTATGACCAAAAATATCTCCGTGAAGATGCGCCCATCCAACTAGATCTGATTATGTGTGTGAGTTTGTGCACGTGCACTTACCTGTGTGTGTGTGTGTGTGTGTGTGTGCACTTACCTGTGTTAGAGCGCAGACACAGTGAAGATGCTGTCGGCCAGCCAGCAGACGCAGGAGGAAGTTGCGAGGACCAAGCAGCAGCTGAACTTCGAGGTCGAGCGCGTCAGACAGGATGCCGACATGAAGGTGAGTCCACAGGGCCCGGAGCCGTCCCACCATCGCCCCGAGTTCATTGGCTGCTTTGACCGATTTTACTCCCACCTGCGGTCATACTGGTGACCTGTGAGTTTATTGAGCCTCTTGTCTGTTCATGGTTTTTATTTTTATTGTGCTGTATTGTATTTTATGCTCTGTGCTGTATGTAACCTCTTGGCCAGGGCTCCCTTTAAAAAGAGCAATATGAAATTAAAATAAATAAAATAAAAAAATTCCTGCAGTTGGAGGAGCAGAAGTTTGAGATGGACAAACTGAGACACGAGTTGGAGGAGAGGAGGGCGGAGATGCTGCGTGTCCAAAACAGCCTGCAGAGCAACGAGAGGGTGCGTCCGTCTGTCTGTCAGCTTCACAACACACCTGTAGGCCACGCCCACTTCAGCACACACCTGTATACTGTACCTGCTTCAGCACACACCTGTAAACTCCATTCGCTTCAGCACACACCTGTATGGTCTGCTGCTACAGTATACACCTGCTAGAGCCACAGGCACCCTTGTGTTCCATGTAAATTTACATTTAGTAGACACTCTTATCACAAGTGCCTTATACAATCCACTTATACAGCCGGATATATTCTGTTCAAGGGTAGAGTGGGCAGTTTACCAGCCTATAAAAAACTACAGTATTTCAGTACTTCTCTGACCCTTGTCTGCTTGAATGAGGGGGTGAACACACAACATTAGAGATTCAAAGCAAGTACCCCTGTCTCCCTGCCCCTGAACTGATGGGTGGAATCTCAAGCCAGCCGGTGCATGACCTTTAGATGACCTTTATATGGAGTGTGAGTCACTTCCTCAGGTGGGGCAGGGAAGCTCCTGACCTCGCCCCCATGTTAAGTGGACGCAGGCCGCAGATTGCCTGTCCATGCAAATCGCGCATGCAAAACGGCCGTTTTTCCCAGCATGCAAATGTGATGTTAATGAGTGTTGAATGGCCACTGCGCTGCAGGAGGGGGAGAAGCTGAGCGGCTCACTGGAGGCGCTGCGGGAGGAGAAGGAGGCGCTGGCGCGTTTGGCGAGCGAGCGGGAGGTGCAGCTGTCCTCCCTGCAGCAGGCTGCACAGCTGCAGCAGACGTCCCTGCAGCAGGAGAGAGAGAGGAGCGCCCGGGAGCTCAGCGATCTGCAGGGCAAGCTACAGGAAAAGGTGAGCTACCGCTACTGAATCACACGCACTGTAACCGAATCACCGACTCTCCTACTGAATCACACGCACTGTAACCGAATCACCGACTCTCCTACTGAATCACACACACTGTAACCGAACCACACACACTGCTACTGAATTACAGACCCTCCTACGGAATCACAGACTCTCCTACTGAATCACAGAAAGTACTGCTGAATCAGACTCTCCTACTGAACCACAGAATCTCCTACTGAATCACAGACCCTTGTACTGAAAGTACTGAGCGTGTCCTGACTTGTGACTCGTGATTGTGTCTGTATTTGTGCAGCTGAGTCGTGAGGAGCAGCTGCAGCAGAAGCTTCTGGAAGAGCAGTTTGTGCTGCTGCAGGGCACGGTTACTGAGGCCGAAAGCATCATACAGGATGCCGTCGCCAAGCTGGACGACCCCCTGCACATACGCTGCACCAGCTCCCCAGGTAACCCCTCCCCTCAGGTAACACATCTGCACAGGTAACCCCTCCCCCAGGTAACACATCTGCACAGGTAACCCCTCCCCCCAGTTAACACATCTGCACAGGTAACCCCCTCCCCCCGGTAACATATCTGCACAGGTAACCCCTCCCCCAGGTTACACATCTGCACAGGTAACCCCTCCCCCCAGGTAACACATCTGCACAGGTAACCCCTCCCCCCAGGTAACATATCTGCACAGGTAACCCCTCTCCTCAGGTATGTGTGGTTGTAAGTCTTATACAGTGCATCCGGAAAGTATTCACAGCGCTTCACTTTTTCCACATTTTGTTCTGTTACAGCCTTATTCCAAAATTGATTAAATTAATTTTTTCCCTCAAAATTCTACACACAACACCCCATAATGACAATGTGAAAAAAGTTTTTTTGAGATTTTTGCAAATTTATTAAAAATAAAAAACTAAAATTTCTCATTTACATAAGTATTCATACCCTTTGCTTTAACGTATTTTTAAAGTATCATATTTCATATTTGGTCGCATATCCTTTACATGCTGTTACTTCCTGAAGTCTGTGACCATCAACATCAAAAAACTGTCGATATCTTATTTTCAGGTACTGTTACAAGCGATACTATAACCTCTCTGCATTTGAATGGATCTCTATGGAAATTGGGGGGTGAGACTAGATTCAGCTGTAAATTACACTGGTACAGTATGGAACACATGGCTGGCTAAATGGCTGTACGTTATCAAGGGTCTGAGCTATCAAACGAGCCCCAAACCATCACTCTGTTGCCAGATATGGAGTAGATGTGGATGGATCACTTCAAGGGTTGTTTCTCCTGACTTTTTTCCCCATAGAGTTCTATAGGAAAATGAGTTGATAACTTGATAACTTACAGCCATTTAGCCAGCCATGTGTTCCATACTGTACCAGTGTAATTTACAGCTGAATCTAGTCTCACCCCCCAATTTCCATAGAGATCCATTCAAATGCAGAGAGGTTATAGTATCGCTTGTAACAGTACCTGAAAATAAGATATCGACAGTTTTTTGATGTTGATGGTCACAGACTTCAGGAAGTAACAGCATGTAAAGGATATGCGACCAAATATGAAATATGATACTTTAAAAATACGTTAAAGCAAAGGGTATGAATACTTATGTAAATGAGAAATTTTAGTTTTTTATTTTTAATAAATTTGCAAAAATCTCAAAAAAACTTTTTTCACATTGTCATTATGGGGTGTTGTGTGTAGAATTTTGAGGGAAAAAATGAATTTAATCAATTTTGGAATAAGGCTGTAACAGAACAAAATGTGGAAAAAAGTGAAGCGCTGTGAATACTTTCCGGATGCACTGTATGTGGTTGTGATGTGTGCGTGTGTGTGTGTGTGTGCGTGCGTGTGTAGACTGTTGTAAACAGGATGCTCTCCACACTGCAGTTTCTTCTGCTTTTCAGTTATTTGGGCCTCAGAAGTGGCCGCTTATATAATTAGTAAAAAGAAAAAGAGAAAATACTGTAAGTAATTATAGTTACCACGTTTATTTTAAACCGGAAAAAATAGGTTGGACAGAGGAGTCACTATTTAACACATTTACGCCCTCTCTCTGTACTCATCCTCCCTCTCTCTTTCTCTCTCTCCCTCCCTCTCTTTCTACCCCTTTCTCCCTCCCTCCCTCTTTCTCTCTCTCCCTCACCCACCCCCCTGCCCCCCCCCCCCCCCCTCTCTCTCTCTCTCTCTCTCTCAGATTATCTTGTAAATCGTGCTGAGGCTACCCTGGGCTCCATTGATAAAGTGAAGCAGGGCCACACAAACTACCTGAAGAACATGGGAGGTACACTTTTCTTCTGTTGTACTGCATGTGTCTGCCCCCTGGTGGTAGCAAGTAGATATACATGTGTTGCTGTCATACTGATAGTGACCTATTGAGCACTGGTCCATTATTGGCCAGCGCACATCTTAATCCAAACCCTTACCCGTTAAATCTTAACCTTAAGTTTAAGGTCAGTCTTAGAAGGTTTAAGCTCGGTTTTAGAGGGTGTGGTCTCCATTTAAAGTTCCTCTGTTTCTGCTCTGTGTCAGATGCCAGCAGGTTGCTGCGAGCTGTCACTCAATTCTCCCACTTCGCCTCGGACACCATCGTCAACGGCAGCGCCACGGCGCACATGGCCCCCACCGACCACGCCGACCGTGAGTCCCCGCCCTCTACCCCCCCCCCCCCCCCCCCATCTGCCCTGGAAACCAGTAGTGCTGCTGGTTCTCTTTTATACTTCCTGATAGCCAGGCAATTGATTGATTGTCTCTGATTGGTCAGAGATTCCACTCACCTGACGTCCCAGGTCCCTGATTAGAGGGGAGGCGTGAAGAGCAGCAGCACTGCTTGGCTTGACAGCCAGGTTTGTGTGTCCCTGCTCTATATTCTGTGTTGCATTAGCACACTCTTTTACCCAGCATGCTTTCTGCTCTCCCAGGGCTGACGGAGAGCTGTAGAAACTGTGCCTCTCAGAGTCTGAAATTCCTCCGGGAGCTGAAGGCCAAAGCCACCCTGCAGGGGGCCGATCCGGCTGCCACCCGCATCGTGGTTCAACAGATCCTGAGACTAGGCCAGGTGAGCCACACACCTTACGGTGGGGTGTATCCAGTAGTATTCCCGCTTCTGAAAACGTCTGATTTGTCTTTTGCAATCACACTGAAAGTCCTGTAAACTGTCTTGAATAGCACTGACAGGGTACCGATCCTCTGACCCTGTAGCAGCACTGACCTCTGTTCCTATAGCAGCACTGACCTCTGTTCCTATAGCAGCACTGACCTCTGTTCCTATAGCAGCACTGACCTAACAGTGACCTCTGTTCCTATAGCAGCACTGACCTCTGTTCCTATAGCAGCACTGATCTCTGTTCCTATAGCAGCACTGACCTCTGTTCCTATAGCAGCACTGACCTCTGTTCCTATAGCAGCACTGACCTCTGTTCCTATAGCAGCACTGACCTCCGTTCCTATAGCAGCAGTGACCTCTGTTCCTATAGCAGCACTGACCTCTGTTCCTATAGCAACAGTGACCTCTGTTCCTCTCGCAGCACTGACCTCTGTTCCTATAGCAGCACTGACCTCCGTTCCTCTCGCAGCACTGACCTCCGTTCCTCTCGCAGCACTGACCTCTGTTCCTCTCGCAGCACTGACCTCCGTTCCTCTCGCAGCACTGACCTCTGTTCCTATAGCAGCACTGACCTCCGTTCCTATAGCAGCACTGACCTCTGTTCCTATAGCAGCACTGACCTCTGTTCCTATAGCAGCACTGACCTCTGTTCATATTGCAGCACTGACGGCTGTCTCTGGAGCAGCACTGACCTCTTTCTGTACCTCGCTCAGGAGCTGAGGCCTAAGGGCTTGGACATTCGGCAGGAGGAGCTGGGGGACCTGGTGGACAAGGAGATGGCAGCGACATCGGCGGCCATTGAAGAGGCTGTGCGCAGGATCGATGTGAGTGACGTGGGAGATGGGAGGGGTGTGAGTGGCGGGAGGGGCGTGGCGGGTGGGAAGAACGTGAGTGGCGGGAGGGGTGTGAGTGGTCTATTTTAGCGTTGAGCTCTCTGTTGACTTGTACTCATGACTATTGTGTATCAGATAAAAGGTATTGATGGATATTTTATGGTTAATATGGTTTCTTGTGGAGTTATAGCCTGAGTGTTAAGCCAGATTTCTGAAGTGTTCTGTGTTTGTTGGCAGGACATGATGAACAAGGCGAGAACGGACACTACCGGGGTCAAACTAGAGGTCAGCGAGAGGTCAGTACAGGGTCAGGCCAGCCCTGAGTTTCTTACAGACATGAGGTCCTCCAAGGTAAAGCCATGTTTGGTATTCTGGAGGAAAAGGCAGCTATGTCACAATTCTTTTTTTGTTTTCTTCCAGAATCCTAAACTGCTGTACAGACCTGATGAAGGTAAGATAGTGTAATTGGACAGGGTTTTCACGTTCAAAAATTAATGGAAAGTGATAAAATATGTCTTATAGTCCTGCCCAAAATAGGGGTGCACCTTTGTACACTCAAAATATTTTGCAATTAATGTGCCTCAAAATGTTTCCCTTTGCAAAAGTAGCACCCAAAATAAGTCCGAGAAAATTATACATTTATTATCAAGAACACACCGTTGGCTTATCAGAGATGATAGTGACATAAAAGGGCTGATAATAAATGAAGAGCAACATAAAATATCGTTGTACGCAGATGACGTTCTCTTATATTTAACTGAACCGACAACAACAATTCCACACTTAAAGGATCTAATTTCCACATTCGGGTACTTCTCAGGTTACAAAGTGAATGTGGATAAAACTATGGCTATGGACATAGGTTATGGTATTCCACAAACGATCAAATTCCAGAGTGGGTTCAAATGGCCGAAGGACGGTATTAAATATTTAGGCATTCAAATCCCTCTATCGTTAGTAAACTTATATGATGCAAATTATAAAAGCATAATTCAAAAAATTAGCAAAGATCTGGACCGATGGACAGCGCTTCCCCTATCTCTGCTAGGCCGAGTTGAGAGTGTACGCATGAATGTACTGCCTCGGCTTCTCTATTTATTTCAGATGCTACCCATTGATATCCCTAAAACCACATTTGATAAGTTAGACAAGCTCATTTCTAAATTTATTTGGCAAAGGAGGCGCCCGAGAATCAGACTAAAAACATTACAATTGACTAAACCGCATGGTGGACTCGGGCTCCCAAACTTGAGAAATTATTTCTGGGCCGCACAGTTGAGGCCCCTAACAGTATGGATTCAGGACCTGGCCTATACACGTTGGCTCGATATTGAAAAAAGTTTTTCTGTGAGGCCCCTACAGACCTTACTTTTCTTAGACGTTCCCTTAAATGAAATCCAAATGAGTGAGTGGACTAGAGCTACACTAAAAATTTGGAGGAAAATAAAACTATCATTTGGACTGCCTAAAGCAATCTCAGCACTAACCGAAATTGGATTCATAAAAGATTTTGTACCTTCCCAGTTAGACACAGGGTTTAGGAGATGGTCAGATCATCACAGACTCACTAATCTCTATCAACTCCATAAGAATGGCATTTTTAAATCATTCGACCAGATAAGAGAGGAGTTTTTGCTCCCTAACACAGACTTCTTCAGATTTCTGCAATTAAGGGATTTTCTAACAAAACACAAGGAGTGGGATAAAGTTCTGAGGCCGACTCCAATTGAAGAGTTCCTGAAAAGATTAAAAACAGGGAATGGAGACAAGAAAATTGTAAGCTCTTTCTACCAAATATTTTCAGACATGGATCTTAACAATACACTACAGATAAAAGAGAGATGGGAAACTGAAATTAACACAAATATATCTTGTGACACATGGGAGGATATATGTACTGAAGCACACTTAGTGACAAATTCAAACGTATGGAGGGAGTTTAAGTGGAAGGTAATTACAAGATTTTTTCGGACTCCAGAAATAGTAGCTAAAATGGGTCCACTGCATTCAAATAAATGTTGGAGGAATTGTAGTACACAAACTGGAAACCATACCCATATATTTTGGACATGCCCCAAATTAAGAACATTCTGGGGAGATGTATTTGAGGCCCTTGCAGAAATCTTCCATTTGCGTCTCCCCAAAAGTCCAGAAGTGGCACTTCTGGGAGTAATCCCAGAGGGCATTGAGAGTAGAGCTAAAATATACCTTTTGCAAATACTGCTAACGGCAGCAATTAAATGCATTACAATTAAGTGGCTAAAACCTGATCCACCAACATATAACACATGGACTCAGAAAGTTTGGGAAATCTACCAGATGGAACAAATAACATATTCCCTGAGACTCCAAAAAGATTTATTTGTTAAAAGGTGGAGCCCTGCCATGGCTATATTGATACAATGAAGTGATCTAACCCTACTATTTCAAATCATACACACTGTATACCCTAACCCCATTCCATCTTATCTCTACATGCTCATATGAACACTCATGCATACACACAAATAGCCATACCACCCATTCCCTCCCCTCCCCCCCCCCCTTTTTATTTTTATTTTAAATTTTTATTTATTTTTTTTTTCCCCTGCTTTTTTCTCTTCTCAGTGTTTCGTTGTTGTTTGATTTTGTTTGCCTTTGTTTTGTTCCTCTTTTGCTAAATATGTATTTGCTTTGAGTACAGGAAAATGACTAACAAAACAAAACACAAAAAGCTGTAAAATGAAAAACATCTGGAAAAATGATTGATGAATGGTGTAAATGATTGTATTATGTTGTTGACACTGAAATAAAAACTAAGTTCAAAAAAAAAAAAGAACACACCGTTGAAAAGTGATGGAAGGCATAAATGTGACTTGTGTGGGAAACGGGACTGTAGTGCTGGGATGATATCATCAGTGTGTGAGGGCAGGGAACCGGGTTTATATCTGAGAGGTTGCAAGTTTGATTCCCAGGTAGGGGTACTGCCACTTGTACCTTTGATTAATGTACTAAACCTAAATTGCTTCAGTAAATATTCGGCTGTGTAAAGGGATTGTGTGTAACCTCATAACACACGTTTATTGTGTTTCTCTGCAGGCGATCCACAATCTGGTCTTGGCCTCCACTGAGCTGCAGAAGGAGATAGTGGAGGGTGGGAGGGTGAGTCCTTTCACAGAGAGCACTGACTCAATCAGCCAATCCTGAGTCCTTACACAGAGAGCACAGACACAACCATCCAGTCATGAGTCCTTACACAGAGAGCACAGACACAACCATCCAATCATGAGTCCTTACACAGAGAGCACCGACTCAATCAGCCAATCATGAGTCCTCACACAGAACACTCACTCAATCAGCCAATCATGAGTCCTCACACAGAGAGTACTGACTCGATCAGCCAATCATGAGTCCTTACACAGAGAGCACAGACTCGATCAGCCAATCATGAGTCACACAGAGAGAACAGACTCAATCAGCCAACCAATCTGTTTATATAGCTCTGTTTACACACAGGTTACCTCTGGTGAATTAACATAAATAATAATGCCCTGATAAAGTCTTCTCTAACCAATCGCAAGCTACTTCTGGCCACTCAGGTTCTTGTGTAGGTTGCCCTCTAAATGGTGGTGGAATTTCAATCTGGAAGATTCTCTGATGGTATATCAACAAATTGAACAAATTCACTTACCAACCAACTCCATGCTGGCTATACCTGGCTGGAACCAATCAGATTGCAGGATTTTTATTGGAACCGAATCTCACAAATTGTAAATTCCGATTCCAGATCCTCACGAGAGAAAGTGTCTCAGGTGGAGACTAGGTGAAGGTCAAAAAGAGCTTATGGCATGCTTATGAGACAGCACAGGGTGCTATGGAAGGATATAACCTCAGTGTGCAGCATTCATTGGTGTGTGCATTCTGTGTGTGTGTTTTGACCGTGTGTTGTAACCATGCGTTTTGACCGTGTGTTGTGACCATGCGTTTTGACCGTGTGTTGTGACCATGCGTTTTGACCGTGTGTTGTGACCATGCATTTTGACCGTGTGTTGTGACCGTGTTTTGACCATCACATACCTGTCCCCCCAGGGCGCAGCAACAGTGAAGGAGTTCTACGCCCGGAACTCGCGCTGGACAGAGGGTCTGATCTCCGCCTCCAAAGCAGTGGGATGGGGAGCCACTCAGCTGGTGTGAGTACAGACTGTACAAAGCAGCACAGACCACCAGTACAGACCAGCACAGACCGTACAGATCAGCAGTACAGACTATATAAAGCAGCACAGACCAGCAGTACAGACAATACAGATCAGCACAGACCAGCACAGACCAGCAGTACAGACAGGGGCGTCGTTAGGCTGATCATTCGGGGCTTGAGCCCCGAATGTTTTGAGCCTAGCCCCGAATATTTTTGGTCCGTAAAAGATTTGTGTTGCTCTGCCCAGGAGCTGATTTTAATGTACTGTAGCAGAGCGGAACTTTAGTTGTATTTTCAATTGTTATTGGGGGCGCATTAAAGCGCTACACAAGCACTGTACTTAGGCTATAGCATAATAATGGAAAGTAAAAAACAAATGAGTCTTCTTGGCTTTTTTCAGAGGAGAAGAAAAGGTAATGAAGAAATAGGCCAACAATTTAAATTGCACCTTAAATTTAAACAACAATTTAAATTATGCAGAAAGAGGTAGTTTTTCCCCATATGGCAGATAGTGTAAATGCATTAATATTAGCAAGCTAGCACAGCTAAACGTAAATTCTGGTTATCTTTACTCATCCTCTTTCTGATGGACAGGTTGTTCACTATCTTTCTACACACATACCTCCCTGACACACTTGGAAGTTGGAACTATTAATATTATATTCCCTCACAAGATGGCGTGGAGAGCTTAATGATATAAATTATTAGAAATTAAGATTATTGGCTTGAACCATGATAAAAACAAGACTGTTGGAAGACCCTCCTACTACACAAATGTTTGCATCTGTTGCAAACTAATGTTGTGGTTGTCAGTTTTGACTCTTGTTTGGAGTAGTATAGTATTGCCACTATTATTCAGTCCCTGAATGTCGCGATCGCAGCTATTAACGCAAAATCAACGAAATTCGGCGAAAGTTGCAAGTGGTTGCATTTTTTCCCCAATCACCGCAACTTTCCAGTGAAAAATTGTCAAATCTTTGTGTTACGACCCCGGCTCGAAGGGGTCGCAACACAAATGATTTCAAACACAAATAAGCAACTTCAAAATGTTTTTATTAAAATATCTCCTCCGTTGTATTGAGTCATAAAGCAAGTTCAGTTTCCCCATCATTACTGAGCGTAAAAATGGTTTCATAATAAAAGCACGTTTGGGGTCTCCGTGTTTACACATAGGCTAGGCTACGGGTATCCCACGAGCACAAACAGAATTACTCCACGAATTACTCCACGTTAACTGTGATTTTCAGGATAAGTTTCACATTTCAATTTACAAATGAAACCAAACATTTTTGTTATATTGAGACTTTTTTGTATGGTTACTATTTGCAACTTCCACCAATTACCGCAACAAACACACACAAAATATCGCACTTTGCATCGCTGCCACGAAATCAAGCATTTTAGGCCGCAACAATCACAAAAAAACTGCGAGATCCTGGTGGGACTGAATATTAGGGAACGAGCAGCAAAGCTGCTGGTACCCTATTGTTTTTGTTCAGATTTTTTTTTTTCCCCACTTTGTCACTTTTATCATTTTATGTTACTGGAACCTCCTGGCTGAAGCTTTTCACCCAGTTTTGTACACAGTATGAAACTGGTGTGACAATAAACATCTTGAATCTATTCTCATTATGTGTTTTGCTGTACAATGCGGTGCAAGGCCACAGCTCATTTGGCCATGCTTGTCATTTAATGATAATCACCTGCTATTTGATTACAGTCACTGTTTGCCATCATGATGCAGTCTGTGATCGAATACTATGAATTGCTTAGTAATACAGTCTGCCTTGAGATTATAATGTAATGTCTTGTCAGTCTTTAACAGTGTAAAATAATTGTCATAGTTTAATCAAATGAAGAACATTTGAACGGCAGACTCCTCTGATAGGATCTGTGATGTCACACTAAAGCTGGGGCCACATTACATCACTTTTCCAATCGTAAGCGACAATGAAAAGAATGAGTAGCACACATTTAACAACTGTCATATGCAGATTTTCAGTCTCTTGTGTCGCACACACATAACGACGGCTGTTTTTGAGGAGCACAAATCTAAAACACAGAATAGACGGATGCAGTTCTCTGGCATGAACGTGATTTCTCGTGGTAGACCTGCACTTTTTTCCCCATACTTGGATATTTTGAAACCCAAACAAACATGGAGCCCATACAGCTTGCAACTGTGTCAGTATTGTTGTGGTAACATTGTAGTTGACATTGTAGCCTACAGACACACTCATGTGTCCGCCACAAAGTATTCCAAAAAACATATTTATTCGGCTCAGCCATCTGCACGTTGGATTTGATGTTTACTTCCGTATTTTTCCACCTCTTCCTTCCTCTGTCGCAAACTCAATTTCATTGGCTATTGAAAATTCCCGTAGCGATTTGAGTCTTTGACCAGCGCAAACCACAGGATTATGCCAAGATTAACCCAGATAAAATCAAACATGTTTGATAACGACTGGGATCGTAGGAGACAGACTACAGTCTTTCCCTCCCACACACACAACGATTACAGCTGCGACTTCACACCGCGACTAGCCTGGACTACCACAGACTCTGCCTAATCGCAAATTGTTGCCAAATCGGTCTAAACAATCGTGTAATGTGTCCCCAGTTTAAAAGGGGTTGACGACGGCGATGTGTGTTTGAGTGCAGTAACCATGGCGCGTGTTCTCTTGCAGGGAGTCAGCTGATAAGGTGGTCCTGCACACGGGGAAGTACGAGGAGCTCATTGTCTGCTCCCATGAGATTGCCGCCAGCACTGCTCAGCTAGTCGCAGCCTCAAAGGTGAGTCCCAGCCCTCCCTCTCTCTCTTTCTCTCGCTCTCTTTCTCTCTCCCCCTCTCTCTCTAGCTCCCTCTTTCTCACTCACTTTTTCTCACTTTATATCTCTCCCTCTCTCTGCACTAATCTGTCTCTTTTTCTCTGCTCTCTCCTGTCTCCACTCCCTTCTTTCTCTCTTTGCACCCTTCTCCCTCTCCTTCCCTTTTCACCCCTTCCATCCTTCTTTCTATCCCTCTGTTCCTCTCCCCAGTTCTCCTCTTCTCTCCTTCTTCCTCTCATTCTTTGCAGAGGAAGTCAGTCATTTCAGGAATTGAATTGAAATTCGAGTCATTAAATGAGTCCTGGTAGAGAATTGAACACAACGGCCTTTATTCTATTAATTAGCTCAACTGACTAAATTGAACTGGAATTTATCATGACCCTGGGACTTCATTCAAAGTGAAAACACTGCATTGCTGGTATGACAGAACTCTCTTGCTTACTTATCCTCTCTCTCTCTCTCAATTCAACTCTATCTCTCTCTCTCTCACTCTATCGCCATCTATCTCTCTTTCTTCCTCCCCCTCTCGTCACATTATGTTAATTTAGCAGGAGCACTTATCCAGGGCAATTTACAAAATTAAGTGCATAAGAGCCAAAGGGCTATGGCAGAGGATAATGAACACTCTTATGGACTAAATATTATAATCAACTGTAAAAACATTAGCACAGTCAGCTCTCCTCACAAAAATATTAAACTAACCTGATAACCTATTGAATTAGTGCTAACATTAAAGTGCCAGTAAAGTGGTTTGGGGTTGAAGGAGCCTCGATGCAGTCTGAAGAGGTCAGCATGGTCAGCGTGTCAACTGTCCTGGCAGCTGTAGGAAGCCCATCCCACCACCAGGGGGCAGAACAGAGGTGGTGGGGCTGGGAAGAGGGTACCCAGACACCCCAATACCCTAATTCCATTTGGGGTGGGTGGGGTATGTGGGCGGGTCCATTACGGAGTGGGTGGGGTATGTGGGCGGGTCCATTACGGGGTGGGTGGGGTATGTTGGCGGGTCCATTACGGGGTGGGTGGGGTATGTTGGCGGGTCCATTACGGGGTGGGTGGGGTATGTTGGCGGGTCCATTATGGGGTGGGTGGGGTATGTTGGCGGGTCCATTACGGGGTGGGTGGGGTATGTTGGCGGGTCCATTACGGGGTGGGTGGGGTATGTTGGTGGGTCCATTACGGGGTGGGTGGAGTATGTTGGCGGGTCCATTAGGGGTGGGTGGGATATGTGGAGGAGTCCATTCCAGGAGAGTGTGTTCACAGGTCTTTGTTTCCAGCAGTTACCCTCAGGCTCAGTTAAATAATTAGCTCTCTACACCAACGGCGGTTCAGATCAGATCACAGTAAATTCACTCGCCCTCCTGAAGGAGAACGCTCTGCATTCTGTGTGGTTCGGACAGTGAGCACACCTGTACCTCTCTCTCTCTCTCAGGTGAAGGCAGACCCCAGCAGTATGAAGCTGATCACTCTGCAGCAGGCTTCCCGCCATGTTAACGAGATGACCGCCAACGTAGTGGCCTCCACCAAGACCGGGCGGGAACAGATGGAGGAGAAGTGTGAGTATCACAGGCCTTTCTGGGAGAGGGAGGGAAGGAGAGAAGGAAAAGAGGAGGGAACGAGAGAGGAAGGGAAGGAGAGAGGGAGGGAGGGAGGGAGACATAACCTGAGGGACAGAGAGCAGGCAAATACAGCATCATATTGTCCCTAAGACAGTTTGGTTTGGTTTGGTTTAAATGTTGTTTTTATAGTTAGTATTGTTTTATTTTTATTGTTAATGAAGCGCCTGTTATGCCTATAATACTCATTTGAATTTGATTTTGGATTTGAATTTGAGATTCTGACTCGCTGTGCTGGCTTCCCTCCCCAGGCACCATGGACTTCTCTGGCCTGTCCCTGATCAAACTCAAGAGAGAGGAGATGGAGTCACAGGTCTGTCCTCTCTGAGATCATTCTCGTGTCATCCTCCTGCCTTCTGTGTCCTTCTACCTTTCTCTCTCTCTTGCTCTTTTTCTTTCTCTCTCTCTTGCTGTGTTGCTCTCTCCTTGCGTTCATGTGCACAGTTGCAGTAAAGGTCCTTGTCCTCCACAATGTGCACATTTAATGTTTTATGTTGTTTAATGTTTTATATTGTTTAATGTTTTTACAGCTGTGAATCTTAGGCCTCATTGATGTCTCACTGTATTTAAATTTTTTTTATTGATGTGTGTGTCTGTGTGCGCGTGCATGCGTGCGTGTTTGTGTGTATGTGCGTATGTACGTGTGTGTTTGTGTGTGCATGTTTGTTTGTGTGCGTGTGTGTGCATGTTTGCGTGTGTGCGTGTGTGTGCGCGCGCGTGTGTGTGTGTGTGTGTGTATGTGCGTATGTACGTGTGTGTTTGTGTGTGCATGTTTGTTTGTGTGCGTGTGTGTGCATGTTTGCGTGTGTGTGTGTGTGTGTGTGTGTGTGTGCGCGGTTGCAGGTGAAGGTGCTGGAGTTGGAGACTTTGTTGGAGAGCGAGCGTGTGCGTTTGGGGGAGCTGAGGAAGAAGCACTACGTGCTGGCTGGGGTTCCCCTGGACCAGGTCGCGGAGGGCAACGGCTTCACCAACACCCCTCCACCGCTCTCCCCCAAACCGACCAAGCCACCCATCATGAAGAAACCCGCCGTAGCGCAGAAACCCAACATCCCGCCAAAAAGCACAGTAAGGGTCACCTAAATTATATGTTTTTTTTGTTTGATACAAAATTTGGAAATGCCCAATCAGTGCTCATTGCTGCAACCTCTGCCATCAATCCTCGATCGTGCAGACATGCATATGCTCTCCTCAGAAGCATTGTGCAGACAAGCATCTGCTCTCCTCAGAAGCATTGTGCAGACAAGCATCTGCTCTCCTCAGAAGCATCGTGCAGACATGCATATGCTCTCCTCAGAAGCATTGTGCAGACAAGCATATGCTCTCCTCAGAAGCATCGTGCAGACATGCATCTGCTCTCCTCAGAAGCATTGTGCAGACATGCATATGCTCTCCTCAGAAGCATCGTGCAGACATGCATATGCTCTCCTCAGAAGCATCGTGCAGACATGCATATGCTCTCCTCAGAAGCATCGTGCAGACATGCATATGCTCTCCTCAGAAGCATCGTGCAGACATGCATATGCTCTCCTCAGAAGCATCGTGCAGACATGCATATGCTCTCCTCAGAAGCATCGTGCAGACATGCATATGCTCTCCTCAGAAGCATTGTGCAGACAAGCATCTGCTCTCCTCAGAAGCATCGTGCAGACATGCATATGCTCTCCTCAGAAGCATTGTGCAGACAAGCATATGCTCTCCTCAGAAGCATCGTGCAGACATGCATCTGCTCTCCTCAGAAGCATTGTGCAGACAAGCATATGCTCTGCTCAGAAGCATCGTGCAGACATGCATATGCTCTCCTCAGAAGCATCGTGCAGACATGCATATGCTCTCCTCAGAAGCATCGTGCAGACATGCATATGCTCTCCTCAGAAGCATCGTGCAGACATGCATATGCTCTCCTCAGAAGCATCTTGCAGACAAGCATATGCTCTCCTCAGAAGCATCGTGCAGACATGCATCTGCTCTCCTCAGAAGCATTGTGCAGACAAGCATATGCTCTCCTCAGAAGCATCGTGCAGACATGCATATGCTCTCCTCAGAAGCATCGTGCAGACATGCATATGCTCTCCTCAGAAGCATCGTGCAGACATGCATATGCTCTCCTCAGAAGCATCGTGCAGACATGCATATGCTCTCCTCAGAAGCATCTTGCAGACAAGCATATGCTCTCCTCAGAAGCATCGTGCAGACATGCATATGCTCTCCTCAGAAGCATCGTGCAGACATGCATATGCTCTCCTCAGAAGCATCGTGCAGACATGCATATGCTCTCCTCAGAAGCATCGTGCAGACAAGCATATGCTCTCCTCAGAAGCATCGTGCAGACATGCATATGCTCTCCTCAGAAGCATCGTGCAGACATGCATATGCTCTCCTCAGAAGCATCGTGCAAACAAGCATATGCTCTCCTCAGAAGCATCGTGCAAACAAGCATATGCTCTCCTCAGAAGCATCGTGCAGACATGCATATGCTCTCCTCAGAAGCATTGTGCAAACAAGCATATGCTCTCCTCAGAAGCATTGTGCAAACAAGCATATGCTCTTCTCAGAAGCACATTAGCTGCCACTTATTATTACACCATGGTTTGCAAGTCAGGCACTATGGTACTGTAGTGAAGACCCTTATGGTTTACCTAGTAGCCACCTGTATTATGAAAATGACACACTTTTATCTCTCCATCCCTCTCTCCATCCCTCCATCCCTTACCTAACTGCAGTTCAGGTAAAAGGCACCTGCAGGCAGGCGGCACTGATTGGCTGATGGACGTCCCCGCTCTGGCTCCGCCCACCATCCCTTGCCACACTGGTCACCATGACGGCTTCTCTCACACAGAGACAGGAGCCTGTGTGTTAAAGGAAGCAGACAATGTACAGTCTCCTTCTTTTCCTTCCTTTCATTTCCAAAACTGAGCCACGGTCTCTCTCTGTCACCAACACACACTCATCTTATCCTGAGAAGACCATACAGCTGGCCAGGTGTAAACTAGAACATAGAATGCTAACTGGAACTCAAGCGTGTCACTTTTTCTTTTTCTTTTAAACAGACGTACCGTTAAATGACTCTGCGTCCCTGTTCCCTAAGGGTTTAAATTTTAAAACAAGGCTACGTTTTTAACTGTTTTTGGGATGCAATACTACGAGTGAAGATGTTTCATTCAGTTCTGTCTTTGTCAACACTGGAATACGGACAGCAGCACGGATATCAGACGATGGTGATGGTTGTCTTAAAATGTTTCTTGCCCTGGTTTTGGGCGCCTACACACAAGCACAGTTCCAAGTTGCGAAGCACGTGTCCAAATATCACGTCCCTGTTTGAATGGATTGGGATTTATGCTACGCTATACTCACTGTTGCGTCACTATAGCGACCAACTCCCAGAGCCCACAATGCAATATAAAGATAAAGAAGTGTTGAGTTTGCTCCTTTTTCCAACTGAATGCAGGTGGATAGTGGTGCAACTCTGTGGTCTAAATGACTTAATTACCGCCTTTTTATAGTATCACATAATTGCACCTAGGACACACAACTGTTTGTTTTCTGACCTTTTTTTGTACAAGTCTACTCACATGCTACCTGGTTATTTTCAAGAACACCCCCCACCCAAAATGTCTCATTCTACATGTTTCTTTTTTTTATAGAATAGAAAGTACTAATTTTAGTAATTACAGTTATTGTCTGCTGTATCAATAAGAAGATCCTAATGGCACACCACTTTAAAAAGCCACCACCCTTCAGCCCATGAGTTCTTTTTTGATATATTTTGAACTGCACATCTCTCTCACGCACGTTTACCAAACTGGGCCAAATACATATTTAGAAATTTTAACTCTTTAGATTCTGATAAAGCACTGTGGTAGATCCCTGGGAAATTTTTTAATTAAACATGTTACCAGACAAAACATACAATTCACGTGAATTAATTCTTTTTTTCGGAATTGTTATGAAGATAAGATTTTTTAATTATAAAAGCTCTACAGGAATTTTACCGATTTATAAAGAGTTAAGAAGTATTTCAAAGAATTATTTTACCTAGGTCTGGTACACACGCACACACACACACACACACACACACACACTCTCAGCTGCATGTATGCAGCTTGATGGCTTGGTAGGCAGTCATCGGCTTTTAATTATTTAGCATCTCTGTGTCAAAGTGACTCCTTCAAAGTCAGGATGTGTATTTACCACGTTTTTACCTTTCAGTTTAAAGTAAGAACTGCTGAGTGCACTGCTGTTGGCGCAGACAGACACACGGACACAGGGTGTAAAATGGACGGCGGGTGAAGTAGCCTACATGTTTTCTGACGACGCTGTTGTGTGGAACTCTTTGGACACCTCGGGTGCTTTCTTAAAAAAGGGGTTTTACGAAGTGCTGTGTTTCTCTCCCAACTCCCTCTTCCTCTTTGTTAAACATGTCTTTATACTCTCAGATCTATTAATATATTTTAGTAAAGATTACTGTGGTATCCTGTAATAAGTGTAAATGTCAGATGACCAATAAATGTTTAAGAACAATAATGTTGCTTTGTTCATTTTGATAATGTGACGGCATATGGGAACGGTTGGCCACTATAAAGATGTGAAAAGCGTTGTAAACTGGCTTATAAACTGAAGCGTTATAATAAATGTTTTTCTGCAATTGGGCACTGCCACCAAAACAGGCAGTCATACACTACATGGCCAAAAGTATATGGACACCTGCTCATCCAACATCTCATGGGCTTTAATGTGGAGTAGGCCCCCCCTTTGCTGCTCTAACATCCTCCACTCCTGGGAAGGCTTTCTATCATACGTATGTTGGAACATTGCTGCGGGGATTTGCTTCGTCAACTAGAAGATGATTAGTGAGGTCCGGCACTGATGGACGTTTTTTTTACTTGTGGTTGCATTATCATTTAATAAATATAACTTTGATGGGGTTATTTTATGGGTCGGGAAAGGTTTTAATGTACAACACAAGATCCTTTCTAGCAAACGAAAATATAGTTTTATTTATTATGGAGTAAAAAATATTTGCTTGACCAACCATACGGCAAAACAACTTGGATAACTCTTTGACCCACATAGTTGAAACTGCAATTTACTGATGGCCTACCAGGATGATATTGTGATATAAACTCTTCAACAATAAAAAAGTTACATTTTATAGAAAACACATTAATAGAGAAGAGACTACTTGTACATATCACGCACATGGGAACAAACTCAATATTTTGATCTTTATAGTTTCTTTTTTTGAAGAGTATATTTTTAAATATATAGAGTTAAACATTCTATTTTTATACTTGAAGTTCCAAAGAAGCTGTGTCTCGGAAGTCCTGACATGCGCAGTGCTTTGACTGCAGCTTACGTATTGACTGCCATGTATCCAGAGTGAACACCAGCAGATTTTAGATTGCCATGGCACAGATACAGCGGAACTGTTGTACCCCATTTCTTTTTTTTAGTCCTGTGTTTCTCGGCGACAGAATGGACAAGGGCCTAAGATATTGCAGTGTTACGCGGTAAACGAGTTACTCTAATACGCTGGGGAAAAACGGCTCTGGAAAGACGTGTAAACAGTGGTCCGCAACTTTGTTGTGGCGAAGGCAGTAACGGCAGGAGAACAGGAACTGCATTGTCGAGAGAAGGAACTTGCAGCCATGGAAGATTTCGGATCAGCGCTGGAGAAAAATGCTGCGGACCTGACGGTCATGGACGTGTACGATATCGCGGCAGTCGTGGGGCAGGAGTTCGAGCGAATTATCGATCAGTATGGGTGTGAAGCGCTGTCACGGCTGATGCCAAAAGTGGTCCGGGTTCTGGAGATCCTGGAGGTCCTCGTCAGCCGGAATAGCATTAGCCCGGAGACCGAGGAACTGCGTCTGGAGTTGGAAAGGCTGCGCATGGAACGGATGGACCGATTGGAAAAAGAAAAGAAACACCAAAAGGTTCACTATACTTAAAATAATTCATTTTAAAACTTTATTCGGAAATCGCCCAGTTAATGCTTACCAGTAGGCTGTATGGCTCTGTAATCCCCATTTGCAGTACCAAACTGAAATACATTGTAGCTTCAGTACATTGTATCAGACAACACTGTAACTTGGCAGAAATCGGAGAATTTGACAACTTAAAGTGCTATTTTGTGACGTATTTTTTCAGGTAGTGTTTGGTTAATTATGTAAAGTAATCGTATGAAGAATAGCAAATTGAGGCATTCGGTTTGGTATATAGATACAATTCTGACAAAAGAGACTTTTGTATTGTAAGCCTTCCAGGAATGTTGGTTATTATATTATGTGAGTTATGTAGGATTGCAGATTCTTACATCACCATTCTTTATAGGCGTATTCTTGTGTGTATACGCCCCTTTTTAATGACAGTCACATTTATCTCAAAACCATTGACAGATCACTTATTTTGTTATTTTAATGTACATTTTGTATATTTACTTTTTCAAATGGAATATTATTTACAAATTCCATATAAGTGTAAAAACATACAGTGTCAAAAGAGAATGTATTCCATTTTGAAAGCATCAACCGTGGTTTTGAAAGATATAAATTCCATGATGTAAAAGATAAATCTGTGTGGCCCAGGCGAGTGAAATTAACTGACATTTTTCTGTGGGGAAGAGACCGAAGTGTTCAAAAGCACCACAAAAAGAATAGAACATTGGATGGGGTTATTACCTCTCTCGTCATCCTCTCTTTGATTATGTTATCAGTTTTCAGGAAACGGCAAAAGAGACTAATTATAGTCCATCGATTTCCGTTTCCAAAATTCTCAAGCAGTTATTCCAAAGAGACTTGTTCTTGCTTGAAGTCCTTGAAGTTACTTTTTAATTGTTTTAATGTGAAGTTTTAGATACAGTCATGTGAAAAAGTAATTACACCACCAGATAAGTATTTTTAGACATATTTGGACACATGGATATTTGATCCTTATTCCAATGCTTTTTACTGTTAAAGGTTGTCTAATTTAACAAAGGACACAAAGAAATAATGCTTTTAAATGATTTATTCTGTTACGATCCTGATACGGGACGAACCCAAGTGCAACGACCAGGAGACAGATTACAGAAAGTGGAACTTTATTAAGCGTTGGGGTGGTCCCAAAGCTGTACACGGGAGCAAAACAGGTTAGTTAGTTAACACAGGATAGCGTCCAACTGAGGACTGCTCCAAGCCGGAGCTGGACTTGAAGAAACACGGAACTGTTCCAAGCCGGAACTGGACTTGAACGGAGGTGTCTAAAACACCGGAACTGGACTGGAACTGGACTGGAACCTGGATCGGAACTGGACTGGAAACTGGACCGGAAGGTCCACTCAGGAAACGGGAGCGGCACGGAACTTGTTCCAAGCCGGAACTGGACTTGAACGGAGGTGTATAAAACACCGGAACTGGACTGGAACTGGACTGGGAACTGGACTGGAAACTGGACCGGGAGGTCCACTCAGGAAACGGGAACGGCACGGAACTTGTTCCAAGCCGGAACTGGACTTGAACGGAGGTGTATGAAACACCGGACCTGGACTGGAACTGGACTGGAAACTGGACCGGAAGGTCCACTCAGGAACACAGGGGACGGCACGGAACTTGTTCCAAGCCGGAACTGGACTTGAACGGAGGTGTCTAAAACACCGGAACTGGACTGGAACTGGACTGGAAGCTGGACCGGAAGGTCCACTCAGGAACACAGGGGACGGCACGGAACTTGTTCCAAGCCGGAACTGGACTTGAACGGAGGTGTCTAAAACACCGGAGCTGGACTGGAACTGGACTGGAAACTGGACTGGAGCTGGACTGGAAACTGGATCGGAACTGGGCTTGAACAGGACTGGAAACTGGACCGGGTAGCTTGAGTAACCGGGCAGAAAGCAGAGGTTAAAGGCAGGGTGTTGTGACAGGACTGTAGCTGGTGAATGCACCGCCGAGTTGGAAGGTGCGGCGTAGCTCGGGCAATACTGGCGTAAGCCGGCTGGCATGCAGAGGTCCTGGTACCGCAACACGAGTACGGGAGGTACGTAACACGGGGAGGACAAACACAGCTGCGGGAAGACTGGAACTGCGGCGTCTGGAGGTTTTGAAGGGAAACAGGTAAATGCATGCAGCAGCGAAAGTTTAGCAGAGATAGCTACCAGTCAGGAAACCAGGCGAACAGGTATGAACCAGCAGGCTCACAAACACTGGACCAGAAACGGGATACGAAACAAACACGGTAGGTTAGTCAACGAACTGGCGCTGAATAGCAGCCAGCCAGGGGTTTAAATGGTGCAGGAAGTGAAGGAGAAAACGAGAAACAGGTGTGAAGTTAAATCAGGAGTGATTGCCGAAGCACAGCAGTGAGGAATGTGAGTAACGAGAGGGGCGAGTGATAGGCGGAAGCTAAAGTGGAAAATGAAACCAAAAGTACCCGAGGGAGACGCCCAGTCCACAGCCAGGAGGGAAACACGGACAAGGGATCCAACATGACACGGAAGGAAACAAGGAAAACATGGAAAACGGACAGGACGGGAACGGAACGTTACAGTACCCCCCCCTCAATGTACGCCACCTGGCGTACCCGGAGGCCTGGTCTTGTCAGGGAACTGTTCGTGGAAGTCTTGGATTACTGAATGGTCCAAGATCAGGCTCTTGTGGAGCCACGACCTCTCCTCAGGACCGTACCCCTCCCAGTCGACGAGGTATTGGAAACCCCGGCCCCTGCGGCGGATATCAATAACACGGTTCACCGTGTAGGCCGGGGCGTTGTCAACAACTCGGACGGGAGGAGGCGGGATGGTAGGGGTACTGAGGGGGCTGGAGGAGACAGGCTTAACCTGGGACACATGAAACACAGGGTAAACTTTGAGGGAGGCGGGGAGGGAAAGTTTAACAGACACCGGGTTAACTAGACAAATGATGGGGAAGGGACCAATAAAACGGGGCTGAAGCTTTCTGGATGAAGAGGGAAGGGAGATGTTTGCAGTGGAGAGCCAGACCTGCTGACCGGCCCTATACTGTGGGGCTGCGGTCCTGTGAAGGTCCGCCAGACGTTGGGAGCGGGAATTGGCGTGAAGGAGTGCGGTGCGTGTGAGTCTCCAAATGTTTTTACAACGAAGGACATGGGCCCTAACAGAGGGGACAGCTATCTCGGCCTCCTGGGTCGACAGAAGAGGGGGTTGATAGCCTAAAGCACACTCAAACGGGGATAGGCCAGTAGAGGCACTTTTAAGGGAGTTATGTGCGTACTCGACCCAGGGGAGAAACCGGCTCCAAGAGGCAGGATTGCGCACTGTAACGCACCGCAGGGCGGCCCCCAGGTCCTGGTTCGCCCTCTCTGCCTGACCATTAGACTGGGGATGGAAACCCGAGGAAAGACTAGGAGAGGCACCCAGGGCTGCACAGAACGCCCTCCAAACTCGGGAGGAGAACTGGGGCCCACGGTCTGACACGATGTCAGAGGGGATCCCGTGCAGCCTGACCACGTGTAGCACCAAGAGCTCAGCGGTTTCAAGGGCGGACGGGAGCTTGGGGAGGGGAACAAAGTGGACCGCCTTGGAGAACCGGTCCACTATTGTCAGAATGACGGTGTTACCTTCTGACAACGGCAGACCGGTTACGAAGTCCACACCAATGTGACTCCAAGGACGGCCAGGGACGGGGAGGGAAAGGAGAAGACCGGAGGGAGGCTGGTGGGAAGCCTTGCTCCTGGCGCACACCGAGCAGGCCAGGACGAAGGCACGGGTATCCCCTTTAAGGGTAGGCCACCAGAAACTCCTCCTGACGAGGGCGATAGTTCTGGCGACACCTGGGTGACATGCCAGGCACGAGGCGTGAACCCATTCGAGGACCTGGGAGCGGACGGAATCGGGGACAAAAAGACAGGAGTTAGGGTTATTGCGGGGGTCCGGTTGGGAAGTCTGGGCGGCCTTCACAATGCCCTCAATCTCCCAGGAGACCGCAGCCACCACACAGGAGGCCGGCAAAATGGGCTCCGGATCAGCAGGACTGGAGGGAGGGGAAAAAATGCGGGACAGGGCATCTGCTTTAATATTACGGGAACCAGGGCGGAAAGAAACAGAGAAATTAAAGCGTGCAAAAAATAACGACCATCTAGCCTGACGAGAATTGAGCCTCTTGGCAGATCTTAAATAAATGAGGTTTTGATGGTCGGTAAAAACAAGAAAAGGGGTACCTGCCCCCTCCAGCCAGTGGCGCCACTCCTCAAGAGCCAGTTTTATCGCCAGCAGTTCCCGATCCCCGACATCGTAGTTCCTCTCGGCGGAGGACAGCCTCCGGGAGAAGAATGCGCAGGGATGGAGCTTGCTATCAGAGGCGGACCGTTGAGACAGAATGGCCCCCACGCCGGTGTCGGAGGCATCCACCTCAACGACAAACTGCCGAGAAGTGTCAGGGTGAAGGAGGATAGGTGCTGAGGAAAACCGAGCCTTGAGTAGCTCGAAAGCTCGCTGGGCATCGGAATTCCAACAGTAAGGCAGGGCAACGGAAGTGAGTTTAGTCAGGGGAGCAGCAATGGAACTGTAATTGCGAATAAAGCGGCGGTAGAAATTTGCAAACCCCAGGAACTGTTGAAGGTGCTTGCGGGAGGTGGGTTGGGGCCATTCTGTCACCGCCTTGATTTTCACAGGGTCCGCCCGGATACTGCCCTCCTCGATAATGAAGCCGAGGAACGGGACCGTGGAAGCGTGGAAGGAACATTTCTCAGCCTTAACAAACAGCTGATTCTCCAACAGCCGCTGGAGAACCTCTCGAACGTGACGGACATGCTCCTGCGGGGATTGAGAAAAAATTAAAATATCATCGATATAAACAAAAACGCTCCTCCCTAGGAGGTCCCGCAGGACGTCGTTCACCATGCTCTGGAAGACTGCTGGGGCGTTAGTAAGGCCGAAAGGGACCACCAGGTATTCGTAGTGGCCCAACGGGGTATTAAAAGCAGTCTTCCACTCGTCCCCCTCACGGATACGCACCAGGTGATAC
This sequence comes from Synaphobranchus kaupii, assembly GCA_029718625.1. Lineage (NCBI taxonomy): Eukaryota > Metazoa > Chordata > Actinopteri > Anguilliformes > Synaphobranchidae > Synaphobranchus > Synaphobranchus kaupii. The sequence continues at coordinate 28,609,098 of CM056376.1, read as the reverse complement.
GCATTCCGGAGGTCGAGCTTGGTGAACGTCACAGCTGGAGAGAGGGCTTCAAAGGCGGTGTTAATGAGGGGAAGAGGGTATTTGTTACGGATGGTGACCTGGTTGAGGCCCCGGTAGTCGATGCAGGGTCGCAGGGAGCCATCCTTCTTCCCAACGAAGAAGAACCCTGCACCGACTGGGGATGAAGAGGGACGGATAATACCCGAAGCGAGGGAGTCGTGGATGTATTCCTCCATGGCTAGTTTCTCCGGTCCAGACAGACTGTAGAGGCGTCCCGATGGCAGTTTAGCTCCAGCCAGTAGGTCAATGGCGCAGTCATACGGCCTGTGAGGAGGTAAGGACAGAGCACGTGATTTAGAAAATACTTGCGCGAGGTCGTGATACTCGCTGGGAACATTCGTTAAATCCGGTATAGGTTGCATGGAACAGGGTTTACTGGGCCCCGGAGGGGGTAGTGCAGAACGGAGACAGCTGGCTAGACAGTGGGCACTCCACGCCAGGATGCGACCGGCTTTCCAGTCAATATGGGGATTGTGGAGGCGAAGCCAGGTCTGACCTAAAACCAGAGCAGATTGTTGGGAGTTAATCAGTAATAGCTGAATGGACTCCCGATGATTGCCAGATAGAATTAATTGGATAGGAACGGTGGAGTGGGTAACTAACCCCAACCTCCTACCGTCCAGAGCTAGAGCTGAAATGGGTGAAGTGAGACGTTCCGTGGGAATGCCGGCCCTCCTGGCGAAGGTGATATCCATGAAGCTGGCGTCAGCTCCGGAGTCAATTAGGGCCGAAGAAGATAGGGTCTTGTCCCTCCAAAGGAGAGTAGCCTTGAACATGAGGCGGTCCTGGGCAGCATGGTTGGGGACGATGGGGCTCGTCAGTACGCCCAGTCTTACTGGCGAGCCCCTTCTTTTGGGCGAATGGGACAGGAGGCGATCTGATGGCCAGGCTTGCCGCAATAGAAACAGGATCTGGTGCGCTGACGGCGCTGACGCTCCTCGGGATTGACCGCAACTCTGCCCAGTTGCATGGGCTCTTCCTCGGCCCCGCCCGTAGGCGCCCGAGATCCAGTAATGGAGTGAGAATGAACATTAGAGACGACGGAGGGCGAATGACGCCCGGAACTTCCTCCCCGCTCCCGGGCCCGGATGCGGAGACGATTATCGATGGCTATAGCGAGGCTGATGAGGCTATTAAGGGAGTTGGATTCCTCCCGAGTGGCAAGCTGGTCCTTGAGTTCCTCGCTGAGAGCTTGGCGGAAAGCCCCCTGGAGGGAGGCGTCATTCCATCCTGACTCCGCGGCGAGGGTACGAAACTGAATGGCCATTTCTGCGACACTGCGGTTGCCTTGGCGAACTTGAAGCAGACGCTGGGTAGCGTCACGTCCACAGGTCGGGTGTTCAAACACACGTCGCATCTCTGCCGCAAAGGCTGCGAAGTTGCTGCATAACGGAGCCTGGCTGTCCCAGATGGATGTAGCCCACTCCAGGGCGCTCCCTCCCAGGCTGCTCATAATGAACGCGATCTTGCTGGAGTCAGAGGCGAAGGAGGAGGGCTGCATCCGAAACACTATGTCACATTTAAGTAGAAATTCACGACATCTCCCCAACCCCCCGCGATATAACTCGGGGTGTTGTACACGGGGCTCACGGCTGGAAGTGGGAGCCGGTGCCTCCGGATGGGGTTCGGGAGAGGAAGGAGTAGGGTTGGCTGGAATCCGTAGTAGCGGTTGGTGGAGCGAAAGTTGGGATACTTGCTCCGTGATGCCCCTAACTACTTCCAGCACATCATCCAAACGGCGACCCTGTTGGTCGCTGATCGCAGTTTGGCAGGAGAAGGCGTGGCGAATCTGTTCCAGATCGGCTGGGTCCATATTGTTGGCCAGTTCGTTCTGTTACGATCCTGATACGGGACGAACCCAAGTGCAACGACCAGGAGACAGATTACAGAAAGTGGAACTTTATTAAGCGTTGGGGTGGTCCCAAAGCTGTACACGGGAGCAAAACAGGTTAGTTAGTTAACACAGGATAGCGTCCAACTGAGGACTGCTCCAAGCCGGAGCTGGACTTGAAGAAACACGGAACTGTTCCAAGCCGGAACTGGACTTGAACGGAGGTGTCTAAAACACCGGAACTGGACTGGAACTGGACTGGAACCTGGATCGGAACTGGACTGGAAACTGGACCGGAAGGTCCACTCAGGAAACGGGAGCGGCACGGAACTTGTTCCAAGCCGGAACTGGACTTGAACGGAGGTGTATAAAACACCGGAACTGGACTGGAACTGGACTGGGAACTGGACTGGAAACTGGACCGGGAGGTCCACTCAGGAAACGGGAACGGCACGGAACTTGTTCCAAGCCGGAACTGGACTTGAACGGAGGTGTATGAAACACCGGACCTGGACTGGAACTGGACTGGAAACTGGACCGGAAGGTCCACTCAGGAACACAGGGGACGGCACGGAACTTGTTCCAAGCCGGAACTGGACTTGAACGGAGGTGTCTAAAACACCGGAACTGGACTGGAACTGGACTGGAAGCTGGACCGGAAGGTCCACTCAGGAACACAGGGGACGGCACGGAACTTGTTCCAAGCCGGAACTGGACTTGAACGGAGGTGTCTAAAACACCGGAGCTGGACTGGAACTGGACTGGAAACTGGACTGGAGCTGGACTGGAAACTGGATCGGAACTGGGCTTGAACAGGACTGGAAACTGGACCGGGTAGCTTGAGTAACCGGGCAGAAAGCAGAGGTTAAAGGCAGGGTGTTGTGACAGGACTGTAGCTGGTGAATGCACCGCCGAGTTGGAAGGTGCGGCGTAGCTCGGGCAATACTGGCGTAAGCCGGCTGGCATGCAGAGGTCCTGGTACCGCAACACGAGTACGGGAGGTACGTAACACGGGGAGGACAAACACAGCTGCGGGAAGACTGGAACTGCGGCGTCTGGAGGTTTTGAAGGGAAACAGGTAAATGCATGCAGCAGCGAAAGTTTAGCAGAGATAGCTACCAGTCAGGAAACCAGGCGAACAGGTATGAACCAGCAGGCTCACAAACACTGGACCAGAAACGGGATACGAAACAAACACGGTAGGTTAGTCAACGAACTGGCGCTGAATAGCAGCCAGCCAGGGGTTTAAATGGTGCAGGAAGTGAAGGAGAAAACGAGAAACAGGTGTGAAGTTAAATCAGGAGTGATTGCCGAAGCACAGCAGTGAGGAATGTGAGTAACGAGAGGGGCGAGTGATAGGCGGAAGCTAAAGTGGAAAATGAAACCAAAAGTACCCGAGGGAGACGCCCAGTCCACAGCCAGGAGGGAAACACGGACAAGGGATCCAACATGACACGGAAGGAAACAAGGAAAACATGGAAAACGGACAGGACGGGAACGGAACGTTACATATTTATCAGGATTTGCTTGTATGTTTAGAATCATTATCCTGTTGGCCTCACATTCTAATCAAGAATGGTCTGGTATAAAGTTGAATTCATGGTTAAATCTATTATGGTAAGTTTACCAGGCCCTGAGGCAGCAAACCTTAATGCCCCCTCCACCATGTTTCACCATTGGAATGAGGTGCTTCTGCTCAAAGGCAGTGTTGCATCTTCGCCAAACATGACGTTTTGCATTGCGCCCAAACAACTCCAACTTTGACTCATCAGTCCAGCATACATTTTCCCAGTATTTTTGGATTTTATCCAGATGTTGTTTGGCAAAGTTCAGTCGTGCTTTTATATTCTTTTTGGAGAGCAGGGGCTTCTTCCTTTCTGTCGTCCCATGTAGGCCAACTTTGTGCAATCTATTTCTGATTGTTGACTCATGCACTTTCACGTTAACTGAGGCAAGTGAAGTTTGTAGGTCCTTAGATGCTACCCTTGGGTTTTTGGAGACTTCTAGGAGCAACTTTCGGTCAGCTCTTGGGGTGAATTTGGTGGGATGGCCTGTCCTGCGTTTTCTACATTTGGATATGATGCGTCAAACAGTTGAATGATGTACTTCAAACTGCTTTGAAATGGCTTTGTAGCCCCTCCCAGTCTCATGAGTATCAATAATTTTTTTTCTCAGGGCTCCAGATAGCTCTTTTGACCTAGGCATGATATGTTAGAACACACCTCGATGGTTAGGTCCAAACCAGACCAATTGTCTGTTTTTATGTAAGCATAGAACTTCCAAATTATTATCTAATAATTGGAAAATCATTTACACCTGTTTTGTGCACCAGACATCAATTTTAATCAATATATTTGATTGTAAAGGTAGGGGTGTACTTACTTTTTCCTCATGAGGAATTTGCATTTATGTTCATTTCAATTGCTTAAGTGATTCCAAAGTCTACTTTTTTAGCATCATTTGTTGAATTAGTTTACCTTAATCAATCAATATGGGTGAAATTAAAATAAAATAAACTTGTGCCCAGATATGTCAAAAAAACCTGACCACCATTTGAGGGTGTACTTACTTTTTCACATGACTGTATACCGTTTTACCAGAGGAAGAAATGAAGGCTGTGATGTGAACAGATGAAGATACTGATGTACAATGCAGTCTGAACACAAGGAGCCAGTGATCAGTTACATTCAATCCAAACAACACCAGTGTGGAAATAAAAATCCACTACAGCTAAATCTACTACTACTACTCAAGGGCTACTACTGCCACTACAACTACAAAAAAACTAAACAAAGCATAATTGCTTGAAACTGTTCTGTAATAAACTTGTTGTCATGCAAAAGTGGCACACACACACTGTGAATTGTGTGTGTGTGTGTGTGTGTTGCCAAACTTGCCATAATAAGCTACTGTAAGGTTGTGTGATTTGTCGGTTGTGATGATGTGTGTTTGCCTTGGGGTAAGTGTGTGTGCTGTATTGCATGTTGTGTGCTAGCCTGGTACTCCACCACCCCCCAGTGCACCTCTGACCATAGCTGTCCTGTCTCTCTGTCTGTCTGTCTCTCTCTCTTTCTATCTGTCTGTGTGCAGGAGCTGGAGCTGGTGGAGGATGTGTGGAGAGGAGAGGCCCAGGATCTGCTTTCACAGATTGCCCAGCTGCAGGCTGAGAATAAGAACCTCCTGACCAACCTGTCGCTGCAGGACTGCCCCACCTTAGAGCAGGAGCTGCAGAGACAGGAAGGTATGAACCTACACCTGTATACCCCCACCTTTATATGTATATACCTGTATCCCCTCCCTCTTTGCCTGTATGTACCTGTATCCCCTCCCTCTTAACCTGTATATACCTGTATCCCCAGCCCTTTAACTGTATATACCTTTATCTCCTCCCCTTTACCTGTATACATGTATATCCCCACCCTGTTTACCTGTACATCCCTGTAGCCCTGTACCCTTTACCTGTATACACCTGTGTTTCAAAGGAATGGGTGACCCAGGTGCACTGCCTCTCTTAGTGCAGTGGATATGCAGTCAGGTTGAATTAACACAAGAAACAGTCCTGTGTTTCCTGCAGCCCTATTGCATCTTATTGTGTCTTCAAATCAACAAACAAAAACCTGTTAGTGCTAGCGTAGGCACACTAATGCGCTAGATCTGCGCTCGCTCTGCTCTGAGACCAGGGCAACTCCTCTACAGTCCCTTTGAACCCCACAGTCCGGAGTTACAGCTGTGCGTTACCCAGGGAGAAGGACACGGTCAGGTGCATCCCGTACGCACGAGTTAAAGCTTAGCTCCCATCTGCTGATACTTTAAAACATCACGTGACAGAGATGATAAAGTGCTACCGGAAAAGCCGTGTTACGAGGCAGCTCACACGTGTACGTGTGCTCTGTACCGTGTGCATCTGTCACCGCCCTAATTCAGGCGGCTTGCTTTCACTTCTGAAACCAGTTTATCTCACCTAAAAACAAACTTAAATATTCTCACATGTTGACTGTTAGTTCCACCTTAAAGGAACAAAGTGCCAGCGGTTAGTAGCACCTCTTCTGTGTGTGTGTGTATGTATGTGTGTGGCTGTGTGTGTGTGTGTGTGTAAGTGCATGCATGCTTGCATTTTTTGTGTGTTTACATGCATGTATGCGTATGTGGGTGGGTGTGCATGCATGAGTGTGTTTGTGTGCGTGTGCATCTGCATTTTTGAGAGCGTGCGTGTTAACATCGGAGAGATCTGTGAAGTGCCACTACGCTGTGAGATGGGAACCTATTTTAAGCCAGCCTGAGCACTCAGACAAAAATACACCCCCCCCTAGTGTCTGTCATCCCTGTCAGAGCTATCTTTACTCTCCAAAACCCTGGGGCTGTGTCCGAATCAGCAGGGGCTTCCGAATTTTTTAAAATTGCAATATACTTCAAACACCCAGATGACACACTTACTTCTGGGGTTTCGCTGAGTACATTCGGGAGCACACTTTTCATTACATTACATTACATTACATTACAGGAATTTAGCAGACGCTCTTATCCAGAGCGACTTACAACTTTTTAGCATTTCTTTTTACATATATTATCCAATTATACAGCTGGATATATACTGAAGCGATTCAGGTTAAGTACCTTGCTCAAGGGTACAACAGCAGTGTCCTACCTGGGAATCGAACCTGCAACCTTTCAGTTACAAGGCTAGTTCCTTAACCATTATACTACAAGAAGTAGTATAAGAAGTACACAAACATTTTGGTCACGTAAATATGAAGTGAAGCTTCGTTTTTTTTTAAATGAGGCGCAGCTTCGCTGACGTTTTCCTTCAAATACAACAAAAACAACATGTGACATGGCAGCGCTAGAGTGGGGCGCAGGGTTGCCAGATCTTGTAAAACTCTAGCCAGATGGCGACTCAAAACTAGCCCAAATTATAGCCTATTTTTAACCGAAACCAACGTATTTTAAATAGAAATCATCATGTTTTTACATTTTAAAATAAGTGCGTGCTTTGCGACTTTTCATTTTTACCCGTGACTGCAGTTTGAAAGTATCCGAATTTAGCTATAATACCGCGGACATGGCAACACTGGTGGGATGTCTTATGACCTGCTTACGACACTTCCACAGTGCGGTTTCAAAAATAGTATGGCGGATATTTTTCGCAGACTGCTTAACAGTGCACATTAAACAGCACACTTCTGCACTGTACGCAGGAGACAGGGCGCAGTAGATAGGGCTCTGATTCGGACACAGCCTGGGACTCTGGAATCTAAACCAAGGCACCCTGTGTATATGCTTCCCCGATTGGTCAATACAAGGAGATACTGGTCAATAGGGTGAGGCATTACTGAGGGTGGTACCTTTACAGTGCAGTACAGAATATGTCGTAAATTACCATGTAACTCAATGCCTGTGATTTACTCTGTCCCCTTTTTAAATTCAGGTCAGTAGAAGCATACTGTATATATACAGTAAGCGAATGTACACAGGTATATTTTACTTTACATTTTATGATTAGAGTAAAGTAACATTGCTAAATGAAATACAAAGCTGGAGTAAACAACTTCTTTTTAGAAAAATATTGGGGAACGGTCATGCTCAGTTGGTAGCAATCATAGCGCCATACACTGTTATAATCCAGCGCCATACACTGTTTATACTCTCTAATTCAGAATTTTAAAACCAGCGATTCGGCCCAAATTTTTGTTTTCAAAACAAAGTGGCTCATGACGCGAAACAAATCGAAGAGATAGGCCGGTCGCACGTTCACGACGAGGTCTGTGGAAGTAATGGGGTGGGGGTGTGTCTCTTTCTCTGGCAGGGCCAAGGGATGTCATGACTGAAATATTTTGACAACAAATGCGACCAATGAGAAAGTTGCGCACTCCAGCCCTAAGTTAGCAATGTTATTTAATGTAAAAAAATGTATTTAAAAATTGCGAAAGTTTTATAAAAGCTCTTCTCCAGGTGTGTCGGAGAGGGAGCGGCAGGTGATGAAGAAGCTGAAGGAGGTGGTGGACAAGCAGAGGGACGAGATCCGGGCCAAAGATCGCGAGCTGACACTACGCAATGAGGACATCGAGGCGGTAAGGCTTCTGCCAAATCCACCCATCCCCCAACTGTTCCTCAACCATCCAACTACCGTTCTCAACCATGCACCAACTGTTCCTCAATCATCCAACAACCGTTCTCAACCATGCACCAACTGTTCCTCAATCATCCAACAACTGTTCTCAACCATGCACCAACTGTTTCTCAATCATCCAACAACTGTTCTGAAACCATCCCGAAACCGTTTTTCAACCATCCAACAACCATTTCACAACCATCCACGGGTTGGGTGTGTCCCACTCTCTCTCTCTAAAGCAGTCCAGTGTGTAGGGTTGGGTGTGTCTCTCTCTCTAAAGCAGTCCAGTGTGTAGGGTTGGGTGTGTCTCTCTCTCTAAAGCAGTCCAGTGTGTAGGGTTGCAAAGGGGGAGGTTTTCCAGGTAACTTTCTGTAATTTTCTGAAATTTTCAATCTCATGCCTAACCATCCTATTACGTTAACAATTTACTGCCATTTGTGTTAAGGTGATGTTACTGGTCAATATATAAAAAATAAGGTTCATAACATAATAGGAAGGTTAAACAAAGCTAATAAAACACAACAATTTAAAGAAAACAATAAGCAATATTACAACAATATTGTTGACAGTATAAATTCCAAAAATTTACGACCTCAAAATTTCCAAAATTACCTCAAAACTCAAAACGGGGGGATTTTCCCGGAACTTTACAACCTTACCTGTGTGTGGCCTATAGCTCCAGCAGCAGCAGAGCCGGCTGATGAAGATTAACCAGGACCTGAGGCACAGGATGACGTTGCTGGAGGCCCAGGGCAAGGCCCTGATCCAGCAGAAGGTGGAGCTGGAGGCAGCTGCCCAGGCAAGGCAGCAGGAGCTGGGGGAGCTTCAGCAGGAGGTGGCCAGGCTCCGGGAGCGCCTGCAAGGAGAGCTCCGCCCCAATGGAGAGCCATCACCAGCTCCGCCCCAGGTTATCATAGCCACGCCCCTTTCAGTTACAGCAGTGGTATTGGATTGGAATAGTTAACCTACATTAATACTTTATACACATACACTGTTTCTGACCTAGGAGTGTTATTAGCCTGGTCTGTGTAACTGTTGCTCGTATAATTTACGTGGACACACTTATGTACTCTTGAATTGTAATTGTCTCTAGATAAGAGCATTTGTTGAATAAATGTCATGTATGTTCACTCTTGCTCTTGGAGAGCCACAGGGTATGCAGTTTTTGTTTTTACTCTGTCCTTAATTGGTCAGTTGAAGCAGTTAATTACACAGCTAATTCATCTCACCTGGTTTCCAGTCTCACCTGGTCTTGGGTTTGAAGCTGAAAATCAAAAAATCAACACACCTGCAGCTCTCCTAGGAGAAGAGTGACAGAAAGTGAATATCAGAGTTACACGGCTCACGTGCCCTCTTCCAGACTAACTTTCACACTGGCTCAGTTATGACAGCTCCTCAATGGAACTATTTTATAAGATCCCTCGCATGGCATTATGGGATTTGAGCCTCTTATCTTTGGGTTACCCATCCGAGACCCCATTCCCTTCCTGGTGGCCCTATTCAGATAGGCACACGCAGGTTGGGGTTCAGGTTTGGGGTGCAGGTTGGGGTTAGGATTGGGGACTGCCTTTCTGAGGCTTCTGTTTCAGACTCGGGGTGATTTCCATTTCTGTTCCAGATTTACTGAAAATAATTAGGGGGAAAATCCTCAACATTACGGGTATTTGCTTAATCATTATTGCCATTTTTCTAAATGTATTTAATTTAAACTAGTTTCCTAAATTCACTGAACTGAATAGGAATTGACCCCCTGGTCTGACTCATATTCACACAGAAATTTCTTTTCCACCAAACAGTTAACAGATTTTGCGGATTTTAGACCTCTTTTTGAAGAACCCACATGTCAGGCTATTATATTCTCAATGCACAGAAGTGGATTTTAGCCCTTAATAACCATGGCGATGCGTACGATAGGCAAACCCCTAATAACCATGGCGATGCGTACAATAGGCAAACCCCTAATAACCATGGCGATGACGATAGGAAACTTAACGGCCTCACGGCTCCCAGCAGTACTGTGCAGTTCTCTTGCGCAGGGCCTGAGAGGACAGAGGGGTTTGAGTTAGAAAAGCTGACTGGCAGAGCCCCAGCCAGGGCGCATAATTCACACACAGGGGTAAGGAAACAGAGGCTTGGTGTGTCAGGGTCTGCATTAGCTCTCAACCCCCCCGCCCACACTCCCCGCCCAGTTCTCCTCTCACAGGCCGGGGTTTGAAAGGCTCCTGTTGTGTCTTTGGCCAGCTCTCGCGTGCCCAAACCTCCGATGCACAGAGCTCCCTTTGGGCCGAGTGTGGTGGGGACCCAGAATTCCTGGCGGAGTGCTTTGTGGCGGGACAGGGGCTTTCCCGCTTCCCTGGCCTGGAGGACGGGGCTCCCCACGAGGAGACGGAGGAGAAAGGGGGAGGTTATGGTGATGAGGATGAAGAGGAGAAGGAGGAGGCGGTGTTGTTATGGGTAACCCATGGCGATGGCATTGTCGGGTGGTTTTGCGGTGAATCTAACCCTGCACCAATCAGAGAGCTCTGATTGCAGAGCCCAAGACCTCATGCTGGTGCGGTGTGTGTGTGTGTGTGTGTGCGCGCGTGTGTGTGCGTGCGTGTGTGTGTGTATGTCTGTGTGTGTGTGTGTGTGTGTGTGTGTGTGTGTGGACATGTGTGTTTTTTTTAATGTGTGTGTATTTGCGTGCATACATGGGTGTGTGCATGCGTGCGTGTGTTTTTGAGAGTGTGTGTGTGTATTTGGGTGTGTGTGTGTGCGCGTGCGTGTGTGTGTGTGTGTGTGTGTGTGACTGATTGGTTTGTACTTACTCTCCAGATGTCTTGGATATGCCTGTATTTGTACATGTGCAAATTGAGCCATCTGACAGGACTTTGTGTTGCTTCATAATCTTGGGTCTGAAAACTAACCGTTTAAAATGTGCTCTGGTTATGCAAAGGCATGCTGGTTCTACCAGAAATGAGATTCCCCACCCACTGTTAATCTCCTGTTATTAGACTGGGTTTCTTCTCTCACACTGGCAACCCATCTATGCCCATCTCCGGGTTGTTGTGCTGTTAACTCTGGTACTGACCCGATACTTGGTCATTCGCCTGTTAATCACTTTTTAAAAGCATACATTCAAGTCATTCTATCTTTTGAGGAAGTGTTGTCCAGTTTATTGGTCTCTATGGGCCTGATTTACTAAGACCTTTTGCATGTGCAAAACCTTTTAGCACACGCAAAACTAATAACATGACCAATGATTGGTCATGGCATTTGTTGTGTACCAATCATTGGTGGTGTTATTAGTTTTATGAGTGCTAAACGGTTTTACACATGCTAAAGGTCTTAGTAAATCAGGCCCTATATATCAGTTTTGAAGATGGACAGGAAGTTGGGATTTGATCATTCATGCATCTTATTTTGTATGAGCCAGAGTTTCCTTTTAAGCCAAATATGACATACCTACATAAATAATACGTATTAGTATTTAGTGAAAGTGAGTGGAAAACATGCAAAGGAAAATATGCCATAAATTGATTAGTTTGACTTGGGACTTGTGTGGATAGATTGATCATCAATAATTTTGTCATGCATGTCTTTAGTATTAAATCCCACACTGTAAGTGAAGCAAAGAACAACTTGGCCTTTACTAGAGTAACAGGAGCCAATGAGACTGTAGGGTTTCACCATTACAGTCTTTCTCTACCAAGACTGAAGGAGGGATAAAATTTATCCAGCATATAATATCTATGGTTATACCTATAGTAATATCTATGGTAATACCTAATATCCTTGGAAAATATCAGCTTTATTATAAGTTACTCAAGTGTAGCTCAACTGTAGGACAGGAAAAAAAATTATACACTAAGAGTAGATTGGATGGCTGTTGTGCTTGTGTTAACAAAAGAAGTTAGATTGGCTTGTGATTTTAGTGCTTGGGGGTTTTGGGAGAGTAAGGTTTCATGAACCCTTTCAATTGGTGGGGCAACAGTGAGCTCTAAATCACCAACATTTTTGAACCAATCAAGAGACTTCGCTCTTGACAGTGAAATACAATGATTGGTTCACATCGCTGAGTCACTAATCATGTGTTTTACCCCCCTCCCCACCACCCGCCCATGAAGCTTTATTCTTCCTTTACTGGTTTTCTTTTATTTATTTTTAACTCTACTCTAAGCTGCCGTTTCCCCTCCCTGCCACTAGGGGGAGTCTGAGGAGGACCCTGCAGAAGAGAAGGGTGCTGTTGACCTGAAAGACCCCAACAGGCCACGCTTCACCCTCCAAGAACTACGGGACGTCCTGCACGAGAGGAACGAGCTCAAAGCCAAAGTGTTCATGTTGCAAGAGGAAATAGCCTATTACAAAAGGTACAGTACCCCCGGTATCGCCTCCCTCTGTTCCTGCAGCGGCGTGTCCACTAATTCTCTCCAGACCTTCATTTGAAATAATTTAAACCCTTTAGACACCTGCAGATTACTCAAAAGGATAATTTATTTTCACATAATATTCAGAACAAAATTCATGTTTCATATCAGGTCTGATTCTGATTTGTAAGAAAGTCAGGAACTGAGTAGAGGCTGGAGAGTCTAAAGAATCGGTGTTGCCACCCCCCCCCCCCCCCCCACTGTTCCTGCAGTGGTGCGTCCCCTAATTCTGTCCCCCCACTGTTCCTGCAGTAGTGCATTGGGAATGATAGGCCTATATCCGATAATATGACGATAATTTGTTCCACTAATCTGCAGAAATGTTTCCCAATTTGCCTATGTGAGATGCAAGGAACTGGCAATAGTAGTGTAGCTACAGTAGCCTATAGGCCTATGAGGTGAATTAGTGCTCGGTATGTTCAGACATCGGGAACATCTGGATTCTGGAGGTACAGTAAATTGTTATGTTTGCGTTGCCTATACTACTAGGCTACAACATGTTTACTTTGATCTAATGTGGCTGATTACATGTTAATTAGTGTCTCGACATGAACCGCAATACAGGCTATCTTTACATTGTACATGCAACTAGGTTACTTGCACTTGTAACTTAAAATATATTTTGCAGCTTTAAATGGGCTGACCATGTGGAAGATCTGTGATTGGCTTTGGGAATATTTGTGGGCTCAGCGGTAAAGTTAAAAGTTATGATAGGGCAACTTCATCAATAGTCAGCGGTGAAGCAGATTCACTGTCCCAATTTTCTTCACGGCTCCTTTCCTCCACTGCCCTCCTCCCCTCCCTTCCTCCACATACTTCTGGGTAGTAGAGGAGTGGTAGTGGGGGAGTGGAGGAAGCCCCCTAATTCCTTCAGTAGTGCATCCCCTAATCCCGTCCCCACTCACTGTTCCTGCAGTGGTGCGTCCCCTCATTCCATCCACCCCACTGTTCCTGCAGTGGTGCGTCCCCTAATTCTGTCCCCCCACTGTTCCTGCAGTGGTGCAACCCCTCATTCCACCCCCCCCCCCCCACTGTTCTTTCAGTAGTGCATCCCCTAATTCTGTTCCCCTTTCTCTCCAACAGTGAGGAGCTGGAAGAGGAAATGGGCCCGCCTCTTTCGGTCCCCTCCCCCGCGCCGCGGCCCAACGTCCAGCCTGAGTCAGGGATCAAACGCCTGTGAGTACTGATGGAAGCCCCACGCCCCCTCCCTACCAATTGGTCAGTCTGTAATGCTGTCACTGGCTGTATTCGAAAACCACCTACTGCGTACTGTATACTGTGTACAACATCAGCATATACTGTATACAACATATGGTCAAATCAGTATGTACTGCTCGTATAGTATGTGGTTTCGAATACAGCCACTGCCTTTCTGCAGCTCTGCCGGGACATTCTGACACTTTCTGTATTATCACAAGCCATAGTCAGCCTTTTTTTAAATTATTTTTTTGGATCTCACAACATGCACTGGGTCAGTGTCCTCAGAAAATAAGCCAGTAAAGCAGTTTGAGTTCTGTGCACTGTTATTATTGTCCTAACGAACACCACCTATATGATCTGCTGGTTCATGTCTTGGGAAGCTGAAGATACAAATCAAGACATTACAGGAACGTTAAAGGAATGTTACAAGAAGGACAGGAGCAACCCAGCGGCAGGCAGGCAGCCTGTATTCCTTCAGCTGACCAGAACCCTCCTTTCTTCTCTCTCTCTCCTGCTAGTTGCCGTTCGGCCGGTTAAACTCAATTTGCTTATTTTTACCTGCTGTTCTGTCTGTCTTCTGTCCTCTCTACATTGTGATTGGCTGAGATTCCTGAGATCAGCTTTATTATCGCTGGCGCTATTGAACAGAACGAGGGTTTTCATAAAACCAGCAAAAAACAGAGAAACCTGATATTTCTTAAATATAAGATGTCTCCCTTTGAGAGCTGCCAGTTTGTAGTGAGGTCATTAGAATGTCACAGGAAGGAGGGAGGGGGTTGGGGCACATGATTGAGAAACACACCATGCATTCTTTCTCTACGCGCTGCAGAATGAAGCGTGCCGCTGTTATGCATCACATGACACAGGGCAGATGTGTTTTCAATAGCCCCCACCCTGGCCTCCTCTCTCTGAATTGAACCGTAGTTCTGTCTCATTTACAATGTCTTCTTAAATGGCCCCCTTTTAAATCTCCAGCACTATTTATATCCACTCATTCCTGAAACCTCGGTTTGGGAGAGCGTGCGCAGACGAGCTTGCGCGGACGAGCGTGCGCTCTCCTCTGCCGTGATGTCACCCGCCACTTTTTGTCACGCCACAGATCGCAGGTTGGGCTCACACAGCCATGAGTCTGAGGAAGCTACTTCCTGTGCAGCTTAACGGACTTAGCGGACTTGTGGGTGCCTGATCACACTGGAACAGGGCCTTAACAGATACCAGACCATGGGGTTTTAACAGGATGAGCCACCCAGCAGCTCCAGATGGCAGTTTAATGAGCTGATCGCTTGTCTTTGCAGCTGCATGACCTACTAGTTTTCTGTCACATGCTTTTGTTATAATCCCCCCCCCCCCCCCCCCCCCACATTCTCACCTACACAATAATTGTATAACTATCTCTCTGGCTTCTTTACAGATGTGGGCCTTCAGTTTGGAGGATAAATGAAACTTCTTGTATGTCGCTTTAGATAAACGTGTCTGCCAAGTGAACGTAATGTAATAAATGACTTACTGTGACCACAATGCACTGCAGTGCGCATCCTCTCCCATTTGGAAGCCGTATAACGTGTGACATCATAGAGACGGAAAGCTTTAAATGTACTTCTGTCAGTTTAGCCTGTGGCCAGCTAAGACGACCATCATCTTGGCAACTGGTACATCCAGTTATTGCCTTGTCTTCTGCAATACAAACACAAGTATTGTTCAAGCCTGAGGAATATTAGTTGCACACTTGTTAAACGACTGTGTGTGTTTCTGCTGTTTTTTTTGCAACATGTATAGTGGCTGAAGGAGATTTATTTTATTAGTTTCGTAAGTGTGTCTAAAGCTACTTGTAAGCATTTTGCTACATTTTTCAAAGGCACTTAAAAGCAGAGGACTTAATTCAACCGTTTACTGTTCCATTTTTCCTTCTGCCAAAATTACTGCAGTACACGTGTGGACAGTGTTCCAAAATGAGCCTCTTCTGCTTATTCCTAAACTGTGACGTTTCCCTTCACAGGCTATCCAGAGTGCCCCTCTCTCTCTTTCTGGTTCTCTCCCTCTCTTCTCTCTCACTCTCTAGTGAAAGGACACTGTAAAGTGGGTAGGCTTAGTCTACCATATAACTCAACTTTGGAACCTATAAAATTAGTGTGTTTTCTGAGTCTCGTTCACTCTCTTTAAATTATACTCCTTTCAGATAGTGTAGTGATAGGTGATTTGAGTTAATGGGTTGTTAGCGAACAGTAAGAAAGTTATGGAAGCAAGTGGGTTCTGTAAGTGAGATTCTGTCTGTGAATAGGTTCTATAAGTAAGCAGATTCTGTGAGTGATAGGGTTCTGCAAGTGGGCATATTCTGTGAGTGAGAAGGTTCTCTGAGTGAGTGAGTGAGTGAGTGAGTGAGTGAGTGAGTGAGTGAGTGAGTGAGTGAGTGAGTGAGTGAGTGAGTGAGTGAGTGAGTGAGTGAGTGAGTGAGTGAGTGAGTGAGTGAGTGAGTGAGTGAGTGAGTGAGTGAGTGAGTGAGTGAGTGAGTGAGTGAGTGAGTGAGTGAGTGGGTGGGTTCTGTGAGTTATGTTCTGTGAGTGAAGGGGTTCTGTGACTGAGTATGTTCAGTAAGTGAGCATGTTCTGTGAGGAAGCTTCTGTGAGTGATCAGGTTCTGGCCCAGTACCGCTTTTGTCTCCCTTACAGAGCAGCCCTGGTGTTCCCTCTCCCCGTGCCCCCTCCCCCACTCACCTCTCCTCTGCCTGTGCTCCTCTGAACAGGATCTTTACAGCCATTATGCCGATGGTGGCGGCTGGCCTGCTCGCAGACGACCCCACTTTGCAGCCAATCAGACGGCTCATTTCCTTTGTACGATTATTTCTTTTGTCCTTTTTTCCGTCTTTGAGCACAGTCCCCCTCTCGCTGTTTTTAACACCTCCCACCCTGCATGCTGCTGGACCTGCGTGCTCACTTGCATATCAGTTGACATGTCACAGAGGGGAGCATTCTGATTGGCTGTGCTCAGAGATTAATTTCAAGACTGGGATAATTTAAAAGGGGTTTAAGACTTGCCAGTTCAAACTCAATCAGCCAATCAGAATGAGACCCTCATTCACCTGTCGTTACCCAGACATACTAACACTTAATAAAGGAAAAATAAAACTTAATACAACTAATGCTTTCTTTGGCTCATTATTTTCCAGTAATAGTTAGAAACATACCATCTATAACCATAACAAGAACACATTTATACTCAAACGCAAAGGCAAACGCAACATCAACATCAGTACTGATATTGTCCGGCACAGTCGGTGAATGATTTGTGATGAAGGCAGGCCCAATTCTCTGTGAAGTAGAGGAACAAAACTCTAGACCTGATACTCCTGCACCTCGTGTGTCTGAATCCCAGGTGGTTTTATCTTAAGTGGGTAGCAGCAGTCCTTGCTGACACATTTCAGTGGGTTGGTGATGTTTTCGATGGCGACAGCGGCTCAATTAGCACCACAGTGTTCACCGTCGGACCCCAAGGAAATACTCTCCACCTCCTAATAAATGATCTGAAACCGGCACACGCATGAACACGCTAGTGTGCAGCAGTGCGGTTCTGTGGTTGATGGGATGATGGGTAGGCATTCTGCTGAATGATGTGATTGATGTGTGCATATCTGTGCATCTGTCAAGCAATATTAGCATCCTCTTTTGCGGCTGCTAGCTGGCTAACCGTTACTAACATCCTCTCTTGTGCAGGTTTTAGACAGAGGGAATGCTCCAGGCATTTGTGGTTAATGATGCAGAGCTTCTCATATGCCTCTGTGTTGTACAAAAACTGTATTAATAGTGGATAACCGCTTTTGTCTTTGCTAATAACAGTAATTCACTATCTGTAGGGCATTAGTGGAACCAGTATTATTTTGTGACACACTGAGCCTACATGTTAATGAACAGTGTGCTAACGTTTTGATAATAGCTCGATGTTAAGGCATGCTTTATAGCCTAGTTGATTGGAGGAGGGGGGTGCAAAACTAAATGCCATGTTTTCTTGTCTCTACAGGTTTAGCTTCTTCTCCAGGGACAAAAAGCGGAGCTCACAAAATGCGAGATTCAGGGAGAGTGCTGGCATGTGGGCGGAGAAGGACGACGTGTACACCGAGAAAGCCCAGGAGGCTTTGCAGGACTTGTAACCTTGGAAAATAACAGACAGAAACAACAACTACAACACACACACGCACACACACACACACACACACACACATTACATTACAGGCATTTAGCAGACGTACCTTGTACCTTGCTCAAGGGTACAACGGCAGTGTCCTACCTGGGAATCGAACCTGCAACCTTTCGGTTACAAGGCCAGTTCCTTAACCATTATACTACACTGCTATACTACACACACAGATACCCGTCCAGTCCCTCTGCACCTCTTGCATCACTAACCGCTTCTTCAACCACAAGGAGGACATCTTTACTAGAGAGAGTGACAGGACACTGCCATGCCACCAGGGCATGCTGGTGTACACCATAGACTCTATAAAAATATGGACAAAGTCACTATGACGTCACCCATTGCCTTCCCACGGCCTCGTAAAAACCGAATTGAAGCTACGGATGCATTTTTTGCTGCCAGTTCGTGCGTTTGCTCCGTGGAGCTGAAGAGGACTCAACCTGTCCCTCTGATTGGTCCTGAACAAATGTTAATACCCTGTCCAAACGACACAATATTTTAAAAAATCAGCACATGCAGAGGCATTAGATGAAGGAAAGGCACCTATTGCAAAAATTTATTGACTGAGTATTTTGACCACATTGCTGCCATTGACTTGGTGAAAGACCTATACTGGAGCCAATCGCAGTGGCACTAGTGAGCAACGGCACAATTGCCGCTCCCAGCCCAACCAGGAAGTGAGCTTCAAAATGAAAGCCCAGTCTTGGCCCCTTGGGGTGCGTCCCAATAGTCGAAAAATGCCACCTTTCCTCCTCCACTACCACTCCTCTACTCCGTGCCCGGGAAACGGATCTTTGTGTTTTAATCTAATATCGCTGATTACATCTTAATTACGTATTAATGCTTACATATTAATTAATGTCTCAACGCAAACTGCAATGTCATGTACATTGGATACTGTACATGCAAATACTTGTACTCAAAACGTTCAGGCAGTTTTGCATATTTCCGGGTAGGAGAGGAGTGGTAGTGGGGGAGTGGAGGTGGGGAGTGAAGAATATTGGGACGCACCCAGGGTGTACACTGGCGTTTTCAGCAGTGCCAGCTGACCAGAGTTGTTGATTACTTTTTCTAATTTCCCAGAGCATGGAGGACTGTACCATACTGAACATGGGCATTGCGGAAAGTTTACCTACTACTTAGTACACCTAATAATACTGATATAGGAATGGGAAAAAAGAGCTGCAACTCCCACCTGATTGGGTGGAATTACAGCAGTAGGGAGAATGTCTTTGTGACTTCAGGAACCAGCATTCCGGAACAAAGGGCAGAAGTGCGTTGTGGGTGGATTTAGAGAAATGCTTGAAAGCCTGGGCAGAAAAACAACTCGAGGGGGAGAACACGGCCAGAAACAGGCTTGCGTAGGGCCGTCCACTCTCTGACTCGGATCATACTGTGAGGAGCCAGGTTGTTTTTCATTTCTCTGTCCGTTAAACTCCGTTGTATTACTGCATCAGTGAGCCCACATAATGAGTAACCATGAAGAAAATAAAAGGGGGAGAGCAGAAAGAAGTGATTGTGTGAAAATTGGAGAAAGGATGAAGAAGAAAGGTGAGGAACAGTGGAGGAGACAAAGTTAGTCATGGAGTATCGGAGGAAGAGCCACGGACTGTGGAATAACATGAAGCAGAAGTCCTGTTTGGGAACGCCGTACAGATGTTCAGAGGCAGTTCAGACAGTATTTGTAGTCATATTGAACACAGTTTGCATACCGTATTCATAAATGTAGTAGAGTATTCTGGGGGCAATTGTAATGGGGCAATTGCAACACCATAAAATTGCACCAATCTGAAACAAGCTAGAGCTGAGATTCTATCCAGCAAGCTAGCTAGTTTCGTGTGTTCAGGGTTGGGGGCAATTGTAACAAAAAATTGTGTTCCAATTGACCCCCGTTACAATTGCCCCCAGAATACTCTATATTAAGCAATATGAAATGACCAAGTATTCCTGCCCAGTCTCTCTGCATGGTTCTAAGTTCACCTTCGCCCCACTGTGTGGACTCAGTGACCTCTTTACTGATGGTGTATCTTTTATCCAGGTGATAGGTATATGGTGTTTTCAGCTTGAAGACTCAGATCCCCAGTAGTCATGTACTTCCTAACCCTGAACATGAATCAAAACAAAGTATGACTCAAAGCAAAACACCTCATCCACTCCACAATGTGTCTGAAATTATCTGTTCAAACCCACAAAAGACTCAATTTCCCATCATCCCCCATCTTCATTACCGTGGAATCTTCACCAAATGACATTGGAGGAGAAAATAAGTCTTGCGTGCCGTTCTTTACGTGAATATTGACTGCTGGGAGGGTTGGGGGGTGTATATTTATTGTGAAATTGTCAGTTAATTCTTGAAATTCCTTTGGCCTTTTTGCACCAACAGTTATAATTCAGAAGTTTTAAAACTACATTGTATAAATATGTAGCAATGAAATGGAACAGGGTGGAATTAGATTCACAGTAGTTCAATTTTTCTTGAAATTTGGAATGCCCAGTTGAAATTGTAGGGTTGGGGGCTGCGGGTTGTAAGTTTCAACAGGAAAATAGCTGTGTCCCTAAAGCAATATGCTTCACATGTATGCAGCAGTCCGCAAATAATTGATTATAAATTATGTCTCTATAGTTGAAAGAATGGGATGGCAGACGAGCACTGTGAACAAAATTATGAGAAGAAAATGAAGTGATTTAAAAAGCTGAAAGGGTGTTGCTTTAACCCTTTTAAGTTGTATAATTAAGGCCTCTTTACCTCCTACGGTATCCAGTATTTAGAAAAGGCTCTTGCTGGCAGTTTTTTTCTCCTTTTATAAACCCAGCTTGGCCTTATTTTGAAACATGTATGTGTTGTATAATATACATTATCAAGATTGCCTGACATCCCAGTTAATGTGTAACTTTGCTGCAATTGTCGCAGTGAGATAATGACAATGTTGCTATGACGGTTCAGAAATGTTTGAAGAACATTATGTTTTTGCTTTTCCACACCTGGGGGACAAGCGTGTTATTTACATAATTCAACATAGAATGAGTCTTCCGTTCCCATGCTCTCCTTACAAGTGCTTCAGCTTAACATCGGTGTGGACATTTGTCATATGATTTTAAACGATTGCAGTTTATTCTGTGAGATGTGCCTTGGATGTTTTTATTTTTCCAAATAATGAGTATTACTTCCAGCAATAATTGCTCAATAAAATTACCATGTTTTGACCTCTGTGTTTTTTTGTTGTTGTTGTAATTCAGCAGTGTTGTTATATATAGGCTACTTATACATAAAATAATGCAATTATACTTAACTTTAGTTCAGACATAATGTAGCTTGAATGAAAGTAGAATTCCATCAAACAATAATTACAACTTTTATGATCAGATAAACCAAGTGAATCTTACAAACTTGCGAAAACATTTAGTGGATGTTTTTATCCAGCGTGACTTGAATATTTTTACATATGATCCATTTCTACAGGTGAATGTTTTTTACTGAAACAATTCATGTTAAGTAGCCTACCTTGCTAAATATCAGAATGGCACTGCCTCGTGGGTTATCAAACCCACAAGAAACCCCACAAAATCCATTTGCAAACCGTTTTATAGAGGAGCTTTAGATGATAGGGTAATGATAAGCTAATTTATTATTTTTTAAATAATAAGCTTAACTATGAAACGGTTGTGTTGATAAGCAACGTTAGCTGATAATGCCATTAAGTAGCTAGGCCTACTGGCTCTACTACAAAGAACTAGGCTACAAGTTTAGCAAAGCCATTATTTTCCCACGGCAGTCGGTAGCTATACGAAGCCGAAAGTGAAGGAAGAAAAAGTCAGAACGTCGTTTCGAGAACGTCACGTGTTGTTTCACCTGATTGCTGGCATGGCTTCACCTGTCGTTAAGGGAACTTTGCATCCAACTGATGGACAGCTCAGTGCATCGTGATTGGCTGAATATGATGTCATTCAAGAGAGTGGGCGTGGTCAACTGAAGTTCGACGAGAAGGAAGTTCGGTGAAGTTACTCGCAGACAGTAACCGTGATAATGTGTGGATAAATTGTATCATATTGTGAAAAAAGAAAATATCATAACACTATATATATCTACGGCATTCGCGTGGCTATATAAGTCTTGCCAACTCACTGCGTAAATTGAGGAGCGCCATGGAGCAACTGCCGGAATCGTCACCCGCTTTGGCTTTTGAAAAAGATGCATTTCAGCTGACAGTCGAAGACGTTTATGACATTTCATACGTGATCGGCAGAGACTTATTGAAAATTAGCAACGCCGGAGAAGACGTATCTGAACTGCAGTTCAGAATTGTCCGGGTCCTCGAGATGTTTGAAACTTTGGTGAATAAATACAACCTATCACTGGAAGAGCTAAAAATGGAACGCGATAATTTAAAGAGCGAGCTGGAGAGAATTCTGGGTGACAGTTCAAGCGGACACGGAACGGTAAGTTCGCCTCCAGAAAAAAACACGGAACTGGCAGAATCTATTTTCCCACAGCTCGCGCTCTACTAGGCAATTAATTAATTGGCACGAAACCAAGGTCTGATCAAAGAAAGACTTCTGCGTTGCTGAACCACTTCAAAGCGCTCGCGCTTCTTTCTCCTGGGTTCACGGAAAATCAGTTTCGACACTTCCCCGTGAAGTCACACACTCTCTGGAAATGCATTATAACCGTTAGACTGTGCCAAGCGAACATAACAGTAGAGTCAGAAATAATTTTGATTAGCCCGTACTTAGTTTGAATCATTCATAGTTCAACTAAATTAATATGTGGGCACAAAAGGCTATATGTGACATGCATTTTTCCACCACAGGAACCTTTTAAACCTGAGACTATCGACATAATAATTAAAGCTTTGCTTCCATGGACTACATTACTATTACTTATATTTAATTATTTGTGTGTTTTTACAAAACTAATTTAGAAATATCAAAGGTAACTGGGGTATTGTTGGTCTGACGTAAATCTTATGAAAACAACGGGGACTTGTAATCTTTCCAAAATTAAGCGGCTGGGCTAAGTAACATGTCAAATTATATATTTTTGTAATGATAACCATCACTAATTAAATTTGTTTGGTAGCTTCCAAAATAGTTCTGTTCATTCCTCGTGAAAATAATGAGTAGAGACCCAATGCCTAATCAATTCTCACTGCCCGCTTCGGTCCCCCTGTTGGCCCCCTTGTTTTGCAGAGATCAGATGTGCAAATGGCTAGACAAATGGAACAACATATTTATACACACAGATCACAACTGAGAGCTTATTTCATTCCAAGGGGTCTGAAAAAATCTTTATGGCCTGAACTAGAACCTGGCAGAAGCATGAAGCTCTGGGTTTAGGTGTCTTTTCCATTATTTTCTCAGTTATAATCAGTGTAATCAAAGAAGTCACCCGCATCATGAATGCAGGATTCCAATAATTTAATCATGGCATTAAAATAGTAATACTACTTACTGTATAAGATGTTCAACATTGTAATTGCCTTACATACATGATGCTCAAATCTCAATTTATGCTGACAATGTTAAAATTTTTAGCTAAGATTCCATGATATGTACAGTTATCTTATATTAGGAGATACATGTTTGTTATGGATATGATGATCAAACGTAGGTACTATTCAGCTCCATATCCTTAATGTAACAATGAGGAATATGTTTCTCTTCTACTAAAATACAGGTGAGGCTGTCATAACCCAGGACACTGCCTTGTTTCCTGGCTTGAAATATTAAATTGAAAAACTTGCGTTCAGCAATATTAGTGGAGAAAATGGCTTTAATTGACAAAAAAAGAAAGTAGGCTTAAGTGAACAACAAGTGTAAAATTATCCCTTAAAACACAATACAGCATAATCAAAGTATTAAAACTAACGTGTCAGATTATGTACCCAAGATTAAGTATAGTAAGCTGCTTCATTAGAATTTTACATTGAATTTGCTAGAAGCTGTTTCACTTTTAATGCAATCTTGGATGGGCCATTCTGCAAGGTGACAGTCAGGGTAATCTTAGCTACTGTCTTAAAAAGGAAGGAGAGGCAATTGTATTCTCCAAAATAAATGCATTTCCATGGTTACCAAGGAAGGGTTTGTTGGTTCGTTGCTATGGATTCTGGTGTGTTTTCTACCATCTTGTTAAAGTAATTGGATACCTATTGTCCTCTGATTGGCTGGTTCCTGGCAGTGGGCAAAGGAGTGTGAAAGGAGTAAAATGGAAACAGGAACTGGCACCTTACCAGCCTTTTTGTTTTGTAGTTTATAGCTGGTAGCTGTAGTTCCCATCAGGCTTTTCAAACGTGAAAATGTACCCACTTAATTCCACATTTCAGCATCCCTGTGTTGACCCCTTGTGCTTACTTCTTTGTGCACACGATGCAGGACAGGGTCTCACTTTTCCTAAAATTTTTAAACCAGCGTCAGAACTTCTAGTGTCAAGACTCCCAAGCTTTGGAATGACCTTCTCCAGATCATACAGGAAGCAGAAACTTGTCTTTATATTCAATTCAATTTTACTTGTATAGCGCTTTTTACAAAGGGCATTGTCACAAAGCAGCTTTACAGAGATCTGGGCCTGAACCTCCTACATCATGACTCAAGTGACCTTTTTAAAGTTATATTTTATGACTTTTTCAGCTTTGTTTGACAGCACAGTGTAGAGAGACAGGAAGAATGAGGAGGGAGAGACATGCTACAAAGATCGCGCGGCCGGATTTGGACCGCCGAAGTCACGGCTCGCAATGTGCATGTGGACGGTGCTCTTGCAGGCTACGCCACTGAGACACCCTCAAGTGACCTTTTTAAACCTCTCACTCAACACCTGTCCCCATAAACCACATCTATACGCTTCTTGAGCCGTGCTATTCTTAAACTCAGCCTGAAATCTACTTAAGCCACCAAACCAAGCATAAAACATCGTGTGACAACTTGCTTGGGAATGGTGGCATACAAAATCAAGTATTGATTGATTAATTTATTAATAAATGGCTGCTCAGAGTATTGTATACATGTCTGCTATATAATCACCAGACCTGGGTCATGTAATTATGTGAACTAAATTATGGATTGATTGATTTATTTATTGGTTGCTCCTTAAGCAAATGCTGGGTCCGAACAAGCTGGTGGTGGACCTTAAGGACCCGAACCGGCCGCGCTTCACTATGCAGGAGCTGAAGGAGGTTCTGCAGGAGCGGAACCAGCTCAAGGCTCAGCTGCTGGTGGCCCAGGAGGAGCTCCAGCTGTACAAGAGGTGAGCAGCGGCCAGCAAACGGACAGCGGCTCGCTGGCGGCCTGCGGGTGACCCAGCGTCGGCACTGCTGTCGGCCCGCTTGATGTTTTGCAAATTTGTGCTAAACTCATTGGGATTTAATTTGCACTGGGATAGCCACCCCACACTTGATCAACCCAGATATGCGTGTAGTGTTCAGATTAAGTACACAGAAGAATTTGGATTTCTAGTCACCACCAAACCTGCAACAGCCCCCATATACAAAAAGAAACAAAACAAAAGTATAAATTAGTCAGATGATAATCTAAACAATTTTATTGAAATACTGATTTTAAACTTGTATGCGAGTACACATATTTATCATGTCCTTGTGCTCTAAATATCTGTTGAGTTCCATTTTGTTTCCATCGTTGAGCATATGATTGACAGAAGCTGGCCCCCTCCCCCCCTTGCCCTGTGTCTGCAGTGGGATTCTTCCTCAGGCCGAGCCGGCCATGGTGGAGGTCGACCTTAACTCCCCGCCCACCAATAACCCCACTCCTCCCATCACCAGAGAGGAGGCGAAGGAGGAGAAGACCACCATCAAAAAGCTGTAGGAACATCTTTTCACTACACAGTATTCATAATATACTTGTAATACATTTATAATATATTCTGTTATTGGCTTAGCAGCCCACCCTAATTCAGGCCATCCTACCTGACTTACATTTTTACATTCTATCCATTAACTCTTATTTATGTATGATATATGCTGGTGAGGCCCAATGAGTTAAAAATCACTTAAGGGAGCTCTGGCCAAGAGGTTACAGCATAAAATACAGTACAATTACATTATTTTATTTGTATAGTGCTTTTTACATAGACACTCTCACAAAGACGCTTTACAGTGCAAATACAAAAATGGTACAAAAAAATTGGGTAAAGAACTAAACCCCCCAAAAAGCGAGCAATTTTAGGTAAAAATAAAAAACAAAACAAAAAACTCCCCAGTGGGAAGAAAAACACTCAAGTGGTGGCGAGAAAAAAATCCCCAATGAGAAGAGATCTCGGGAGGAACCCGGCTATACACGGGAGCCCATCCTCCGCTGGCTGGCCCGGTGTAATAGTTAAGACAGAATGAATGCTAACATAAATGTCATGAGGGGCCAGTACAGTACAGTACAATAAAACAAGTATAAACAGAAAAAGGCTCAATGATCCTACAGGCTGACAGCAACTTATCTGATCAATCGTTGCATTAGATTACATCTAACTGCGTCAGTCATTCCATTACATTAGACAGACACAGTGATAGGTTTATCCAAAAACCGTCTGCCAAATAAAGGTCATGTCATGATTGACACAGTTAAATATACAATTTAGATTAAGGACCTTGTTCAAGAAAGTGGCAGTGCCTCACCTGGGATTTTAACCCACAACCTCTAAATTACAAGCATAGTTCCTCTAACCGCTACACTACTGTGCTGCAAAACATGATGCAATATAAAACAGTCTGAATGAGATGCATATGAGAATCAGCTGAAAGTTCAAGCTAAGGGGAAGAGGCACACAAGAACAGCTTAATCATAAGACCTGGCCTGGAATCAAGCGTTAGAGACAAAGTACAGAACATTTAAAAAGCCCCACACCCCCATAAAACCCCCACGATCACCTAGAAACCAGCAGTGTGTGAGACTGGGAACAGACGGTTCAATCGGATCCCACAAAACTTCAGGTCTAAGACCAACCAAAAGCAGTGATATAAGGGTGATATGGCCATGCGTAACCATTGGAGCCATTCTACTGAAGGGTGTAGCTTTTGGTAAAAGCCAAAGAGCAGAGCTGTACAGTAATCAGTAGCCCTGACCAGACATTACAAAGGCATGTACCAGCATCTTTCTCAGACAAAATGGGCCTCAATTTCCCAGTGTTGGGCAGATGAGAATAAGATTTACATTTTAGGCATTTAGCGGATGCTGTTATCCAGAGCGACTTATAATTAGTGCACAAAGAAAAGGCCTAGATTCGTAAATCACCAGCCTCCCAAGTAGCAATTAATAATAAGTACAAAGGTCGTGCCATAATACCTCTGCGATAGGTAATCCTTTGTCACTAGAATTAACATGTGTAAGGGAAGGTAGAGAGCTTTTTTTGGGATAGGGGACTATAGGGTAGATAGGGGGAAGATGTGGAAAAGGGGAATGGGAATGAGGGTGGAGGTCTTGACTGTTGCATTAAGACAGCCTTCCGTGTACGACTCCAGGAACCATTATAACTCCCAGGATTTAAAATAGTACAGCCCCTCCCCCCACCATTTCTGGAAGATGTTTGCTCACAACAGCTGGTCTTGGACAAGGACGTTCTGCAGAAGGCTTATCACAGGTCTCAATGCCCCAGCTAGCCTGCGCTTTGGGGCGCTTTGGCCACTGCCATATGATTGCTTGCATGCTGCATTCTGATATATACATTAGTGGGAAAATAAGGTGTGAGCAATTTGATTTCCTTTATAGAGCGAGATCCATTTTGTGCCCAGGGTGTGCACGTTTCGGACCCTCATGGACTCACATAAGCACATTTTACAGGCAGTATCCAGAGGGACATATTCAGATTATTATATGTTATAAATTTAAACAGCTGGATGTTTACTGAAGTAGTTCAGGTTTCCTTTAACTGTATATGGCAGGTAAATGGCGGCAGACACGCCATGTTCTATTGAAAAATGGGATTAGTCATCAAACGCCCTCAGACACTCTCAGGGATGAAATCAGATTTTGTGCACGGTTCAAACGGTGGCTCGATCGATTGCTGTCGACTCGGCATGTGTGAAAGCTGTCTAAATGTGCACCTTGGAGAGACGCACGGTGATGCATGAGGTTGAACCTCCCTGTAAGGTTAAATAAGGTTCTGTAGGGTGTTCACGTGTGGGCTTGTTACTGATTTTGGACAAGGATGAATGCGAGGTGTAACTGTGCTTGGAGGTCATCACTGAAACAATGTCTGTAACCAGCAAAGAGGAGAAGCCTGCCGGCTACCAGGCAGACACAAAACTTATTTTCAGGTTATTCACGCTTCGTAACTCAAGAAATACTGTATGTTCATTATTACAAAGCCAATGTTTTTACACCTCTGTGCCTTTGTATGTCCTTTGTGTCGAAACTTCAGCTTTTTAAATAACAAACATGTTGGTGGAGTTAACAAGAACGTGTGACCTCAGTTTAAGCTGCACAACATTGGCAGTGTCACAGCAGAACTGCGAGGGCATTACAGTGCTTCTGGGGGACGTCTGCTGTGGAATGCATGTTCCCACGGTTACGCTTTGCTTCGCGTCCGTGCTGGCTGAGGGGGGGGCGTCCTGTGCGGCTGGTTTGCTGGCCCAGCTCAGCTGCTGTGATCAGTAATGTCTGATCCTGCTTCTGCAAATTCACTTAAGCGCATTCTTTAGCGGCCGAGCGAGCGTGCGAGTGAGCGAGCAGGCCCTGCATGGAACCGGAGGGAGCCAAAGAACGAGGCGCTGCTGCTCGGTTTGCGGGAGTCTCTCTACAAAACGGTGTTACTGGCGTATTTTCAGCTTTGTGTAATTAGAGGAGTCACGTGGGTTGCCTGTGCTGGGAAGCGTATTCTCGAGTTTAAGTTTAATCAGTTCATCAGGCCGTTTTACTTTGCATACATTACATACTTAAATACTGCACTATACATCTTTTGACGCTGGTAAGATTTGACCACACTCCTGTAGAATCCCTGGGAATTTTAATGACACGTTACTAACCAAAATGTACAATCATATGACGGAAGAATTATGTTCGGAATATTGGTGAAAATGGACGTTTTCAGTAATTTGCAGGACGTTTATTGGTGTTAAAGTGTTTCTGGTATTTGACCCAGATCTGCATTGCGTGTATTAAATGATTTGGTCCAAAATTTTAGTATTATGTTTGGTGCCAAAACAAAAATTCATAATCTTCCTCTTTTTTGCAGGTTTTCATTCAGAAGAAAATAGTGAAGACTCAAGTAAGGATGTTCCACATATAACAAAGGTTTTATACATTTTTGTACGTCTTGATCATCTGGAATGGACAGTATTTTGACGTTTTATGAAGTATGGAAATAAGGAAAACCTTTGGAGGGATGGACTGTTCTGCAGAGAATTTTTAGTTTTGTAACTCATCAGTGGACAAACACTCTACTTTTGCTGGTCAAATTAATCCCAAAAGGCAAGTAGATGCCTTAGTTTTAATATCTGATAAGCAGTATTGAAAAATGCTGCAGGTCTGTTTTAATCAGGTGTCCCGAACCTCCTGGAGAGCCACAGGGTCTGATTGTTTTTATTTTCACTTTAAAATCCGCAAACAGTTCAGACTCAAGAATCCCGGGGCCTGTATCACAAAGCAGGATTACTCACAAATATGGAACATGGACTGAAGTAAAAAGAGCTGTACCAGGTTTTACGCAGTGCAGTTATACAGGGCTCAGGGGCATATGCTATGAAGCGGGGGTGCGTTCGGACACAGAATTTATCTTCCTGTTGTTCCCTTCCCTTGCTTGAAGGGGGGAATCCCGAAAATGCCAGGATGAAATGTGGCAGCCACACCAAGTGGGATTTGGTTCCAATTTAAGGGGAGGGAGTAATTGTATAAATATAATTAGTAGCCTAATTATATTACCTCAGTTCCCTCACAATGCAATGGGAGGTCACGTTTGAACTCTATGGGGTAGAATTCCTATATGGGTTGCGAGGGCAGTTCAGTTGTTTTTTGTTTCTTGTCTAGCCTCCCTTGCACAGCACCTGTTAAGTTTGCTTGTTGGACTTAGCAAATTACGTCAGAAGATAGCTCACACGAGGGAAGAGAGCAAGGGAATGTGTTAAGTTGGATCCGAGCGCAGCCCAGGATTACAGAATTAGCTGGATAACTGAACTTAGTAAAACCCAGAACAGCTCTTTTTACTCAAATCCATGTTCCAGATTTTGGAGCTTCCGGGTTTTACTCTGTGCAGTTATCCAGCTAACTCAGTAACCCTGCTTTACAATACAGGCCCCATGTGAGGCGAGTTGACTCTGTGATCAACAGATTCCATTTTATCCTAAGTGTTGATTAGCAGTGAAAAGCAACACATGTTGTGGCTCTCCTAGGCCAAGATTGGGGATCCCTGCTGTCCATGAGTATCAATTCAGCAACTATGCATTAGAGACGGTACTGCATACGCAGCATTGTTTTACTTTGGTTTGACACCTGTGAACACATGGATTGTGTTTATGATCATTTAACTAGTGAGCAAGCTCATCTCAAAAGGCTCTTTGTGCAGAACTCACATGAAGTATTCAGGATTCCTGGATTTGTTCCATATAAATAACTGGACAAACATTACATTTGTCAAACCTACATTTGAACTAAGTGTTTTATATTTAATAACATTTTGGAATTTTAATAAACTGTTTAGTCTGGGATTTGTTTACCGTGCGTAAAAGGAGTTTTGTGGATTTTCCCCCCACACCACGCAATCGTTGCTGCATGTTCCATGCTGTCTGGAGTGGTTATTAATATTATAAACACACTTCTGAAGACCACACTCTTGAAACAGTTTTAATAATGCTCCTTAGTATTACCATACTAGTTCATACTTAATGGTGAAGCATTATGGACATTCACAGCTTTGTATGTTTAAGGTAATTCTGTTCAAGTTCATACACTCCCACATGATGGGAGTCATTTAAAAAATATGATAGAGGAATCACATTCCAGTTTTGATGGCATTTGTCAAACATAAAATGATCTACAGAAATCTACTACACAATACAAGAATTTGTATAAAAACCATATTGGCTACATATGCATATTCTGGAAGCACTTGTCTAAAGATATACAAAATGTACAGAATAATATGCTCCAAAAACTAGCATTAATATAGATGCATTTGAAAGTATGATATAGAACAATTCATTCTGCCTGTTAAATGGCATTGTCTCACCCCCCCCAAAAAAATAAAACCCCCCCACACACTAAGTTTCTGTTAAAAAGATCCAAGAAATATTGCTAACATTTTTCCCTTCCTAGAACACATGCAAAGACAAGGAAAGGGGAGGGGGGACCGTTGTCAGTATTTGAGCCAGGGGTGGGCTGCGATGGCCTCTTTGCTGCGGTCCCCGTAATCGTACAGAAGCTCCTCCCCTTCCTCGATGTCCCTGGACGCCACGAGTATAAGATGAGGTTTTTCATTAATGTCCTGGAGTTTGGTTTGGCAGTTGCCATTTTTACTGTGGTTTATCAGTCTTCCCAAACGGTCCGTCTCTTTCGTGGCATCCACGCTAGAGAGAGAGAGGGGGGGAATGGAAAAATGTACAATGAATGCACTTGCAACCCTAAGGGTAAGATCACAAATATGTGATTGGAATGTTCTTAACTATTATTCCAATGTTGATGTAACAATCACTATTGGTGATTTAAATAGAGTTGGAATGGAGTTCTAGAACACTGACTTAGAATTTTGAAAAAACATTCCAAAAAATCTACTCTTCAAAAGGGCTGCCACCCAATAGTGCAGACATGTTATACCGTCTTAAGTCCACAATGTTACAACAAAGAACCTGGAGTAATTGGGAGCCACTGCCACTGACCCCAGATCAGCCCAGTGAATTTTTAGTGCCGCAAAACCCCGACTCGAGACAAATTTTGAATTCAAAAAAAATCTGAATGAAAAAAACAAATGAGTAAGTAGAATAAAGCAATGTGGCAATCAATCATGAATTTGGAACAAATTGATAATTGATCATTATTCATATATGCTTCTTCGCAGATGCTTTTATCCAAAGCGATGTACAGATAGTATATGAATGCACACATTTTTCAGTACATGTAGTCCCTGGGATCAATCAAACACACAACCTTTGCGGTGTTAGCGTAAAGCTCTACCAAATATATGTAACCTAAAATGTACATCTTATTGTTCTTTCATACCTCTGACTAAGCCCCTCAAATATTCTGGCAGTGGCTGTTTAACTGCAGTTATGTTTGGAACGAAACAAAACCCAGCATACACAGTGGGTCCAGACGTACCAGTATGTTTTACTGAGGTACTGGAAGTAGTACATGTAGCAGCCAGTGGTGGGGTTCTGACCGTACTCTTCCTCTCTTTGCTTGGCGTCCTTGATCTGCAGCAGGTCCCCGTGATACTCAACTACGAACTCTCCTTTCCGGAAGCTTCTGCTCGCAAACACTCCTCGTCCCTTTCCATCTATGTGTTTGACCTGTTGGGGGCAGGGGGTTCCGTTTGAGGAGACACAAAAATTCCCAAATTTCCAACTGTGGCTATGAACAGAGGTGGAAAATCCAAGTTCAGAAAGTAAAAGTCCTCCAGCATTTTGTTCCAATCACCTGGACTTGCTAATTAGCACAATTCTTAGAACTAATTGGTGAAATCAGCTGGTTGAGTTCATGGATGGAAGAAAAACATGGCAGGACTTTTACTTTGACCCCTGGAATTTACACCTGTGGCTATGAACCGTAACCCAAGTTTTATACCAGGGAATCAGGGATATTCAAATCTGGCTGGTTTTCTTTCTCCCAGGTAATTAACTGAACAATTAGTGCTACGGATTGGCCAGACTGTCTTCACACCTGACTCCCAGGTAAATGGAGGTTTGAATGCCAGGGTTTTATACGATTTGACGGCTAAGTGCTTACCTGTAGTCCTTCCTCGATTCCCTTCTGTATCAGGTCTTCAATCCGCTGTTGCTCTTCACTCTGTTGGCAGAACATGAGGTTGATTTGGGCTCAGAAATGAACAGAAATGACAACAGGCAGTCTGGTACTAATGTGAAAGTGTAACGCATACCAAATGCCAAACCAAAAGTTCTGCCATATTATGGGGAGGGGTATTGATATTGCATGATATTGTGTTGAACCAATACCGTAAACTTAGGGTGCCCAGTGATGGCTGACGTGTTTTTGGATTTCATGCCCACTTCTGCCCTTAATCATGTCATTGGCCCAGTCATTTTTAACAATCTGCCAGTTTCCATAGTCATAAGCTACAGCTGCCGATGAAGATGTTTTACTTTGGCCTGATAAACAGGAAACCAGTATTGGTGTATAGAGCGGTTTATAAAATTAAGCCAGAATAATTGGTCTGACAAAAACAATGTGCAAAGAGCCAGAGTAAAGCTCTGCCTGTTCTGTAAGGCCCCTCCCCTTATAAAAGACAATGCCCTTCTGCAAGGCCACGCCCCCCCTCTGCCTGACATAGGGGGTGTGTCCCAATAGTCGAAAAATGCACCCTCCCTTCCTCCACTACCACCTTCTCTACTCCGTGCCCCGGAAACGGATCTTTGTGTTTTAATCTAATGTTGCTGATTACATCTTAATTACGTATTAATGGTGGGGAGTGGAGGAAGGGAGGTGGGGAGTGAAGAATATTGTGACGCACCCATATACTGACCTTCAGTTCAGCTCTGCTTTTCCTGGAACTTCGTCTGATTGGGTAGTAATCTGTGACTTTGCGGTTCTGGGAATTGTTGTTTTCTGCTCTTTAAAAACAGACAGGACAATGCCAACATTACACAAGGGTTACACTGTAGCAGGGAGGTCTGCAGACAAAGCCACACTATTCTCCTGCGTTTGGCAAGTCTGACATTGATTACAATGTTCAATTGAATTTGTCTGTAATCAAATGAAACCAAATGTTAGCTTGCCCTTCTTTTAAATGCAGAAAGTTCCATTTGTGGCAATAACAAATCATATTCATTTGGGCATCAGGATAAAGTTGCAAACATCAGCTGGACGGTCTGCCAGAGCTTCTGAGGCTCCGCCCACAAAGGCTCAGCATCATCACTGGATGTGCCACGCCCTGTTAACCTCCCAAGACCAAACAGAAAAAAAAGCTTAAGGGCCTGATTTACTAAGACTTTTAGCATGTTTAAAACCTTTTAACACATGCAAAACTCAACCAATGATTGTGCAAAATAAATACTGGTCATGGTCATTGGTCATGTTATTGTTTTTGCGTGCGCTTAAAAGGTTTTTCACATGCAAAAGGTCTTAGTAAATCAGGCCTGTAGTGTTCATTTTTTTACATAAAGTATCTTGGATGACAACATGTTGCAGTGAAAATATTACATTTTTTATTTCTATTGAATGTCCCTTGTATTGTAGGTTTCAGCATTAGTAGAATATATGGTGAGATTAAAACCAGAGACTGATGTCCCTTACGGGAGGTAAAGTGGGCCCAGATGGGGACTTACGTTTTCTGTGCGGGCTTCTTCTTTTTGGTCTTACGGCGAGGCCCTTTCCCCTGAACCGTGCCCTTGTGATCTGGCCTGGGCTCCACAGAACAGCGCAAGCCAGCTACCTCTGGAACTTCTTCAGCCCCACCAGGATGGCACGGGCTGCCCTCCTCTTCCGATGGAGCGACATCGCCCACCGAAAGCGCGTTGAGTCTGCCTGTGGGCATGGAACGGGTACACGTGGATATCAGACCGAAAACGCTCACGACCCCAACACAAACCCGGCTTCTCGTTGAAGGTCGTTGAAGTGAAGAACGTCACATGGCCCAAATTACACAACTAATTAAGAAGTCCTTTAAATAAAAAAATGAAATAAAATAAAAACTCTGAGTAACATAAAATCCACATCCACCACACGACAAGAGGCACTAGGAAAATAATAGATTCTCAAACGAACAATTAAGTCGGATGATGGGCAGTGAACACTACTCCCGTTCAGAAACTCAAATCTGCTGACACAGTGGCCCAGCATGGTCAACAACAAACGACACATACTTAGGGGCTGCACCAAGCAACGGAGTCAGTACGGTGTTGCGAAAACACGCAATGAATCCTTGGCGACGTTCTGACCCGGGAATGTCTAACTCTGAAGGGAAAACAGATTAATAAAAAACAAAAATGTACTTGTGCGTGATGACCTTGCAAATACTAAAGTAGATTGGGAAGATGCAGTTTTAGAAGAAAATGAATAAATAACATTATTCTGGAAGCACAATGAGCAAAATAAAGAAGAATACCTTCCCCCGTCCTGTCGGTTTCATTCCGGGCCATGTGTTTTGAAGGGAATTTCGCATCAGAAAGGAGTGAGATGGCGTTATGTTGGAGGGGAGCCCGGGACTTGCTCGGACTCAAGAAACTGTGCATCGTAGTCTGACCACAGAAGAGACTCTCCTGCAACAGACAGCATTACTTATTGACCTTTGAACTCTAAATTAAAGCAGCACACAAGAGAATATTCAGCTCTTATATATGGACATGGTAGCAGGTATTCTATGACACAATTCTCATTTTAGGGAAAAGTAATCAATTTGTGTCCTTAAGTTTTCAAAATGTTAATTACAATCCTGGGATTTACAAGTTCAAAGCCACCTACTAAAACACGATAACCATGGAAACGTCAATGTTACCCTAACCTACAGGATAGTAAACCAATGCATAAAATATGAATCAAGTCTGAAACCTACATCAATCAGTAATTAAATGCACCAACCAGGGTGTGAAATTAACACCAGCCAAATACTGATAAAATTTTGATTGTGGCTGGTAAGATTTTACCACTTTGGCCAGTAACCAACCAGGTTGTATTATATTGTAAAAGGTAATGTGGTTGAAAATGGCTGGTGATTTTTTAGAATCCACAGGCCACTCTGGCCAGTGGATGAATAAGTTAATTTCATACCCTGGCACCAACGCTCAGATTCTGAAATAATTTATATGCATTTTGACATTGTACACCCTTTAAAGTATCTTCTCTGAAAATATTATTTAAATTGCATATTTTAAGACAATTTTCTATATTGCTACGTGTGTGTGTGTGTGTGTATATATATATATGGTCGTTGTTTATATCATATAGCTTGCGAACGTGGCTAAACTTTCTGCTGTAATTAATAGCTACTTGAACTTGGCCTCAGCATACTCAATAGCTCATATTATTCCTATATCCCCCTCCATATCAAACTTTTCATTGAAAACTTTGGATCGACGACTACCTTGCTGGAGGAAATGCACGTCAGGTGTGCAGTATTCATGAGAAAGTTAAAATGTCAACGTTAGCTAACGTTAATAGTTGCATCTAACGTTAGACGCATCAACAGTATGCATATTAATTTGCCGTTTTAGCAGACCACGTTTCGATAAATGTTCGTTCACGTTTCCAGCTGTCTTACTAACGTGCAAGAGTGGACACCTACCCCGTTCATTTTTGGATGGTTTTCTTTTGTCTCTTTTTCTTTGATGTCAGGAGCGTCTTCAGGTTGAACTTTTGTGGCGGTCAAGACTTTCTTTTTACCTTGAAGTGTGAAATGCAAGACATTTTATTCCGCTGTCGCGTTTTGATTGATTGTTTTATTAATAAGGGTAACGTTAGCTACGTTGTGAACTACTCTTTGGAAATGCCGCTGATGGAAACGTAGCCGTTTATTCCTTCAACCAAAACGTCTTTTACAGTTCGTCCCCTCCGCCATGTTAATTCTTGACTAGCTAGCCAAAAAAAAACACATCAACATTTAAAGGGACTAGTGTAATTTATAGCAGAAATTCCTCAACTGTCCGGCAGAGGGTTGTTCATGATCACATACATTCCCATCTTAAACTTTAGCTAACGTTACATTCAAAATGATAGCTAACGTTAGCTCAGGCAGCTAACTGTTAAATTAACCAGACTTTTCTGCAAAATAAACTCAAACTGTGACGTTGCCTAGCTAACTAGCGACGTTAACACAATGTAGCCAGTAGTGGGTAACGTTAATGTTACCTAAGCAGTAACTAATTGGTAGCGAAACGATGTAAGATATGTATCAGCTAGTTAGCTAGCTAACTATTTTTATTTGTAAACCTAACGTTAGCTAGATAGCAAGATGGAACATCATATTACACAAGCACATGCATGCTGAAAACAATTGCTTTTCCCCTTACCTCTTCCCATTGCAGTGTGCAATATATAACTTGCCTTGCTACCAGCGTCCAATTTTACTTAAATCGCAGTTGAAAAGTTGTAGTTTTCGTTAAAATGTATGGGTTGTAAGTTTAGCTAGGTGTATTTTCGATGCATATAATCTGTGCACAATTGTTTTAAATGAATGGAGCATCAACCTACGTTTCAGTCATTTGAAAATCCACCTTGGCGTTGATTGGGTGTAGCCATCACTGTCTACGATATGATTGGTGTAATGACTGATGATATTGTTGCCCCGCCCTCGTATTCGCACACATCGATGCTTGCTTACTCCCAACATAACTCAGCAGATTTTGTTGAATTTGCTATTTTTGCTACATTTATGTAGCCTACATGTCTGCTTCACACGACAACATTATTTCCAAGACACGCGGGTTAGTTTCCAATATTGTTCTTAAAAAGAACGCATCAGCGCATTACACTAGGAAGCAGCGATTCGACGTTATTGAAGATGAATACAATCAATATGTTATTTTTGTCTATTACTGTGCAATTAATAAAAACAAACACCACAGGGATATATACACACATTTTAGTTGATATATTTAAAGAGCTTGTACGAGGGCGACGAAGTTTAAGTTTCTATTTGGTGTTTTGGCTCCACCTCGTGGCTGAAATGTTTGGTCATTTATATATGTGTCAGATTTGCATGAATTGGTACACCGGCTATGCAGTTTGATTAGGTAATGGGAGAATAAATATATCATAACTGTGTCAACTTAGTATTATATGAGCTCAGATTCCCGGATTCAACATTCTTCCAAGGTATTCTATGAATGTTCTTTATAACATGCGCGGCACATTCGTTTTTGTTGTGTCCAAAATTCGTGTGCAACGTAAAATGTGGTTACAAGGGAAACTAGCAGTTTGACGTAATTTCCTGAAAGTACGCATTAGTCACGTGACCACAAATTATTTCTCTGCTTTTTTCTATCCGCATGAAAAATGAAAAGTATCTTGGAAAAGGTTCCTTTTATTTACCCAGCACATGTAATTAAACGCTGGTTTCGTTGCGCTTGCTTGGAACACTTCGCTTTGTCTGCAAGGAATTGGTTTTGACAACAGAACAGTTCTGTGGTCTTGACAATTTCTTCTAACCAGCCGACGTGAGAATCACGTGACCCACGTGCGACTCTGCTTGCCTGGACCTAAAGTAAAGATGGTTATGCTGGTTTACCAGGTAACGCAGGAACCTCCAACCAGCTGCAGGAATTTAAAGCCCAAAGGCCATTTCTGCTTTACAGAGGTTCGAAAGCATAATTAAAAAATAGTAACCCTTATTTGTTGAATACTAGGCTATTATCATCTTAAAACCTTGCGGGTCAGTGCCGATACTATGAAACTGGCCAACTAATATTGTTTTATTTAACGTAATCAGAAAAGGTAGGTTTTGTTTGTGACATGAAAGGGGTGAGTGCTGCTTGAACAGGATAATATATCTAGCTCGTTATTATTTTGTTAACACTGCCTTGGGTTTTAAGAAATGCAAAGTAGACGGCTGGAGCAGGCGTTGTTCCTGCAGTAGCTACTCACTTTTGAACACAGGCAAGCGGATTGGAAAAGCAGGAACCAGCTGTACCACCCACTCCCAAGGGAAATGTCAGGGTATGTCTTTCCTCTATGAACTCATGAATTTTGGATTTCAACAGGAGCTGTGCTTAAAGCTTACAGAGTCAGCAGCACGTTGAATAAACATAACCATAACTTTATATGGGGTTTCTAAACTCGGTCCTGGGGGACCCCACTCAGTGTATGCTGGTTTTCATTACAACAATAATTGCAATTCCTGAACTATAATGAGCCATTAATTGTTTTAATTATGCACTTTTATTGTCTCAGGAGGGATGATTTACATTCTTAATGCCATAGTGTCAGAATCCAATATTTTTTGTGTTGTACAGAATGAATGTGCCATAGTCATTGAAGTACTTTTAAAAGACAAGATAAATTGTAGAACAAATGGGTTCAGCTCCTGGAATTGGCTCCTGTTTCAGCAATTAAGACCTTAATTCGATTCACTGGTTGGGTAGAGAGTCTACCTTGGCCTAAACTGCTGAAAGGAAACCTCAAAAACTTGCAGACACTACGGCCCCCAGGGTGCGAGTTTGACACGTCACGTCCCCTGGTATAATGTTTCCTAAGGTGATCCACCACTTCTACCACTACCCCCCACCTCCCACCTCCTTCTGTACTCAGAAACCTCCTGTACAACATGGGCACGATCCTACTGAAGGGCTTGGGGCCTGTATAAACAAAGCAGGATTACTGAGTTAGCTGGATAACTGCACTGAGTAAAACTTGGAGCTCTTCCAAATTTGGAACATAGACTGAAGTAAAAAGAGCTGCTCCAGGTTTTACTGAGTGCAGTCATCCAGCTAACTCAGTAATCCTGCTTAGTGATACAGGCCCATGACCAAGATCAGCCTCACAGCCTCATTTTGCCACTAAACACTCAAGGTAGATCCCAAGGTGGTGTTCCCTAGTCAGTTAACCCATCCCTTACCATGTACCATGAACCTGAAATTGGTGTGCACAAGACTAACCTCACTCCAGACTTAAACCCTGACCTTTATACACAAAACTGAACCTGATCTTGGATCAGTTAACTAATTCCAGCGTATAGCCATTACTCTTTAATACACAAAACTGAACCTAATGTACAATTAGCCCTACCCCCCCCCCCCACCCCCCCCCCCCCCCCCCCCCCCCCATCAAGTGAAACAAATGGGGTCACATAGAAAACATTAATAAATACAATTAAAATGTTTTTTATTGATCAGAAACAAATTCTTCTTTTTAAAAAAAAAGAAAAAAGAAAAAAAAAGAAACATAGTCGTAGATGAAAAAGGCCTCCCATGTCCCGTCAGGTAGACAGATGCAATAATTGTGTTTTAGTGCTTGATTCTCTCGAATTGTACAGTTTGATTCCCTGTGGAGCTCTCTTTCCATCTGTTCGTAAATGCACTGTTTCCTTATTCCCATTTCCTTGTCACCCCTGGACTTGAACATATGGGCAATCCGTGTTTTGAACACATGCCAGTCCAAAACCAGCTCAAAGAATTTTAAAATTCCCTTTCAGGGGAGCGGCGGTACCATGGAAATGGTTGCCATGGATATGAAGCTGCGAGGGATGTGTGATGTACAGTCAACCTGAGCTTCACCGGGGTGACGTCCAAGAGTGAAGAAGTCGCTACGACGACGACAGACTTGACTAGGATGTATAGAAGACAAATTAATCTGGTGAAGGGGTCGGGGGGAGCAAACTTGAAACAAAGCTGAAAACGAGTAGCAAAATTAACACAATTGGGGGGGGGGGGGGGGGGTGTTTGTTTTACAGTCACTTTTATTTATTTTTATTTGACATGCACAGTACACATGGCAGTCTCGGAATAAGTTAGTTGATTCAAATTTCATATGTTGTCCCTGAGCAGATGCATAAACAGAGTGTATATGGATGAGAAATTTGTATACAGGAATCCCGTCTGAATCGATTTTATAATGTTAAAACACTTTGTTCTGACGCAGTCGAGTGACCTACCCTTCCGTTTCACGTCTTGCCTTCTGTCGATAGTTTGTAAATGTTTACCCTCTCAGAACGGGAAAGCACCATGAGCAGCTCTTTACACCCTGTAGATGGGAAGGGACCTGTGTGGATTTGTGGATGAACGGAAGAAGTACGATGGAAGAAGTCCATATGAGGCCAGTACTGAGTGGTCGGCCCGCTACAACGGATCCGTAAGCACCTGTACGTCGCCTCCTAGATTTGGAGTGTGGTACAACACTCGCAAAGAAGTCAAAAATAGAAAGGTACTGTAGTCATCTGAGAACTAAGCTTACATGTGCCTTTTCTATACACAAAACATTTTTTATATAGTGTGTTACAAAATTTATGTCCACCTGGCAAAAGTAGCCCTGACTATTTCACAAAAACAGAAGTCTGAGCCTGAGGCTGATTGGTGAAATGCTGAGTACCTCCAGCACATGGTCACCTGTGTTCATTAAACCTGATCATTAATACAATTATGTAGTTATGTGGTTTGGATGGAGCAAAAGCCAGGGCCATCTCTGGCACACCAGGACCAGGGTTGCCTATGCCTGGTCTCCAGCATTAGGCTTTTGCCCATTGTCATCTTATTTTCATGACTCATTTTCCTATATTTGACATCCCTCATATTGCGTTCCACCTCATTTTAGTCATCAATCTCATATGATCTCTCAATGCGTCACAAAGATATCTTACATATTGACATACATTTGAGGAGAGTTGTAAAGGAGAATTTAATTTCAAATTTTTATTTCCCTTCCAGGAATGTGTTGCACATATCACACGTTTTAACATATACAGGCCAGACTATGTTTGAAAAGGAAATATTGCATTGAAGAGGAAAATGCACTGCGTCACAGTAGAGTCACACTTCTCTGACAGGTGACACCTTGCCTGTCATTGTGTCTGTTGGCTGAGACCCCGTTCATGAGCCGTCTGTTGGCTCGGTTTGACTCGAGAACTGCGGGCTGAGGTGATGGTATCCTCCCTCTTTTCGCACAATGTCGGAAATTTCCACTGTTTGCGCTCCCAACCTCAGCGTCTTGCAAATCCCCCGCCTAAACAAACAGTCGAGACAAAGGAACTACTGCAGTGTTATCTAGTCTTATTTTTTCTTATATTTTATGAATTGTACAAAAAAAAAAAACAGGCGGTATTCGGTGGAGGACACACGGGCGTCTTGTTTGGGAATGCATGAAAAATATGTGAATATTGCCTGCCCATCAACAGCGTGGTCTATTATGTGTTTTTTGTGTATTGGAAGTTGGCAAGCATTGTGCCTTTTAACTGTAAATATTTGTTATGCACAAGAGGGCTTTAGAATGACAGCCCTGTTTTTAATAGCTTGACATTAAGAGAATTATGGGACTATTTTTTTTAATTTTTATCTTCTATCTTCCTGTTCCTCAGTGAGTATGGTCTTGTGTAGGAGGGTACATCAGTGTGTGTGTGTGTGTCTGCGTTGCATCTGTGTGTCCTAAGGCTAAGAGGCTAAGGGACGAAGGAGGCTAAGAAGATGTGTGGGAATGGCGGATTATCGCCGGGCAGGTCGGACAAGAGCACCAGCCAATCAGAGACAATGAGTGAAGACAACATCTCCTAGGTCAGCCAGTTTGTGGGAGGAAGAAAATGCCGGCTCTTAGAGAGACAAGTCCAGCGAGGATGTGGAGGACTCTGGAAGAGTACATTTGGGAGTGTGACGGGGAAGGATATGGATCAAAATTGGAATCACCAATCAATAAAGTCATTTATTAGGGCGTGGGCT
This sequence comes from Synaphobranchus kaupii, assembly GCA_029718625.1. NCBI lineage: Eukaryota > Metazoa > Chordata > Actinopteri > Anguilliformes > Synaphobranchidae > Synaphobranchus > Synaphobranchus kaupii. Next base: position 28,566,852 of record CM056376.1, on the reverse strand, counting down.
GCCACAGATGACCAGTGCAGTGCATAGGTCATGAATTGAACCATGGTGGCTTAGCACCAGGGTGCAGAATCACCTGTGCAGGAATTACGCTTGACCCTTCTGCTCCAGCTCGTCCCACAGGAGCTCATCGGGGCTAAAATTTGGGCCGTGGGATAATTAGTCACATTCCAGCCACTCAAGGAAAAGAGGGGGTACATGTGCAGTGTGTTTACCTTATGGAAACGCTGTTGTGTTGGGACGGCCCCACACGTGGCACGGCAGGTGAGGGGTCCCAGGACTTCAGCGCACAGGTGTGTGTAGTCCGTGTTCCGTCGATCAATACAGGTGCAGTAGTTCCACTGTCCCTAGATCCAGGATCCCCCACCCTGCACCCGGAGGGCTGCAAATTGTCCTGGTTCACTTTGCTTCTCAGCATGTGTGAGGTCACAAATATTTGATTAGAATGTTCTTAACTGAACATTCTAATGCTGATGTAACAGTCACTGCTGGTAATTGCAGGCAATGGAGTTCTTGAACACTGATTTAGAATTTTGAAAAAGGCATTCTAAAAAAAACCTGCTCTTCTAAGGGTTAACCTATCAATAGGTCTGCTTGATCACACAGTTAACTCACCTCATGTGATGTAAATTGGTTGCCCAGTGCTAAAGTGAAAACAAGCCAGTAGACCCTGCATTTCTCTGGGACCAGAGGTGCATTTCTGCAGATTGACACCACACTGATTGCCGTTGTGGACCACTGATCTAGACACTACGGCCTCCAGATTTCAACAGAACGGATCGCTCATATTATTGACATGTTGCAGACAACCGCAGGCCATCCTGCATGTCTGTACCACGTTTACTGACATCCAGGAAGGTGGCCAGTCGCAAAAAAGCTAGCAAATATGTGTCTTTAAAATAAAAAAAATAAAAAGCTTTCTCCTCTTTTTCTTCCAAATTTGGAACGCCCAATCAGCACATAAGAAGGTGAGGCACTCTGTAGCCCTGATACGTCTCTGGATCCCCCAGACCGGCCCGTCCTGATGGGATTTGTTTGGCTGTAATGTGCTGCTGCTGGCTGTGAATGCCCCTGACAGTGAGTGATGGTGTTCTGCCATCACAGATGGTGTGAAGGCGTCAGGCTTCATCCGCGCTGCATATTAATCTCTACAAATGATTTTATTTCTCTCCTGATTTTCAGCAGGATTGACACAGTTAACATTCTGATCAGTGGGGTAACAGGAGTACTAGTACGCCATTCAGAGTCGCTCAATCATATTGCAGTAAGACGTGAATAATCGCCTCATCAAACTGACATCAAAAACATGACCAAAATAATATGAATATTTTATTTTTATGCTAAAAAGATCATGAATCGTGCTATTTGTTTTTGATGTGGAATTTCACTAACAGTAATCGCAAACAAAAAAGACTAATTTGGGGCTAGAATAATGCCGCTTGTGTCAGGCTTGTGTCAGGCTTTGGTTCTTGCTCATCATGGAGGTTCAGTAGGAGAATAATGGAGCCCTAGTGCCAGTGCTGTGTGTGTCTGTGCCAGTGCTGTGTGTGTGTGTGTGTCTGTGCCAGTGTGTGCGTGCGGGTGTGTGTGTGTGTGTGTGTCTGTGCCAGGGCCCTGCATGTAGGAGAATAATGGAGCCCTAGTGCCAGTGCTGTGCACGTGTGTGTGTGTGTGTGTGTGTCTGTGCCAGTGCTGTGTGTTTGTGTGTGTGTGTGTGTGTCTGTGCCAGTGCCAGTGCTGTGTGTGTCTGTGCCAGTGCTGTGCACGTGTGTGTGTGTCTGTGCCAGTGCTGTGTGTGTGTGTGTGTGTGTGTGTCTGTGCCAGTGCCAGTGCTGTGTGTGTCTGTGCTGTGCACGTGTGTGTGTGTGTGTCTGTGCCAGTGCTGTGTGTGTGTGTGTGTCTGTGCCAGTGCTGTGTGTGTGTGTGTGTGTCTGTGCCAGTGCTGTGTGTGTGTGTGTGCCACACGGCCCTGCATGTAGTTCAGTTTATTACCCTCCCCCATTTATTTACCTCATGCATTTGTCAGGGACAATGTAAATGTTGAACGTAAATGTTACCATTAGATGTAGTGTATAATTTTTTTATTACCAGTTTTAAAAAAAAATTTTTAGTATGTTCAACTGTATGATTTAGTTTGCACATATACTTTTTATAGTCTTGAGAAATTGTAATTTAGTCATTGTAATTTACTAAATTGTGCATATAAAGTACTTTTTCACTGTAAAATGAAAAGCATTTTATAAGTAAAATGTATTATTATTATTGGTTACCAATGGGACAGTGTGTATATGGAGCATGTAATGAATAAGAAAGCAGATGAGGGTGTGGCTGACTCCACCATCCAAAACACAGGGAATGAGGTGGGCTCACCTGAGTGATGATGTAAACATGGGTGAGGCAGGGTGGGGATCCTTTGGTGTGAAATACCAGTGTACCCTGTGGCTATCCGGGCTCAGGATTTGGGGGATCCCTGGTGGTACCAGTGTACCCTGTGGCTATCCAGGCTCAGGATTTGGGGGATCCCTGGTGGTACCAGTGTACCCTGTGGCTACCCGGGCTCAGGATTTGGGGGATCCCTGGTGGTATCAGTGTACCCTGTGGCTATGATCCCTGGTGGTACCAGTGTACCCTGTGGCTATCCGGGCTCAGGATTTGGGGGATCCCTGGTGGTACCAGTGTACCCTGTGGCTATCCGGGCTCAGGATTTGGGGGATCCCTGGTGGTACCAGTGTACCCTGTGGCTATCCAGGCTCAGGATTTGGGGGATCCCTGGTGGTACCAGTGTACCCTGTGGCTACCCGGGCTCAGGATTTGGGGGATCCCTGGTGGTATCAGTGTACCCTGTGGCTATGATCCCTGGTGGTACCAGTGTACCCTGTGGCTATCCGGGCTCAGGATTTGGGGGATCCCTGGTGGTACCAGTGTGCCCTGTGGCTATCCGGGCTCAGGATTTGGGGGATCCCTGGTGGTGAGATACTAGTGCACCCTGTAGCTATCCAGACTCAGGTTTTGGGGGATCCCTGGTTCATGTGATACCTTCAGTGTGGAGTAACTCAAGTGCTAGATCAATGATCAGATCACAACTGTTTTGAGACTGCAATGAAAAAAGTCACTGTACAGATGCTTACACATCTCAAGCATGACACCGCTAGCCTGGTGTCCAGACCCTTCCCCATGCTGTGAGCAGTGACTTAAAGGCCTGGCGATGCTTCTTTGAACTTTTATGCTCGTTGACCTGATAATGAAGGTGGCCATTTCATGCTGAATAAACCACACATGACCACTTCATCGTATTTCTTCCTGGTTAAAGCCCTGTCCCACCCCAAAATATTTTGAAATACTACTTTTACTCTTTAGATACCATAGATATTTGGAAACACTCCTGCGGATACCTGAGTATTTTCAGTCAAGCGGAATTTTTTAATTTTTTTTTATTTTTTCAAGAATTTGCTTCTGAATATTTCAAATAGTTGACCCAGGTCTGGCATCCAGCTGTGGAATTCTAATGATCTGTGACTTTATTTAAAATGATTTATTCTATCAGAGCACTGAGTTGCTTTATCCTTCTCTCTTCCTCCAAAAGACAGTCAGTCTGTAAAATGTGGGTTTGTAAAGTGGAATGTTATGACCATCCCAACATTATTTGGCTAATCTTTTGCCTATAGCCTACTTTTTTTTCTTTGCTTAGGACAGACGCATGATGGTGTTTTAAAGTTTTAAATGAAGTGCAGTAAATGTCAATGTAGGATAGATTATATGGATACTTGCACAGTATTATACACTTATATGGATAATACTGCTCATTTAAATACAGTTGTACAGTTGCATATCTTCAGTTATTTGCCTTGATGTGGAATAATAATTAAGGAATGTTTAATGCTTATTGCAAATTTCACTACTGACTTGTACAAAGATCTGAAGGCGATAAGTTCCTATCTTGCATAGGCCATGACAAATAGGGAATGCATACCGCCTTAAATTTTTAAATCTATTTTTTTGCTTCCTTTCCATAAAGTATTAGATTAAGATTACATGCTGATACACTGACCAGTGTGGTGCTTCACCATGCCTGCTACGGTTACATGGGATGCAGAAAGCTTAAGCTTATAGGTTTAACTTTGTGTGGCTTGATTAACATGTGTTTGTGAAACGTGGCTGTTTTCCCCTTTAGACGATCTATAGAGGAATTAATCTAAAGAACTGTTGGGTGTGCTGTCGGGGCAGCTCCCCAAGGTTGGAGAAGTATACTTTTACTAACTTAAGTAGCTACTGTACAAAAACGGTGAAATTGTTTTGGAATTGTGCATACTACTTCAGAAATGCCTAAAATGCATGGCTGAACTGCTTTAATCGTTAAATAAATTCGGTGGACGCACACTACATCCATAAGCCTACTGTCTACTTTCTATAATTTCACTACCAGCGCCGAGGTTATACTATCTGAAAGAAGCAGTCCGAAAACCAGAAGGTTCGGATTTGTGAGATGTGGTTGTAAGATTGTATTTTAAAATATTTTTTTAACCCACCCTCCGCCCCTTTTAAAAATGCACGGTAACACTTGACACCGCTCCTGCGGAGGCTCGGAAAGAGACCTTTTCTGTATACGCCTCCAGGCATGGGCTATCTAACAGTCCTGGCTACTGGATAACACGACGTCATTTGTCAAGTGGAAAAATTTAGCACTGAAGTTGCTCGCCTCGTCATGGGATGGAGGGGGAGGGGAGAGCGTTGGACGACAGGAAAGGGGTGCGAATGGCACGTGTCCTTTGTGTAAATTGTAGTCCCCATAGTGCCTCTTTGTGACCAATGTGTCCCTTTTCCGATTACCAAATTTTTATTTTGTCAATGAAAGTTATACAGGCATCCGCGATCGTAATGGTATAGCAAAGCATTAGTAAATTAATTGAAACATTTTAATTATGGATTTTCGTACTATTGAAATATTTTAACAGTCACAGCAAAGTAGGGTAAATAAATTTCTCAAAAGATGTTTTAAAAAGTTTGTAGGCTAGTTGTCGCTTAGGCTACATTTTCAAGTGAACTTTTAAGATAACAGGTACAGGAGATAGGCTAGCTATTCCATGATAAAACCGAATCCCTCTATTTTACACTAATTTCATTTTAGGAAAAGGCTTTAAACGCAAGATGTTCAATAAATAAAGGTTGATTTCAGTTTTAGCGAAAGAATTTAACGTCCTATAATGTTATATTTTTGTTACTTAAGTTACAAGAAACCTGTGAAAACTGTTACAAAGTTTTTCTTAAGTGTCCAGTTTTCGTCAAAAATGTCCATAAAATGCTGTTTTAAATCATATTTGTGTAATAAAGTCTACTCACACATGATGTTTAAGTAAATGTCGAATGTACGATTCGCTAATTGCTGTAACGTACGTATATGTATGTACATGTTTACCATGCTAACCCGTTTTTGGTGAAAATGCTATGAATTTGCCATTGTGATGATAGATTGCATTGTGGGTGTCAATATTAAGTGACGGCCATATTTGCCGGTGCCTCTCCGCTGTAAACAAAAAGTGTCGGAGAGAGACAGAGACGCTTCAGTGAATTTCAGGACATTTTTATTTCTTTAATTTACAATGTCTCTGGGAATGTCTTACAAACCCAACCTCCACCAACACATTCCGGGAACTTCCGTGAACCAGGGTAAGGAAGAAATGTCGGTTAATTTTTAATCTTCGCTCCATTTTGTCGGATGCAAAAATTCAATGTTGTAATGAATACCTGGGGAAAGCCCGTGTCTGTAGTTTTTGTCCAGTTATATATATAGGGTCAGATCCTGAGAGCTGATTCATATCCGCCATTATTACTAATCATAAAAAGCGCTTTCCTCACCCGCATCGGCGAAATAAAGAGAACGGAAGTTAAATCGTTGTCTTAAACCGAACGCGCGCTGTCCGATCGTCGGTTTTATTCGAATGGATGCCTGTAACAATGTAATTAAAATGTATCACTTTGGCTTCTTAATTCAGCCCGTACGGTTTCCTCCATGATTGTCTCCCCGGGGCTGATGATTGATCTGGATGAGGAAAATTCTTTTTTGACCCTCTGAGGACACCCAGTGTTGGTTGAGGCTCACTGCACGTCTATGACTTGAATGCATTACATTCCATTTATTCGCCATTCAATTTTAACAATGGCCTCATATGAACGTATGCTCTTATATAAACCTGCCCACATGGTTAACCAGAACAAACTAATTTCACCAAATTAATGTATATAGGATTTCACTACATTAATCGTTAAAAAAATCCTATAGAGAAATCTATATTGTTCAATTTCTCTTTCTACAGTTGGAAACGTGCATTCTCCATCAACAAGCCTAGCAACGTTACAATCGTACAGGCCAATAGTGAACGACTACGGACCACCTTCCTTGGGTTTTACACAGGTAATTAGCTAATATTAAATATATTTCAACACAAGTCCTTTGGTAATGATACCAAATGCCACTGACCCCAAAAAATAAAGAACACCGGGTGGCATTGTAGCATAATGGTTATAGAACTGGACTTGTAAATCAGAGGTTTCTGTGTTAAGACACTGGTTAGAAATTTCTGGCTAAATACCTGAAGTCTAATCTAAATTTAGAATACAGGTTGTGGCCCTGTTTTTATGTATGATTCGATGATAATTTAATTATAGTGGGGTAGCCTATGGATAAATGTTTTTTAAGCATGTGCTTTATTTTATATTCCAGGGTACTAGTGCAAATCAAGTGCCTCAGAGTAAATATGCAGAACTGCTAGCCATTATCGAAGAGCTGGGTAAGGAGATTAGACCAACATATGCAGGGAGCAAAAGTGCCATGGAAAGGCTAAAAAGAGGTAAGACCTGAAAAGGACTGAAATTATATCCCCCCACACGTTGAAATACTACAATTGTTATTTACATTTCTGGTTTCCCACAGAATGCAGAAACACCCAGGGCTAATTCTGATGAGTCACACTTTTCTTTGGTTGTTTGTCGGCACACATCTTCTGTGTGGACGGCTGTAAGATCCAGGTGCGGCCATCTTGTGTGAAGCGCTTGCCTTATGGGGGAGTCTGACATGCAAAGAAACAGATGAAGCCCCACACGTCTCTCTCTCTCCTTTAGTCAATTACCTCACTGTTTCAGCCACAAAAAAAGCCTTCATCAGAGCATAGAAACACACGCACACACATACTCTAACAATGGCTGTTCTCAGCTGAAACATTGGTGTAATAAATTTAACACTCTGATTTAGACTTCTGGCTTCATTCCATCCAGCACCTTTGTTCTGCATCAGGCGTTGCCATGCCATGAAACCAACAAAGACTTGATCCACAAACTTTCTGAGTAATAAAAGTAGTGTGTGTGTGCTTGTTATTTAATTTATTTGCTCTTTTGAAGGGATTATTCATGCCAGAGGCCTGGTACGGGAGTGCTTGGCAGAAACAGAGAGAAACGCACGGTCTTAATTACCGGAATCACCCTGTCAACAGCACTTCGACCCCAAGACCCAATCGGAGTCGTCGTGACAACACAATCCAACCTGAATACCCAATCAGAGTTATGGTGTCAACACACTTCAACCTGAATACCCAATTGGAGCCAACCTAAAGAACCAGACTTCCCCTCTTCTAACAATTCTTTTATCAGAACTCAAAACACCAGGGATGCTCTGATCTGGGCATTGAGACCAGTAGTTATGCTGATTTTCTTATCTTCCCTGATTAGAGGGGAAGAATGAGAACATGCAGCACTACTGGCTTCCAGGGCCAGGTTTAAGTATCCCTGCAATACACCTTTCCAGAAAGAAAAGAATAATAAAAATAATAAAAATAAAGACGTGACCTTGGGAATGCAGTATTGGATGTGAATGACCAGTGTACGGGCTACACTTGACAGGAAACCCGCTGGTATTATTTGTGTTCCCATTTGGGAATATATGAATTTTCTTGACTGCTTATATAAATAATTTTTTTAAAAAGAATTAAAAAAAATGTGCATGCTAGGTAGGACTGCCCCCTGGATAATTCTAGAAACTGCATGGCTTGTACAGGGTAAGACTAGCAAGGGGCATGTAATGATGGATTAGGAACTTTTTAACACACTAATACATAGGTGACAAGGATAAAGACCAAATATACTGTACCACAAAGCGGATTTGGATAAACTGTTGTAATAAAGCCATTATTTGCATCTTTGTATGTATTTATTACTCAGTGTAATTAAACGTATTTTCATTAAGGCTTTTGTCTTTTTATTTAAAAAAAACTCATTAGTATTTCACGGTTTCACATGAAAAAGCAACATTTCTTTTGACTGGGGTTTTTCTTCCCTCCATGTCATTAACACTCATATTTGGTTTGGACACACAGCACAGAGGAGAAAAAGGTCATTTTCTCAGTCGGTTTATTGTCACGTTTCTCCTTTGCAATCTGCCATGAAGCTCTCCTTATATAGTTTTTTCTTTTCCAAATTCTCCTTTGCCTTCCTCCTCTTCTCCTGCTTTCTCCATTCTGCCTCTTTCTTTTGCTTGAGGACGTCGCTCTCCTCCCCCTTGTTGAAAATATCCAGCTTCTCTTGCATAATTTCCCGGGCTCGCTTCCTGTTCGTGTCTACTGACCTGGTTTGGTGACACTGACAGAGAACGTTAATGAGGAGGAGGCTGTAGCCTAGATTTATGGAGCCATGCACTTATGTACACATTTTTTATAACTGCAAGTTAAATAATTGTGCGATTTGATGGAGGAAATATTTTAAAGCATCAGGTCTTAAGAAACTTTGCGTCTCCCAGATTACTTTCAGAGCCATAATTATATGTTTGTGTTGTTTATTTTCGTTGATTTGTATGATATATTTGACACACAACAGTTCTCTGGCATTGTATGACGTCTTGATTCCTTATGTAATTTACCTTCACAACGATGCCGGACGGTACATGTTTTAGCACCACGCAGTTGCTGGTTTTGTTTGTCGCCTGCCCACCCGGTCCAGAACCTCTGACAAAGTGCTCCTCCAGATCCTCTTCATTTAGGACGGGTAGATCCAGGCCGTTTTTCTTCCCCGCGATCTGAATACGTGGCCACCCCACGGGGACCTGGGACAGCAGGGACCGCCCGGTACTGTATGCGCCCCACGCCACTCTCCTGGCACCGCAGGAGACCAGTTGCGACAGGGAAGACATGCAAGAGTCCCGTCGGATAGCCTTCTGAAACTACATATAGATCAAATGTTTCATACTGTATTGTGATTTGCAGCTAAACGTAATATGATTTACAAATGTAGGAAACTTTAACATGTGCGCGTGCAAATGTTGAAAGCAAAAAATCTATTTACTTTGAAGTTTACTAGATAGCAAGCAAGTTGCCAACTACGGTAGATAACTTTTCGTGTTTCACCGAAACACTTGCTAGCTAGCCAGCTAAAACTTTATTCATGTTCATTAAAAAGCATGCGATTACAACTGAGAATGAATCGGACTTGCTCTCTTTAGCAAGCTAACGTTAACTAACTTGTTATATCGGTAAAATAAGTATCTTACAATTAAGTGAACACCAGGTGAAAAATACGTTTTTAGTTAGCTGCTAGACAAAGTACATTCCAATCTATCCATCTATGTAGCCAAGTGGCTAGCTATCTACTTCTTCTTCTTAGGATTTTCTCTGGCGGGTTGCTACCAACTCTCAGGTGCATACCGCCACATACTGTTAGGGAGTGTGGAAAGCGATAGCAGGGATTCAAACCCTCCCACCCACACCAATCGAATAAATAAAATTCAGCACAGCTCTACGAACCTCATATCCCACTGACCCACCCAGGAGCCCAGCCAACGTAAACTGCCCACCCTTATCCCCAACCAGTTTCCTAAGAATCTCCCTCTCCCTGACATATCCGACATTCCAGCAGAATGTGCCTAACCGTTTCGCTACCTACTTCCTGTGACTCTCGTGGTCATGTGCTTGTGGTGCAGCAAAACGACCAATTGGAATGTGTGTTTTGTGTTTTTTTTTCTGCACAAGGGTGCACTGTCCGAGCCAATCGCAGACCTCGAATAAAAAAAAGATGTTTATGAGAGGCTCGCCCTGACGATTGGTACCTTCGTATCCGAACGTATGCGACCAATAGGAAGCCGCGGGGCGTTACACTCGATGATGGATGCTGAGGTGAAGCTGCAGGGATAACCAGGTGTCTCGCGGGCATACGGTGCACGAATATGGGAGGAAACCATGGGTAAGTGAAGCCTAAAAAACGTCCGCGTTGTCGTTTTCCACAAGGAGTTTGGGTGGAAGTTTGTGCGCGGTGGTTCACGGCGGTTAACGGTGAAGATGTCAGGGTGCAGCCACAGCCAGTCCGCACCGCTCATCCAGACATTGCAGTCCAGATGAGCGCCGCTCGCTCTGCAGCATTATTTATATAACTGATTGACACCACGTTGGCAAAATAAGGATGTAGGTGCATGTGCGTTTTTGCCCGACAACATGAAACGGGTCGGTTGCAGTGCAAACCTAGGCATTGATTTCAATTTATATGAACATAGCCTATTCATGTTGTGGTTTGCGACAGCTATCTCGCAAGCTATAGCCTGCTGAATTTTATAATGCATTGTGGAAAAACATTTCAGTATCATAATTATTACTGTTTAAGAAAGGTTTACAGTGATCCCAGCTGCCACATTTATCAATTACTGTTGTTGTTATTAAACTTGACAGATAGATATGTAGCTTTATAATGTCACAGGATTTTACTGGCCTGAGATTAAAAAGAAACTGGATCCAAACAGCATGCGTCTCTCCCTCTGTCTCCTCAGTTTGCTGTGCTCAGTTAAGTTAGCCCACGTTGTTTCCTCTCCAAATCAAATGGGTTAATGTGCCAAGGCCTCCCAAGGATGTCCACAGATGACAGCGTCTCTGAGGACGTTTCCACTTCCACGGCTCTGAGCCACAACAATGCCGACGCTAGCGGCGGGAAAGAGAGTGAGGCTTCCTCCGAGGACACCCCGTCAGGGCCGCCCGGCCCAGAGGAGCAGCGCGATCGGGTCCGATCTGTGCGGGCTCTTCAGGGCTTCTACCAGTCCACCGCGGGGGCAGTGACGGGCCGAAGCCCACTCACACCAGCAAGCGGCAGCCCCCACAAGAGCAGGTAGGCTACGTCCCATTAGACACGCCAGAGAGGCTATTCAACTCCTCTGTTACTTCCGTCCTATCTGCTTCTTAGCTACAAGTTTTCGGGTGGAAACAGGAGTTCCTGTATTATGCTGCAGTACAGAATGTCCACTGTCAGTGTTGCATTTGGTTGTGCCCCTTAATGAACTACCCAGAATGCATACAGTCAAGCCGGAAAGTCTGCACACCCCTTTCACCTTCTCCACGTTTTATTACGTTACAGACTTATACTACAATAGATTGAGTTCATTTTTTGGCCTCAAACATCTACACACAATAGCCAATAATGACGAAGTGAAAACAGGTTTTTAGAAAATATGCAGTTTTATTTTACTGACAAAAATAGGTTATTTAGGGGTTACATATCTGTACACACCCTTAGCCTAATACTTGGTTGCTGCACCTTTGGCAGCGATTACAGCTTCAAGGCGTCTTGGGAAAGAAGCTACGAGCTTGGCACACTTGTTTCTGGACATTTTTGCCCATTCCTCTTGGCATATCCTTGCAAGCTCCGTCAGGTTGGATGGGGAGCATCGGTACGCAGCCATTTTCAGCTCTTTCCACAGATGTTCAATTGGATTCAGGTCTGGGCTCTGGCTGGGCCACTCAAGGACATGCACAGGCTTTCTCCGAAGCCACTCCTTTGTTCTCTTGGCCGTGTGCTTCGGGTCTTTGTCTTCTGAAAGGTTCTCCCATCTCCACAAGGATACGCTGGAGCTCTGTCAGAGTGACCCTCGGGTTCCTGCTCACCTCCCTGGCCAAGGCCCATCTTCCCCGATTGCTCAGTTTGGCCGGGCGGCCAGGTCTAGGAAGATTCTTGGTGGTTCCAAACTTCTTCCATTTACGAATTATGGTGGCCACTGTGCTCTTTGGGACCTGTAAAGCTGCAGAGATTTTTCCGTACCCTTCTCCAGATCTATGCCTTGACACAATCCTGTTTCTGAGGTCTGCAGATAATTCCTTTGACCCCATGGCTTGGAGTTTGCTCTGACATGCACTATCAACTGTGGGACCTTATATAGGCAGGTGTTGGCAATCCCCAATCATGTCCAATCAATTGAATTTATCACAGGTGGACTCCAATTAAGTTGTAGAAACATCTCAAGCAGTATCAGTGGAAACAAAATGCACCTCAGCTCACTTTTGGGTGTCATATCATGATATTTTACATTTTGATTTTTAATAAATTAGCACAAATGTCTAAAAACCTGTTTTCACTTTGTCATTATGGGCTATTTTGTGTAGAATTTTGAGACAAAAAATGAACTCAATCTATTGTAGAATATGTCTGTAACGTAATAAAACGTGGAGAAGGTGAAAGACCTTCCGGCTTGACTGTATGCATCAATTTGTAATGCTTTGGGTTCAGTGGCGAGGAGACAGACAATTCATTAAGGGGGCGCGACCATTCTGACCAAGTACAATACTGTAGCAATGGGCGTTCTGTACTGCAACGTACAGTGGCTTCAGAAAGTATTCATACCCCATTGATTATTTCTAATTTTGCTGTGTTGCAAAGTAAAAGTAAAACATATTTACATGGGATTTTTTTCTACTTCTGTAGAAGTAATTCTCTATAATGTCCAAATTAAATAAAGTATTTAGATATTTTCAGGATTATATAAAAAAAACAACTGAAATATCATATTTACATAAGTTTTCACGTATTTTTAAATTTTCATATTTAATATTTGGTCGCATATCCTTTGCATGCTGTTACTTCCTGAAGTCTGTGACCCATCAACATCAAAAGACACTCAATATCTTATTTTCAGGTACTGTTACAAGCGATACTATAACCTTTCTGCATGTCAATGGATCTCTATGGGAATTGGGGGGTGAGACTAGATTCAGCTCTAAATTACGCTGGTGCAGTATGGAACACATGACTGGCTAAATGGCTGTAAGTCATCAAGGGTCTAAGGTATCAAACGAGCCCCAGACCATCACTCTGCGGTAGGGTTGTCACGATATTCGATAATATTGGATATCACGATATTTGAAAATATCGCCAAGATGACTGTCTAAAGCCACGATATTCAAAAAAAAAAATTATATATATATATTGGGATGGCAGGTATGCCATCCGCCAAGTTACGGCTTGGTGGGGCATGCCCCATACCTATACAGCACCGAGAGTTTGGCACTTTTCAGGGTTTCCTACAGAAGTAACCACAATGACCATAGACTCACAGCCCTTAAAAACATTAACTTCTGTATCTGACCTCATGTAACCACACAGCATTCAGATACAACTTCACACATCCACACAATAAAGCCCGAAACTTGGGTTATTTTGCCGTTTTTCTCCTTCCTCTTCCGCTTCTTCTTCTTCCTCTTCTTCTTCCCATTTTCCTGCCAAACTGCCTGCCTCCGTCACGATGTTATCCAATGGGGAGAATTATTCTTTGAGGGTATGGTCCGTATACCTGCTCATCAAGCTTATCGTCCAATAAAAACGCTTCACACTAATGTTTTTTAATGTTAATATAGCTAATGGCTTCATGCTTTCCAAGAAGCTACTGTGGCTTAGTGGTTAAAACTGCAGTCTCTCACACAGTGGATTGTTGGTTCGAGCCCAGCAGGGCACGTGTATTTTCCACAAAAAAATACTTTTCATTTCTTAGACTGTTATTATTTTCACATTGACACATTAACATATTTTTATTGCAAAGGCAAAAGAGGTTTGCAATATTAACTGTTCAATGTTTCACTTGTATTTCACTTGTACTTTATCACACCCTCCCCAAACCGGACGCTCGCTTTTGTCTGGTTTGGGGAGGGTGTTACGCTCTGCTCTTGCGGTCATGACTGTCTGACTGTGGAAACCCCTTGCCTCAGCCAACATTTCTTTATTCATTAATTCCTTCACTTCAGCTCTGTTCACTTTATCCTTTTCACACATAACACAAGGTCACCATAAAATTAACTACTAGGAAAATTAAGAATTTACGATAATAGCATACATTAAGAATTGAGGATACGCATCCGGCAATCCTGTGTTGAATAGCCTAACTGCTGTGCTTATGAGCTCACTAGCTCGCTCGCTAGCTCGTAGCCCACACATGGAAGGTTGGAGTTACACAACCGGCAATCCAGTGTTGAATAGCCTAACGTTAAATGTATTTCATAGAATACTAATAGCCCTATTTTAAAACTGTATTTCCATATTTTACTGATGCAAACTATTTAGGCTGTACTAGCTATTTAGGCTGTATGTCTTTCAGCTAGAATGTGTTTGCATCTAGCCCATTGTGCATGTATGTCTCCATGTAGACTTGGTTCATTAATTTACATGCTTCTTCATGATCCATAGCTCAGGTGGTGCTGTTCATTGTATTTCATTACACATTAAATACTGCTCATCTACAAACTCTTTTAATGTAATTGTGTGCTGTCTGTAATAGGATAACTGTTCGCATTCTTGTCAATGGAGGGCGTTATGGTTAAGCGAATGTCTGCATACATTTCTTTGGAATGCATCTCTCGCCGTGTTTATCTTCATGCATTATTCATCATTAGTTAGCTATAAAAAATAAGTGATATCAGATCAAAAACGTCTACGACGTAAAAAAAGCCAAGTTACTCACACATAGCCTACATAGCGCTGTCCATAAGTTCTTAATTCCAACTTGCAAAAACTAGGCCTGCCTTTAAAAGTCTTGATATCAAAATGTGGCCAAGTTACAACTAACAATATTGCCTATCGTAGCTCACACTAAATAAACTAGCTCTATTCCAAAGCAATGCTATCCAAACTTTCCTAAATTATTTAATGCAACTTGGCCCTGTGTTTCTTCATCTTACCATCTCAAGAGAATGTGGTCAATGAAACTGTATGTGCCACATCAAACTGCAAAATAAAAATAATTTATAGTGGAAATACTCTGATTGAGATGTGTTGCACTTAGAAATTTCATAGAAAAATTACTACACTATAGGGCATGTTTGAACAATTGTCTGCATCCACTGCTTTGGGTCTATGAAAAGCACAGACTGAATAAAATGTATTATTATTATTATAATTATTATTATTATGTATTTATAGTAAAGACATCAAAACTATGAGATAACACAAATTAAATTATGCAAAAACCAAAAAAGGGTTAAACAAGGTTTTTTTTTGAAGGGTTGTTTCTCCTGACAAATTTTCCTATTGAACTCTATGGAAAAATAAGTCATGAGAAGAAACCCTTCAAGTTATCCATCCATATCTACTGTATTTCTGGCAGCAGAGTGATGGTTTAAGGCTTGTTTGATACGTCAGACCCTTGATGACTTGGAGCCATTTAGCCAACTATGTGTTCCACACTGTTCCAGTGTAATTTAAAGCTAAATCTAGTCCCACCCCGAATTCCCATAGTGATCCATTCAAATGCAGAGGTTATAATATCGCTTCTAAGAGTACCTGGAAATAAGATATCAGGAGTCTTTTGATATCCTTTTATACAGTCATGATGGCATCACCTTTTTACCTGTGGAATACCTGTTTACCAAAGAAGTTGTTTGAGAGAATGGCAAGAATGTGCAAAGCCGTTATCAAGGCAAAGGGTGGCTACTTTGAAGAATCTAAAATATAAGACTTTTTTTTATTTGTTTAACCCTTTTTTGGTTTTTGCATAATTTGATTTGTGTTATCTCATAGTTTTGATGTCTTTACTATTCCAAAATGTGGAAAACAGTAAAAATAAGGGAAAAAAAACCTTCTATGAGTAGGTGTGTCCAAACTTTTGACTGGTACTTGTATATATATAATTTTTTAAATTATTATTATCATTGTTATTGATATTCTAAGGACAAAACATACATACATGATTTTAAATTATTATTATTATTATTATTATTAACAAAAATTATATATATATATATATAAATAATATATTTTTTAAAATATCGTGGCTATAGACAGTCATCTTGGTGATATTTTCAAATATCGTGATATCCGATATTATCGGATATCGTGACAACCCTACCGCAGAGTGATGGTTTGGGGCTCGTTTGATACCTTAAATAATAACTCTAGCTTGAACCATTTCATTTAAAGCAGTAAATTTAATCTCACCTCAAATATAAATTGACAGAATTTGTATTTAATACAAAGGAATGTCCACTTCTGTAGCGTGAAATCAACGTTACTGTTGTAACTAGGCATTTTAAAGCCAAAGCGAGTGCATCTAACATTAGCTGGCTAGTTACCACTTAGCTACTGTGCTGAAACTGGACTTATTTGGACGTTTGGTTAGCTTACTAATATAAAAGACCATATGTTAGTGTTTGCAGATCTATTTTTAAAACGTTAACGTTCACTAACGTCGAATAACATTAACATCACCAGACTCCATCTCGTAAACAAACCGATGATAATAACGTCTTCATGAATAAGATATATGGTTTGCTATTTGATGCCAAGCCAGCTAGTCCCTCTGCTGATGTCTACGTTAGGTTTCCACTGTCACTGTGGTAGATACCTAGCAAATGAGACAGCACGCTGTGATGGAAATAATGCTGCCTAGCATCATAAAATCTACATTGAATCATTTCAGCTAGCATTTAAACTACACTACAAATATGAAATTGAAGATCAATTTTTCCAAAAGGTTCCTAAAGTTACCATTTTCCCCAAAGGGCCATAGCCTATACTTTCATGGTTGAGAACGCTATGTTTGCTTTGATGGACGCAAAGCTTGACGGACATAGCAATAGTTATTACTGTTATTACTGTTGTTATCACGTGTCAACCTACTCTGCGGCCAGATATGCAGTAGATATGGATGGATCACTTTAACAATTTCTTCTCTTGACTTTTTCCCCATAGAGTTCTATAGGAAAATGAGTCAGGAGAAGTAACCCTTGCAGTGATCTACTCCATATCTGGCAACAGAGTGATGGTTTGGGGCTCGTTCGATAGCTCAGACCCTTGATGACTTACAGCCATTTAGCCAGCCATGTGTTCCATATTGTACCAATGTAATTTACAGCAGAATCTAGTATCACCCCCCAATTCCCATAGAGATCCATTCGAATGCAGAAAGGTTATAGTATCACTTGTAACAGTACCTGAAAATAAGATATTGAGAGTCTTTTGATGTTGATGGGTCACAGACTTCAGGAAGTAACAGCATGCAAAGGATATGCAACCAAATATGAAATATGATACTTTAAAAATACGTTAAAGCAAATGTGATATTTCAGTTTTTTATTTTTAATATAATCCTGAAGATATCTAAATACTTTATTTAATTTGCACATTATAGAGAATTACTTCTACAAAAAAATCCCATGTAAATATGTTTTAATTTGACTGCAACACAGCAAAATGAGAAATAATCAATGGGGTATGAATATCTGAAGCCACTGTAGCACTGGAAACCAACCAGAGCCTCTTGTAGTTAAGAAGCAGAGGAGACCGAAGCAATACAGGAGCTAAGTAGGCTATCTGGTGAGTCTATAGAGTCTGTGGTGGGCTACTAAAGAAGGGGTTGGCAACGGAATATAAACTGACTCATTGTTTTTACCTGTGCTCTGTGACTTTCAGGAATTTGTGTCTCGGCCCACAAGAGTTAAGCTCAGGGAGGAGCTTGCCGTCCATCAACCCCAGTCCCCTGGAGACGCTGACGGCCCTGGTGCAGGAGATACGGAAGGGTGGTGAAACTGATCCGGAGCTGTGGAGGGACAGCGAGGTCACGCTGGGGGGTGGGGGTGGGGGGTGGGAGGTCTCCAGCTGATCACATAGGAAATTACTCAGTATTAATTTAACTGTCTATATGAGAGTAACTGTCATAGAGTACATTTTACTATGGTAGAGTACATATCTGAGAAAATGTAGTCTATTAGAGTAAAAGGTACCTTATTAGAGTTGATTAAACATTGAACATTTTACTATGTAGAAGTTGGATGGCTGTAGGATTAAGTGAGGATCTAAAATTAGGAAGGAAAATCATATATTTTATCCTGAGATAGGCCGAGCTCTCTGACCGTTGAGGCTTGATTGAACACAATTTTTCTCTGTCCTGCAAATCTGCATGAAATTTGATCCCAGTTACCTAACCGGAGCACAGCTGATCAGCCCAGATAAACACAGACGGGTTGAGCACACGCAAGTGGAGTGGCCCAATCCAATGCGCTTACAGTTTCTGTGACATGTTAGCGCTGTCAGGCAGTCGTGACTAAAAGCTTGTATGCATGTACAGAGGCACTTACTGGCATTCAGACTGGTTTAGTCTGTGGGACAAAATGAGAAAAAATCCGCACACTGCAAAATGCTCCCAAATGCCAAATTTATTAAAGGTTACACGTGATGTTTCAAGCAGAGGTCTGATGAAGAGCGTGGTAGCTCAAAACGCCACATCTAATACATTTGGCATTTTGCAGTGTGCGGATTGTTTCTCATTTTATCTTTATTTTTTTCCAGTACCTGTTTTCTTTGGGATGTGTGTGTTTTTCCTTCTTTATTCTGTGGGACAGCCTGGATACATGGCCTGACAGCAGGCTCCTCATTGCCATCTTTGTACGGTCATGTGCCATTTATCAACGTCAAAGCAATTTTTATTTGTTTTCTTGGTTGTGAACAGGGCAGATGGTTACAGCTGTTCAAACTGGTGGAGAAGCAATATCAGGAGCAAATTCTCACTCAGCAGGAACAATACCAGTGCCAAATTCAGGTGAGCAGGGCAGCAGGTACAATTGCCACAATCAGAAAAGTGTGAAATGTGAATGGACTGTAGTGATGTTGGTGACCCCCCTCCCCCCCATTCTGTTTCAGCTCATACAGGATGAGATCAAAGCCTTAGTGCAGCTCCAGAACCGGCCAATCGCCACGCAGCCTGCCGACGATTCGCCTGCCCACACGCCGGGTGACTCGCCGCTCTCAGACCCCGTCCCTTTTGCACCGTTTCCCTCGGCGACCCACTCAGCCAATCCCCAGGAGCTCCGCAGGGAGAGGGCGGGGCCGACGGCGGCTGGCAGCTACCGGGCGCTCCCAGAGCGCAGCCCGTGTCGGGGCGAGGGAGGGTGTGGTGGGGGGGAGAGGGATGAAAAACAGCAGGTGCCTCCCTTCCCGCCTGCCCACAGCACAATAGCGCCCCCTCTGGCCGAGGAAAAAAGAACAGATCCTCAACCTCCCTCTGGCTCTCTGCCCTCCCCTCCCTCTCTCCCTGCTAACCAATCAGAAACCAGCAGGTAAGTCTGGAATCTTCTCCATCAGCGAGGGGGTGTAGGTCAGTGTTACTCAAGTCACGGTCCTTAAGGGTGAAGAACTGCTGGTTTTCCACCCTCCCTTTACCTGGGAGTCAGGTGTGAAGACAGTCTGGCCAATCAATAGCACTAATTGTTCAGTTAATTACCTGGAAGAAAAGAAAACCAGGGCTGGACTTTCGATTCAGGGGCGAGAGTTGAGTATCCATGGTGTAGGTAGTTTCCTTTAAAGCAGGTGCGCCCAGTCCTGGTCCTGGACGACCACGGGTTTCCACTGGTTTTTATTTTCACCATAAAATCTGCAACCGTTTCAGACCAAGGAAACCAGGTTGGGTGAATGACCTGTGTAATGGGCTGCTTTAATGATTAAGTTCTGAGTAATAGCAGACATATGGCTCTCCAGGACCAGGGCTGGGGAACACTGGTTTAATAGCTACCTAGGGAGATCCATTCAATTAAACAACCAAATGAAAACGCAATAAAACCTGATGACCGATGTAAAAAATGCTGAAAAAATGCTGATGTACAAAGCCAGGTATAAATTGTGTATCCAAATATGGAGCAAGTTTTGTATGGAGTTTAGCTGCTTTGTATAGGAAGTAATTCTCTTGGAAAAGCTGTTCAATTTATGTATAAATACAAAAGTAAGATTTGTTTGCAGATTTAACAAATCGCATTGGATTCCCGTTGGATATGTGTGCAAGCAGAATGTAAGGGGAATTATTATTGTTATCCATAAATATCTTTACGTCGTAAGATCCTGAGGTCAGTTCCAAGCTTTTCTACTGTAACTCATGCCACACAATTGTCCCCTGACGTGACGTAGGGCTCTGCTAACGCTCTCGGGCAGCACAGCTTTATATAGCCTTACCTGTGCGTCTCCCTGAACTGTGCTGTAAATTTCAGCCTGCGGCTAACCACCTGGGCACAGAGGGAGAAGCGCAGGGGGAGAAGGAGCAGAGGGGCACGGGGCCCTCAGCGGGAGGTGCAGGAGGAGACGCCAGAGGAGAAGACGTGTGGGGAGAGTCCTCAAGCAGATCATCTGGAAAATGTAAGGCCTGTTTTTGTGTGGGATGCATTTGATTCATTTCTAAAAAAAATAAAAATAATATAAATGTATCCTATTATTATCATTAACTGGGTGGCAGTGTAGTGTAATGCGTGTGTAATATAGTGTAACGGGTAGGGAACTTGGCTTTGCAACTAAAGGGTTGCAGGTTTGATTCCCACATGAGGCACCACCATTGTACCCTTGAGAAAAGGTGTCTAAAGGTGTGGAGCATTGTGGCTGCTGTGACCTCCTGGTTAAATAAAGTTTTCCTAAAATAACAATACCCTGAATTAATTTAGTGAAATATCCAGCTGTGTATATGTTTTGTATATAAAAGCTAAATATGAGCTGTGAAAGTGGCATTATGATGGTAAGATCAAGGTATCATTTACGAATTCAGCAAAATGCTCTCACCCAGAGCATTTTTCTAAATTCGTAAATCTTGCCATGTTCCCGACTATTTCTCTGGCCCCCGAGGGTTTTTTAAAACCAAATTTACTGCGTAATGAAGGTTTATTTCCTGCACCGTGCAGTGCACGTGTTTGACTCTGAAAGTAATGCAATAGAAAAGAGAGTGGGGTCAGGCCAAACCGCCATCCGTGGGAATTTCGCTGACTAGCCCGGAGTGTCTGTCCAGACGAGGTGCGGAGCGAGGAACCATGGCAACGAATTGAATTGTGACATCAGTGTCAAACCCCAGCACAGGGAAGAAGCTGATGAGTGTAGTTATGTGACTTGATGCATGATGTCATGACTGAGCTGCTCTTCATGCCATACAAGATCTCCCCGCTCCTAGACCTGTCCATCACCTGTCCATCACCTCCCGCTCTGCAAGGAACCTGGGGGTGGTCCTGGATGACCAGCTGGACTTCAAAGAACACATCAGGGCAACGGCACGGTCGTGCAGGTTCCTCCTGTACAACATCAGGAGAATTCGGCCGTACCTGACCACCTACTCCGCCCAGCTTCTTGTCCAGACCATGGTCACCTCACGTCTGGACTACTGCAACTCCCTTCTCGCAAGCCTACCAGCCTGCGCCATTCTGCCCCTACAACTGGTCCAGAACGCGGCTGCTCGGCTTGTGTTCAACCTCCCGAAGTTCTCGCACGTCACCCCCCTGCTGAGGTCACTCCACTGGCTGCCGGTCGTGGCCAGGATCAGGTTCAAAGTTCTGACCCTGGCCTACACTGCAGCCAAAAGGTCAGGCCCCTCCTACCTACAGGACTTAATCGAGCACTACGCTCCTGCTCAACCACTTCGCTCTGCTGCTGCAGGGCGACTTGCACTTCCCCCCCTCCGTGTTAACGGCTCCCGCTCGTCCCGACTGCGGAGCTTTTCCACCCTAGCTCCCCAGTGGTGGAACAAACTCCCCACTCTGCTGCACTCAGCTGAAACACTGTCTGTTTTTCGTCGTGGTCTGAAAACGCACTTTTTCAGACTCCACCTCGACTAAATGACCTATATAGGGCCATTCTATAGTACTCGCTTCCTGTTTTTGTTTTTTTTGCTTGTTTTCTATTTAACTTGTGTTTTTGGTTATTTTTAGTTCAGAATGTATAGCTGACTGTGTGTACTACTCATGTTCATTACTAAGGATAGCTCCTACGCTGTGAGAAAGTTGTGCTTTGTCGGATTTGCTTTGTAGTCGCGTCATTGACCTTCAATATGCACTTATTGTACGTCGCTTTGGATTAAAGCGTCTGCCAAATGATTGTAATGTAATGTAATGTAATGTAATGCAGGGCATCTGTTACCCTGTAGTCCTTTTGTATCGATCGTTCTCCTCTTGTCTGAATCAGACCTGGGTCAAATGATTATTTTAAATGCTTTAACCCTTACTTATTAATTTTTTTTAAAAAGGAGAGCGGGCAGTTGCCGTCCATTTTGTTGTGTTTTTCACTTTTTCCAGACATTACATTACATTACAGGCATTTAGCAGACGCTCTTATACAGAGTGACTTACACAACTTCTTATTACATATTATCCATTCATACAGCTGGATATATACTGAAGCAATTCAGGTTAAGTACCTTGCTCAAGGGTACAACGGCTGTGTCCTACCTGGGAATCGAACCTGCAACCTTTCGTTTACAAGTCCAGTTCCATAACCATTATACTACACTGCCGCCCAGACAGCGATGCCCAGGGATCTGCAAGGAGTCTTTTCGAATGTTACTTTTCTAAAGTGGGTAACTCAGAATCCAGACCTGAGAGGCCACAGTGTCTGTAGGTTTTTTTGGGCCACAGTGTCTGTAGGTTTTTTTGAGGCACAGTGTCTGTAGGTTTTTTTGGGGCACAGTGTCTGTAGGTTTTTTTGGGGCACAGTGTCTGTAGGTTTTTTTGAGGCACAGTGTCTGTAGGTTTTTTTGGGGCACAGTGTCTGTAGGTTTTTTTGGGGCACAGTGTCTGTAGGTTTTTTTGTGGTTTCCTTTGAGTCAGCAGCCTGTTTAAGGTTTAAGGTAGACCTGGTCTCATGGTGGTCCCATTATTGCGTTTCAGTACCGATCGCTGGCACAGTCCTCCCAGTCCTTCTACCTGAAGCAAAGTGACAACCTGGATTCCCAGGCCTCAGGTAAAATGACCGTAAGGCCCCAAGTAATTGCATTTGTAAATGCAAATGCAGCCACACTCAATGTAATTCAACTTGGCTAATGTAGACCATGAAGATGCTAAATGTGACTGCTAGTGAATTCAATTGTTGAAGGCAATATTTTATGACCATGTAGGGATTTGGTGATATTGATTGCATAAAACGATAAGGATATATTTCATTTCTTTCTGTGAAATCTTTGTAGTTTTATGTAACATTCTTCCACATATTATTACAAGTACTTTTTTTACTTCAATTATTTTATATATAACAAGACTGAAAGTATAAAAATAGATTAACCGAAAGAGAATTAGAAATGTAACTCCACAAGAAAACTAAATTAAAAAAATTTAATAAAATCCTGACAAGAATTGTCCTTCATATTATTCAATCAAGGTATTACATTCAAATGTAGTTTTTACAGCTGGACAGCGTGCTTAATTTTTAATATAAACATGAAGTAGGCTGTGTCCGGATTTGAGATTTGCCATGGATTCAGTTCACAGGAGCTGGTGATGTGGACGAGGGAGATTATTGTTCTGCTAACATTGTTTCTGACTGAAATGCAGGTTTCACCTGCTGGAGGTTAGGAGAGAAGTTCTTACCACACCCTGATACCCTACACAGTGGGACGTCTCAACTTGTACAAGAAGCATCTGTGGACCTGGTAAGTGTCACATTTCATACTCCACACCTGGGTCAGTCATGTGAAATGCTCTTTAGACACCAGTAAAGTTTCTACAGATTAATTTAATTAAGAAATAAATAAAAAAACTATTTTCACTAATATCACATAAAATCAAACTGTTTGTCAGAAATGTTTATCCGGTGATTAGATTTTTTGGATAGTAATGTTTTGTTGAACATTCTCAGGGACCTTCAGGTGTGTTTTCAAATTTTACTGGTAATTAAAAGATTTATATAAGTATTTCAAATAGATATTTGAGCCCAGGGGCCACATGTATAAACAGTGCTGAGCAGAAAAATGCCCTCAGAAAGCCACGTAAGTGAGTTTCCACGCAGAAATTCAGATGTATAATATAAAATGTGCTGAGAATCTGCGTACCTCTGCACACAATGGACACCATACATACGCAATGTTTGGGGTCCGTGTGATATGGCAACACCGTGACCGAAAGGCAGAGGTAGAAATTGCAAAACATTTTTAAAGCAGATTTCCGACTTTCACACTGAGTGTTTTACGCATTCTTTTACTCGAGAGTTTTATACATGTGGCCCCAGGTCTGGTCAAACACACCACACGCTGTCCGTGCTGTCCAATGTTATAATCGGATGAAGGATCAGTCCTTCAGGGCTCTTCTGTTTGTGTGTGTGTAGTGTTCTCCAGAAGAGGCCAGACTGTCCGCGTCGCTGAGAGAGATCTACCAGCAGAAACGGAGGGAGACCAAGTCACATGACTGGAACTCTCCCTTTGGCTCTAAAACCTCTCTACCACAGGTAAAGCTGAGCTGACCTTACCTGTTTACTTATTGATTTTATTTGATGATCTAAAGTATTCAGGGTGACCGTAAAATCATAAAAATGATTTCCATCGCGTTTTTTTAGCAGGCAGGCAGGAATGGTAGGAATGCTTGAGACCATAACGCATATCAGAAGTTAAAGAAATTAAAAACAAATTATGTTTCCATAACGAGTTGTGAGTTGGATGAGCGATTCATCTTTACCTCTGGACTCCCGGTAGTCCACCCCGAACAAAATCTCTTCTGAAAATGTTCTAAAACCATCTCATCAGTTGATGACAACTGCTCTCTAAATTAAACTTTTTATGTACTGATTTACTCGTATGAATTATTTACTGATATGTATTCAAAGGCAAATTTTGCTAACCTGTTTTCATGCTTCAAGCCTTGGATTTTAATGAACAGGGTTGGGGGGTCGATTCAGGAAACAAATTGAAATTCAGATCATGATTTGAAAATGTTTTCATGATGTTCCATGAAGATTCTTCCTGTTAATTAATTGAATTTCTGTTAATTTCCTGAATTATCTGAGTCAAAATGGAATGGTTTCTAGCCCTGCTGAGACCTGAGGTGTGACTCTTACCTGTCCGTTCCAGGTTGAGATTCTTCACACCCCAGCCCAGGTGAGACAGCCCAGACAGACATCCAGCTTCACCTCCCCCTTCAGGTTCAGTAGTCCGTCCTTCCCGACGCAGTCCCAGCCCTGTCCACCAGGGGGTGCTCCCGTCACCCCGGAATCCATAACAGAGGGTCCCGGCCCGTGGCACGCAGACGGCAGCCTCGGGACTCTCTTCGACAGGACATCCCACCAAGGCCTGGCCAGCATGGCGGTCCTGTCCCCCGCCACATCCCCTACGTTGGGTAAGGGGGTCTGTGGAGGTGCCCACAGTAGGCCGCACAGCCTGGAGGAAGCCAGTCGCTTGAGTCTTGTACCCCCAACCAGGCAAGACCCCTGGATACCCACTCAAGCAAGGGGAGACCTGGAGAAGAGCCCCTCCCTGGAGGATCCAGTGATCCTGTCTCTGTGAGAGTCGCTCTTTTTATTTTCAATTCTTTCTTTATTTTATTAGCATGGGAGGGACAGCAGTGTAGTATAATGGTTAGTGGGGGTGGGTTTGTAGCTCAAGGTTGCGGGTTCGATTTCCAGCTGAGATGCTGCTGTTGTACCTTTGAGCAAGGTAGTTAACCTGAACTACTTCAGTAAATATCCAGCTGTATAAATTGATTGTGTGTAAAAATTGTAAATCTGTGTTAAATGGTGAAATGTACTGTTAGCCAAACTGCTAATGAGCTAGCAATGACTAAGTGGTCTGCAAATGGATTACCACACCTCCGACCTCCTATTGGTCAGATCCCTAGAGAATGGCCACTCCCCTCACTCCGCATTGGCCAGAGCACCTGAGACTGGTCACTCCCATTGTCTCTTATTGGTCAGAGCACCAGACCCCCCCCCCCCTCTGATACCCCCTCTCCCCCCTGACCTTCTCCCTCCCAGAGCCAGGCAGAACATGAGGGAGAAAACTTCCCGCCACATCGCGGATCTCCGAGCGTACTACGAGTCAGAGATCAGTGCGCTGAAGCAGAAGCTAAGCCTGGTGAATCGGCCTCCGAGCTCTCAGGAGAAAGAGTCCAACCAGATCCTGCAGGACAGGTGAAACACGGAAACGCATCAGAGAAATCACACAAATATGGCCGTTATGGCGTATGACACACCTGGGTCAAATATGTAATTGGATTGCTTTAACTCTTTTGAAACCATCCTGCAGAATCCCTTTCAATTTTCAAGGAAACGTCACTAATAATAATAATAATAATCTGAAAGAAGATTACTTTTAAAAGATGCATCTATTTTCACCAAAAGTAATCGGTGATCAACAATAATTATTTTTTTTTTTGATTTAATTGGCTAAAAAATTGTTATCTCCCTCTCCACCTCAACTGATGTGTGGTGAGCATTCTGGTGCAAAATGGCTGACATTAGATCTTCCAGGTGGGTGCTACACATTGTTGGTGGTTTTCCCGCTCACCATTGTAAGTTTCCTTGAGTTTCTTGAAAAGCCGCTTGTAAATGTAATGTATAATAATAATAATATAGGTAAATCATAAGCCTGGATGGGCTGAATGACATTTTCTTGTCATTATGTATTCTTACATTCCTATGATTTTTATATCACAGAAAACTACTTGAGGTCTGTGGGATATTGTTCCTTGTTCCTAGTTTAAAAATGCACTAATGTACGTCGCTCTGGATAAGAGCGTCTGCCAAATGACTAAAATGTAATGTAAATGTAAATATTGAGCTGACCGTATATTTTTCCTTCTTCTGATTGACAGGTGTGAAAATCTGGAGAGGAGTGTCATGGAGACCAGATCCAGGGCCAGGGAGATGGAGGAGCAGAACCTCCATCTGGGGAGGCAGCTGGTAAACACCACCTCCTTGATTGATTTTGAGTCGATGCAGTTGCACACCGAGGGCCCAGGTTCGTGCCTGGGTCCTGCCAGTCCCGAGTATGGCCAGTGCTTTGAGGGAGCGGCAAATTGGGCGGCCACTCCCGGGGTGGGGGGAGGTACTCGGCGAGGAGAATCGTCGTGCACATAACGGCTCTGTGTAGTTCTGGAATTACGGTCAGGGGCACGAGGAGTCACGTCTTGAACAGGACATGGTGACCTCCGCCAGCCGATGGGGTAATGTAGTGGCGAATTCTCAGCAGTACACAGAGAATTGAAACATACGAGGGTACAATTGGCTACCAACCTGGGAGAAAATGGGGAAAAAATGTGAAACAATTCGTTTTTTTAAAATCCCTGCACACACATGTGGGTTAGCACCAGGGACGCATCATTTCTGAAATGTCTGTGAGTACACCAGTACACTTCCTGCAGATTTCTCTATTCCCATTAAAGATGGGGAAAAAAACATAAAATTAAAAAACATATGAATACGAGTAATGTTGATGCTAAGTTCAGGGTGGGGGGTCAGTGAAGAGAGTAAAGAGGGGGGGACGTGTTCCTTACAGTGTGAGTGGCAGGAGAGGTACGACTCCACCAGCGCCACGGTAACGGCCCTGCAGCACCAGCTTGAGGTGGCCAATCAGAGCTCTCGAGAGAAGGAGGTGGCCGGGGAGCGACTTGGGGCCAGACTGCAGCAGCTGGAGGAGGCCTGCCACCAAGCCTACAGGGCCTCTGACGACAAGGACGCACAGAGGAAGCAAGAGAACAAAATCCTGCAGGACGTGAGTGGCGGCCATCTTGGGAAGCTGGAACTCTGTGGGGAGGGGGGAGGGGCTTCCTGTCCCAGGGGGATAAAACTCACACAGATTCTACAGACTCAGTAGATTCTCTTAAAAGATTCTCTTGAAGCTTAAGTTTAAATGCATCTTCTGCTAGTGGCGCTAATGTTCAGCCTTTTAGTGTGAGAGAGAGCGGGGCTGGAGCAGGTATAGATGAACGCTAATGTTCAGTCCTTCAGTGTGAACACTCCTGGTAATTTAATAAGGGACACTGATGCAGTACAATACGGTAAGCAGCCGATGTTCTGTACTGTAATACAGCACCGGAAACTCCTGAGAAGCACAGAGAGGACAGAAGGAAAACAGGAGTTGAGTGTCTGGGAATTCTAAAGAATGTTTGATTCCAGGATTTTCCCAAGTACGAGGACACTTATATATTAAGTGTACCTTTTCCACATGAAAGTCCTGATTCACCCATAAAAGGACTGTAAATGTATTCTACGTTTGTAATATAAGGTTGCAATCGTTGCGTCGACTCCTGGATGTTTTGTTTTTATATTTGGCTTCTATCATCAGTGAATGTGAAATATCTGGAGTTTGTAATAAATCCAGATCCATCCTTTGCATATCACAAACCCTCTGCCCTGTACATTTATTTTAACCTTGTGTTACAATATTTTTCTACCATTTTATTTGTTCCTTGGAGACGGACTAGTTTTCTTTCTCCTGTTCCAGCTGCTTGTAGAGTACGAAACATTGGGCCAAGACCATGAGAGAGTGAAGGTAAATCATTAATAGTCTGCCTTCACTAAAGGCTTCATTATCATACTTAAGTGAAAAATATTCACTTGTGTTATTTTTGTCTTTACAGGACAAGTTGGTTTCAACAGAAGACAGGCTCTTTGATGCTATTGCACAGATATCAGAGCTGAAAAGGTGAATATTAAACTATTTTTGTACATTATTTTATTCCCGCTTTTTAGTCAATGGTGCTCTGTTGTCTAAGCCTGGCTTGTATCGCGAATGCTTTAACCCCCTTTTTCTCCAAGTTGTGGAGTAATTCCAGTCGTTTTCACCAGTGATAACTGCTGCAACCTCCGCTATCTATTCAGGGGAGAGGAGGCAAGCAAGTTCCCTTCTCCGAGCCCCCCAGCAGACCTTTATTTACCTTTTTATTTTTAAGTTATATTTATTGGAAGAATGGGAGTGAGAGAATGGGAGAGATGTGTGACAAAGGTCACACGGCCAGATTCCAAACTGCCGATGTCGCAGCTGGCAGCTCGCGGCCGGTGCTCTTGCGGGCTACGCCACCGAGACACCGCTTGTATAGCGGTTCCACCACACTTCAAAGCCATTCTGGTGACAAGTGCTTTTTCAGCCTGTGGTTTGAGAATATCAGGATAATAACAGGATCCAAGAGCATCCTGGTAGGTTTGGATTATAGGGACACGTGTTGAAAGAGGGGGAAAACAAGTGCATTTTGGGTTTTGATTTAAAGACTGAAACAATGTCACAGATTTACGTTGAGGCTCTGATATTCCCCTCTCTGTCCTCCAGGGTCGTCTCGAAGCTGGAGTCCCAGGTGAAGCAGCTGGAGCACGAGAACCTGAAGATGAGACACCTGTCCCACAGTCACACTCAGCCCTCCGGAGCCGGGTACGAGACCACAAACACCTGACCAAATGCACCTGTATCAATGTGCTGATCACCTATATGTCACCTGTACTGTATATTCGCACCTTAGATAAACCAGCTCACTATGGTAAGTAGAATTGTGTACTGTTCCTACAGACCGAGAACAAGACTGCAATCGCTTAACTAAACTAGACCTGTGGTCAAATACTTTAACCCTTAGACACCAGTAAAATTCCCCACCATAAAATTTGTGCAGATTATTGACAATTTTAAATGTTTAAACGGTCCTTTGTAGAAGCTAGCTATTTCATAGGCAGTGCATAACAACTTCATAAGCACTACATAAACATACATAAATATTAAAAGTATTTCAAATAATTATTGACCTAGGTCTGCCTTGGATGGTTATTTTGTTCTTGGTGAACTGCCTCCCCAGGGTTTTCTACACAAAATCAGTTCAGAGATTTTTGTGTGTTGATCATGTGACTTTTCCATGCATTGATTTCAGCCATCTTGTTTCCTCTAATGACAGACTGTACCACCACCCTGACCTGCTCCTCTCTCCCAGCAAGAGTCTATCAGACCTGGAGACCAGCTCCAAGAAGTGGTCAGACCCTGGACAGCCCCCTGACCAAACTGCAGCCGACACAACAAGGTACATCTGGGTGACACTGTAGTATAACGACTCGGGAACTGGGTTTGGAATGCAGAGGTTGCAGGATTGAATCTCAGGTGGGGCACTGCCATTGTACACTTGAGAAAAGTACTTATTTATTAAGCAAATACATAATGTTAAATAATCTATGTTGAGCTTAATGGACACCAAGGTTTCCAAGGTTACCAGCACATCGGCCCCCCAGGAATGGAGTTATGCACCCGTGATGTAACCCTTCCACCCCCCCCCCCCCCCCCTTCAGGCACTACTCACCCCCAGAGAAGGAGGAGATTCAGGGGGGTCCCATGGCTGAGGAGCCCCCCCGGAGGGAAGCCCCCTTGGTTCCGCTAATGAAAGCTTTGGTCCTAATGGAGGAGAACAGATCCACAGACGACCGTGCCCTCCACAGACCTGATGTCCAAGGCGCCTATTCCAACCACAACGGTAACCCTGGCCTCTGGCTTTCCCTAATGCAACAAACATATTGCAATATATTGAAATATATATTGCAATATATTGAAGAAATCAAAGTATATTTACTAAAACATGCCAATATATTGTCATGTTTGCCTAATAATATATCTTGGTGGTTATATGTCCCACTGAGACCAAGGCAGAAATGATCAATATACAGTGCCCTCCACAATTATTGGCACCCCTGTTAAAGATGATTAAAAAGGGTTATGAAAAATTCATCTTTTGGTGAATTAGCTTAATCTCACACTGAAAAAAATGAGAAAAAGCCAACCTTTAATTGAAGTAAATTTATTCTGAGAAAAAAAATCCCTCATGAAGAAATAATTATTTTTTAGCAAAACCACGTGTGCCACAATTATTGGCACCCCTAGAAATTCTTATGAACAAAATGTAACTGAAGCATTTTTTCCATTTACAGTACCAGTCAAAAGTTTGGACACACCTACTCGTAGAAAGTTTTTTTTTTTTTTTCGTTATTTTTACTGTTTTCCACATTTTAGAATAGTAAAGACATCAACACTATCAGATAACACAAATGGAATTATGCAAAGACCCAAAAAAAAGTGTAAAACAAATAAAAAACGTCTTATATTTTAGATTCTTCAAAGTAGCCACCCTTTGCCTTGATAACAGCTTTGCGCATTCTACCTGGAAATAAGGTATCAAGAGTCTTTCGATATCCTTTTATACAGAGTCATGATAGCATCACCTATTTACCTGTGGAATACCTGTTTACCACAGAAGTTGTTTGAGAGAATGGCAAGAATGTGCAAAGCCGTTATCAAGGCAAAGGGTGGCTACTTTGAAGAATCAAAAATATAACACTTTTTTTGATTTGTTTGCATAATTTAATGTGTTATCTCATTGTTTTGATGACTTTACTATTCTAAAATGTGGAAAACAGTAAAAAAAACTTAAAAAAACCTGTGTGTCCAAACTTTTGACTGGTACTGTATATTTTACTTTTTAAAGTTGATCAGAGTGTTTAGGAACTTTCAAGCAATAATGACTTCCTGTTTCACTGGGGTATAAATATGAAGTGACACAGAGGCCATATTCCCTTATTCATACATCAACATGGGAAAGATAAGAGAACACACAAATCAAATGAGGGAAAAGTGTGTTGAGCTTCATAAGTCAGGGAATGGCTAAAAGAAAATAGCTACTCACCTGAAAATACCCATATCTACCGTTAGGGCAATACTTAAAAAGTTCAAAGCAACTGGAACTGTTACAAACTTGCCAGGAAGAGGACCCACGTTTATTTTTCCCCCATGCACAGTGAGGAGGATGGTAAGAGAGGCAAAAAATCCCCAAGGATCACTGTTGGAGAATTACAGAGGAAAGTAGCATCTTGGGGTCATCGAGTCTCCAAAACTACCATTAGACTTCACCTCCGTGCCAACAAATTATTTGGAAGACATGCCAGAAAAAAGCCTTTCCTGTCATTTCACCACAAACGTAAGCGCCTTTAGTTTGCTAAATGCTACTGGAACTTTGACTGGAACTGTGTTCTATGGTCAGATGAAACGGAAATTGAGCTTTTCGGCAACCAACACTCAAGGTGGGTGGCGTAAAAAGAAGGATGGCTATACTGAAAATAACCTGATCCCCACTGTTAAGTATGGTGGAGGTTCCGTGATGTTGTGGGGCTGTTTTTCCTCCAAAGGCCCTGGGAACCTTGTTAGGGTACATGGCATCATGAACTCCATGAAATACCAGGACATTTTAAATCTGAATCTGGCTGCCTCTGCCAGGAAACTAAAACTTGGTTGTCATTGGATCTTCCAGCAGGACAATGATCCAAAACATACATCCAAATCAACACAAAAATGGTTAACTGAACACAAAATCAAGCTTCTGCCATGGCCATCTCAGTCCCCTGACCTAAACCCCATTGAAAACCTGTGGGCTAAACTGAAGAGGAGAGTGCACAAGAGAGGACCTAGGACTCTGGATGATCTGGAGAGATTCTGTAAAGAGGAATGGTCTCAGATTCCTTGCTCTGTATTCTCAAACCTTATTAGATGTTACGGGAGAAGACTCAGTGCTGTTTTTTGGCAAAGGGAGGTTGTACAAAGTATTAAATGCAAGGGTGCCAATAATTGTTGCACGCGTGGTTTTGTTATTTCTTGATGAGGGATTTTTTTTTTCTCAGAATAAATTTACTTCAATTAAAGGTTGGATTTTTCTCATTTTATCAGTGTGAGATTAAGCTACTATGTCTTGGTATCAGCATAGTTAAATGTAGAACATATCAACAGAGCAGACTGTCCATTGTCTCAAAAAGGAGAAATAAAAAATGGAAATATATTGGCTCTCCATATATGGGAAAATATATATTTTTGCGTAATGGTTACACATTGCTGACTGATCTCTAAATGCATAGTTAATCTCAAATATTTGTCATTTGTTATTGACATTTTTAGTTTAACAGTTGTCAGTCACAGATCAACACTTTACGTGCAAATGCATATTTCTTCTTCATAGCTTTTGCAGTGGGCTTTTGAATTTGCATTATTGGCTTGGGTGCATGTCACTACATCTATAATGTTTTATGGAAGGTCAATTTTTATTGACCTATAATGGATGGTCAACGGTTATTGTTAAGGTCAAAAGTATGTAGCTTCTGCTTGAAACAAGTCTGTTGATAGAGCAGTTTTATTGGGGGTATTTTAAAGGTAGTAAAAATTAATGACTGCCACCCCAAGTGTTACCACTCTGGACTTAAATAGAAAGTTCTAGAAGCAGTGCTTGAACAATCTCCTTCGTCACAGAATGCAAGGCCGATCACAGCGATCAACAATAATTTTCTTTTTTTTTTTTTTGTGTCTCGCGGTCAAAGATGATTATGCGTCAGGGCAGAGTACACTGGCTTCTGAGGTTTTAAATTTTCTATTCTTTTTATAACTATCTGAATATTTAGTTCATGATGTGATTAACCCGCCAAAGGCCCAAAATCAAAGATTACAGAATATGGGTTGGCTGCCTCTCAACCCATATAAGAATCCTCCTCCTCGTCCGGCCAGGGGTTTGATTCCCCGCCATGACACTTTCTGTACTGTGATCCCGTCTCTGTCTCTAAGCCTCTCTGCTTCCCCCCTGTCTGTACCCCCTCTCTGCTTCCCCCCTGTCTGTACCCCCTCTCTGCTTCCCCCCTGTCTGTACACCCTCTCTGCTTCCCCCCTGTCTGTACACCTCTCTGCTTCCCCCCTGTCTGTACCCCCTCTCTGCTTCCCCCCTGTCTGTACCCCCTCTCTGCTTCCCCCCTGTCTGTACACCTCTCTGCTTTCCCCCTGTCTGTACACCTCTCTGCTTTCCCCCTGTCTGTACCCCTCTCTACTTTCCCCCTGTCTGTACCCCTCTCTGCTTTCCCCCTGTCTCTAACCCTCTCTACTTTCCCCCTGTCTGTACACCTCTCTGCTTTCCCCCTGTCTGTACCCCCTCTCTACTTTCCCCTTGTCTGTACCCCTCTCTACTTTCCCCCTGTCTGTACCCCTCTCTGCTTCCCCCCTGTCTGTAACCCTCTCTGCTTTCCCCCTGTCTGTACCCCTCTCTGCTTTCCCCCTGTCTGTACCCCTCTCTGCTTTCCCCCTGTCTGTAACCCTCTCTGCTTTCCCCCTGTCTGTACCCCTCTCTGCTTTCCCCCTGTCTGTACCCCTCTCTGCTTTCCCCCTGTCTGTAACCCTCTCTGCTTTCCCCCTGTCTCTAACCCTCTCTGCTTTCCCCCTGTCTGTACCCCTCTCTACTTTCCCCCTGTCTGTACCCCTCTCTGCTTTCCCCCTGTCTGTAACCCTCTCTGCTTTCCCCCTGTCTGTACCCCTCTCTACTTTCCCCCTGTCTGTACCCCTCTCTGCTTTCCCCCTGTCTGTAACCCTCTCTACTTTCCCCCTGTCTGTACACCTCTCTGCTTCCCCCCTGTCTGTACCCCTCTCTGCTTTCCCCCTGTCTGTACCCCTCTCTGCTTTCCCCCTGTCTGTACCCCTCTACTTTCCCCCTGTCTGTACACCTCTCTGCTTTCCCCCTGTCTGTACACCTCTCTGCTTCCCCCCTGTGTCTGTACCCCTCTCTGCTTTCCCCCTGTCTGTACCCCTCTCTGCTTTCCCCCTGTCTGTAACCCTCTCTGCTTTCCCCGTCTGTAACCCCCTCTGCTTTCCCCCCGTCTGTAACCCTCTCTGCTTTCCCCGTCTGTAACCCTGTCTGCTTTCCCCCTGTCTGTACCCCTCTCTGCTTCCCCCCTGTCTGTACCCCTCTCTGCTTTCCCCCTGTCTGTACCCCCTCTCTGCTTTCCCCCTGTCTGTACCCCTCTCTGCTTTCCCCCTGTCTGTACCCCTCTCTGCTTCCCCCCTGTCTGTACCCCTCTCTGCTTTCCCCCTGTCTGTACACCTCTCTGCTTCCCCCCTGTCTGTACCCCTCTCTGCTTTCCCCCTATCTGTACCCCTCTCTGCTTTCCCCCTGTCTGTACCCCTCTCTGCTTTCCCCCTGTCTGTACCCCTCTCTGCTTTCCCCCTGTCTGTACCCCTCTCTGCTTGCCCCCTGTCTGTACCCCCTCTCTGCTTTCCCCCTGTCTGTACCCCCTCTCTGCTTTCCCCCTGTCTGTACACCTCTCTGCTTCCCCCCCGTCTGTAACCCTCTCTGCTTTCCCCCCGTCTGTAACCCTCTCTGCTTTCCCCGTCTGTAACCCTGTCTGCTTTCCCCCTGTCTGTACCCCTCTCTGCTTCCCCCCTGTCTGTACCCCTCTCTGCTTTCCCCCTGTCTGTAACCCTCTCTGCTTTCCCCGTCTGTAACCCTCTCTGCTTTCCCCCCGTCTGTAACCCTCTCTGCTTTCCCCGTCTGTAACCCTGTCTGCTTTCCCCCTGTCTGTACCCCTCTGCTTCCCCCCTGTCTGTACCCCTCTCTGCTTTCCCCCTGTCTGTACACCTCTCTGCTTCCCCCCTGTCTGTACCCCTCTCTGCTTTCCCCCTGTCTGTACCCCTCTCTGCTTTCCCCCTGTCTGTACCCCTCTCTGCTTTCCCCCTGTCTGTACCCCTCTCTGCTTCCCCCCTGTCTGTACCCCTCTCTGCTTTCCCCCTGTCTGTACCCCCTCTCAGCTTTCCCCCTGTCTGTACCCCCTCTCTGCTTTCCCCCTGTCTGTACACCTCTCTGCTTCCCCCCGTCTGTAACCCTCTCTGCTTTCCCCCTGTCTGTAACCGTCTCTGCTTTCCCCGTCTGTAACCCTGTCTGCTTTCCCCCTGTCTGTACCCCTCTCTGCTTCCCCCCTGTCTGTACCCCTCTCTGCTTTCCCCCTGTCTGTACCCCCTCTCTGCTTTTCCCCTGTCTGTAGCCCTCTCTGCTTCCCCCCTGTCTGTAGCCCTCTCTGCTTTCCCCCTGTCTGTACCCCCTCTCTGCTTTCCCCCTGTTTGTACCCCTCTCTGCTTTCCCCGTCTGTACCCCTCTCTGCTTCCCCCCTGTCTGTACCCCTCTCTACTTTCCCCCTGTCTGTACACCTCTCTGCTTCCCCCCTGTCTGTACCCCTCTCTGCTTTCCCCCTGTCTGTACCCCTCTCTGCTTTCCCCCTGTCTGTACCCCTCTACTTTCCCCCTGTCGGTACACCTCTCTGCTTTCCCCCTGTCTGTACACCACTCTGCTTCCCCCCTGTGTCTGTACCCCTCTCTGCTTTCCCCCTGTCTGTACCCCTCTCTGCTTTCCCCCTGTCTGTAACCCTCTCTGCTTTCCCCGTCTGTAACCCTCTCTGCTTTCCCCCTGTCTGTAACCCTCTCTGCTTTCCCCGTCTGTAACCCTCTCTGCTTTCCCCCCGTCTGTAACCCTCTCTGCTTTCCCCGTCTGTAACCCTGTCTGCTTTCCCCCTGTCTGTACCCCTCTCTGCTTCCCCCCTGTCTGTACCCCTCTCTGCTTTCCCCCTGTCTGTACCCCCTCTCTGCTTTCCCCCTGTCTGTACCCCTCTCTGCTTTCCCCCTGTCTGTACCCCTCTCTGCTTCCCCCCTGTCTGTACCCCTCTCTGCTTTCCCCCTGTCTGTACACCTCTCTGCTTCCCCCCTGTCTGTACCCCTCTCTGCTTTCCCCCTGTCTGTACCCCTCTCTGCTTTCCCCCTGTCTGTACCCCTCTCTGCTTTCCCCCTGTCTGTACCCCTCTCTGCTTCCCCCCTGTCTGTACCCCTCTCTGCTTTCCCCCTGTCTGTACCCCTCTCTGCTTGCCCACTGTCTGTACCCCCTCTCAGCTTTCCCCCTGTCTGTACCCCCTCTCTGCTTTCCCCCTGTCTGTACACCTCTCTGCTTCCCCCCGTCTGTAACCCTCTCTGCTTTCCCCCCGTCTGTAACCCTCTCTGCTTTCCCCGTCTGTAACCCTGTCTGCTTTCCCCCTGTCTGTACCCCTCTCTGCTTTCCCCCTGTCTGTACCCCCTCTCTGCTTTTCCCCTGTCTGTAACCCTCTCTGCTTTCCCCGTCTGTAACCCTCTCTGCTTTCCCCCTGTCTGTAACCCTCTCTACTTTCCCCCGGTCTGTACACCTCTCTGCGTCCCCCCTGTCTGTACCCCTCTCTGCTTTCCCCCTGTCTGTACCCCCTCTCTGCTTTCCCCCTGTCTGTACCCCCTCTCTGCTTTCCCCCTGTCTGTTCCCCTCTCTGCTTTCCCCCTGTCTGTACCCCTCTACTTTCCCCCTGTCTGTACACCTCTCTGCTTTCCCCCTGTCTGTACACCTCTCTGCTTCCCCCCTGTCTGTACCCCTCTCTGCTTTCCCCCTGTCTGTACCCCTCTCTGCTTTCCCCCTGTCTGTAACCCTCTCTGCTTTCCCCGTCTGTAACCCTCTCTGCTTTCCCCCTGTCTGTAACCCTCTCTGCTTTCCCCGTCTGTACACCTCTCTGCTTTCCCCCTGTCTGTACCCCTCTCTGCTTCCCCCCTGTCTGTACCCCTCTCTGCTTCCCCCCTGTCTGTACCCCCTCTCTGCTTTCCCCCTGTCTGTACCCCTCTCTGCTTTCCCCCTGTCTGTACACCTCTCTGCTTTCCCCCTGTCTGTACCCCTCTCTACTTTCCCCCTGTCTGTACCCCTCTCTGCTTTCCCCCTGTCTCTAACCCTCTCTACTTTCCCCCTGTCTGTACACCTCTCTGCTTTCCCCCTGTCTGTACCCCCTCTCTACTTTCCCCCTGTCTGTACACCTCTCTGCTTCCCCCCTGTCTGTACCCCTCTCTGCTTTCCCCCTGTCTGTACCCACTCTCTGCTTTCCCCCTGTCTGTACCCCCTCTCTGCTTCTCTGCTTTCCCCGTCTGTACCCCTCTCTGCTTTCCCCCTGTCTGTACCCCTCTCTGCTTTCCCCCTGTTTGTAACCCTCTCTGCTTTCCCCCTGTCTGTAACCCTCTCTGCTTTCCCCCTGTCTGTAACCCTCTCTGCTTTCCCCCGTCTGTACCCCTCTCTGCTTTCCCCCTGTCTGTACCCCCTCTCTGCTTCCCCTGTCTGTACCCCTCTCTGCTTTCCCCTTGTCTGTACCCCCTCTCTGCTTTCCCCCTGTTTGTACCCCTCTCTGCTTTCCCCGTCTGTACCCCTCTCTGCTTCCCCCCTGTCTGTAACCCTCTCTGCTTTCCCCGTCTGTAACCCTCTCTGCTTTCCCCCTGTCTGTAACCATCTCTACTTTCCCCCTGTCTGTACACCTCTCTGCTTCCCCCCTGTCTGTACCCCTCTCTGCTTTCCCCCTGTCTGTACCCCCTCTCTGCTTTCCCCCTGTCTGTACCCCCTCTCTCTCTGCTTTCCCCCTGTCTGTACCCCTCTCTGCTTTCCCCCTGTCTGTAACCCTCTCTGCTTTCCCCCTGTCTGTAACCCTCTCTGCTTTCCCCCTGTCTGTAACCCTCTCTGCTTTCCCCGTCTGTAACCCTCTCTGCTTTCCCGCTGTCTGTAACCCTCTCTACTTTCCCCCTGTCTGTACACCTCTCTGCTTCCCCCCTGTCTGTACCCCTCTCTGCTTTCCCCCTGTCTGTACCCCTCTGCTTTCCCCCTGTCTGTACACCTCTCTGCTTCCCCCCTGTCTGTACCCCTCTCTGCTTTCCCCCTGTCTGTACACCTCTCTGCTTTCCCCCTGTCTGTACCCCCTCTCTACTTTCCCCCTGTCTGTACACCTCTCTGCTTCCCCCCTGTCTGTACCCCTCTCTGCTTTCCCCCTGTCTGTACCCACTCTCTGCTTTCCCCCTGTCTGTACCCCCTCTCTGCTTCTCTGCTTTCCCCGTCTGTACCCCTCTCTGCTTTCCCCCTGTCTGTACCCCTCTCTGCTTTCCCCCTGTCTGTAACCCTCTCTGCTTTCCCCCTGTCTGTACCCCTCTCTGCTTTCCCCCTGTCTGTACCCCTCTACTTTCCCCCTGTCGGTACACCTCTCTGCTTTCCCCCTGTCTGTAACCCTCTCTGCTTTCCCCGTCTGTAACCCTCTCTGCTTTCCCCCCGTCTGTAACCCTCTCTGCTTTCCCCGTCTGTAACCCTGTCTGCTTTCCCCCTGTCTGTACCCCTCTCTGCTTCCCCCCTGTCTGTACCCCTCTCTGCTTTCCCCCTGTCTGTACCCCCTCTCTGCTTTCCCCCTGTCTGTACCCCTCTCTGCTTTCCCCCTGTCTGTACCCCTCTCTGCTTCCCCCCTGTCTTTACCCCTCTCTGCTTTCCCCCTGTCTGTACACCTCTCTGCTTCCCCCTGTCTGTACCCCTCTCTGCTTTCCCCCTGTCTGTACCCCCTCTCTGCTTTCCCCCTGTCTGTACCCCCTCTCTGCTTTCCCCCTGTCTGTACACCTCTCTGCTTCCCCCCTGTCTGTACCCCTCTCTGCTTTCCCCCTGTCTGTACCCCCTCTCTGCTTTCCCCCTGTCTGTACACCTCTCTGCTTCCCCCCTGTCTGTACCCCTCTCTGCTTTCCCCCTGTCTGTACCCCTCTCTGCTTTCCCCCTGTCTGTAACCCTCTCTGCTTTCCCCGTCTGTAACCCTCTCTGCTTTCCCCCTGTCTGTAACCCTCTCTGCTTTCCCCGTCTGTAACCCTCTTTGCTTTCCCCCCGTCTGTAACCCTCTCTGCTTTCCCCGTCTGTAACCCTGTCTGCTTTCCCCCTGTCTGTACCCCTCTCTGCTTCCCCCCTGTCTGTTCCCCCTCTCTGCTTTCCCCCTGTCTGTACCCCCTCTCTGCTTTCCCCCTGTCTGTACCCCTCTCTGCTTTCCCCCTGTCTGTACCCCTCTCTGCTTCCCCCCTGTCTGTACCCCTCTCTGCTTTCCCCCTGTCTGTACACCTCTCTGCTTCCCCCCTGTCTGTACCCCTCTCTGCACCCCCTCTCTGCTTTCCCCCTGTCTGTACCCCCTCTCTGCTTTCCCCCTGTCTGTACCCCTCTCTGATTTCCCCCTGTCTGTACCCCCTCTCTCTCTACTTTCCCCCTGTCTGTACCCCTCTCTGCTTTCCCCCTGTCTGTAACCCTTTCTGCTTTCCCCCTGTCTGTAACCCTCTCTGCTTTCCCCCTGTCTGTAACCCTCTCTGCTTTCCCCGTCTGTAACCCTCTCTGCTTTCCCGCTGTCTGTAACCCTCTCTACTTTCCCCCTGTCTGTACACCTCTCTGCTTCCCCCCTGTCTGTACCCCTCTCTGCTTTCCCCCTGTCTGTACCCCTCTGCTTTCCCCCTGTCTGTACACCTCTCTGCTTCCCCCCTGTCTGTACCCCTCTCTGCTTTCCCCCTGTCTGTACCCCTCTCTGCTTTCCCCCTGTCTGTAACCCTCTCTGCTTTCCCCCTGTCTGTAACCCTCTCTGCTTTCCCCGTCTGTACACCTCTCTGCTTCCCCCCTGTCTGTACCCCTCTCTGCTTTCCCCCTGTCTGTACCCCCTCTCTGCTTTCCCCCTGTCTGTACACCTCTCTGCTTCCCCCCTGTCTGTACCCCTCTCTGCTTTCCCCCCTGTCTGTACACCTCTCTGCTTCCCCCCTGTCTGTACCCCTCTCTGCTTTCCCCCTGTCTGTACCCCTCTCTGCTTTCCCCCTGTCTGTACCCCTCTCTGCTTTCCCCCTGTCTGTACCCCTCTCTGCTTTCCCCCTGTCTGTAACCCTCTCTGCTTTCCCCGTCTGTAACCCTCTTTGCTTTCCCCCCGTCTGTAACCCTCTCTGCTTTCCCCGTCTGTAACCCTGTCTGCTTTCCCCCTGTCTGTACCCCTCTCTGCTTCCCCCCTGTCTGTACCCCTCTCTGCTTTCCCCCTGTCTGTACCCCCTCTCTGCTTTCCCCCTGTCTGTACCCCTCTCTGCTTTCCCCCTGTCTGTACCCCTCTCTGCTTCCCCCCTGTCTGTACCCCTCTCTGCTTTCCCCCTGTCTGTACACCTCTCTGCTTCCCCCCTGTCTGTACCCCTCTCTGCACCCCCTCTCTGCTTTCCCCCTGTCTGTACCCCCTCTCTGCTTTCCCCCTGTCTGTACACCTCTCTGCTTTCCCCCTGTCTGTACCCCTCTCTGCTTTCCCCCTGTCTGTACCCCTCTCTGCTTCCCCCCTGTCTGTACCCCTCTCTGCTTTCCCCCTGTCTGTACCCCTCTACTTTCCCCCTGTCTGTACACCTCTCTGCTTTCCCCCTGTCTGTACACCTCTCTGCTTCCCCCCTGTCTGTACCCCTCTCTGCTTTCCCCCTGTCTGTACCCCTCTCTGCTTTCCCCCTGTCTGTAACCCTCTCTG
Source organism: Synaphobranchus kaupii (assembly GCA_029718625.1). Taxonomy (NCBI): domain Eukaryota; kingdom Metazoa; phylum Chordata; class Actinopteri; order Anguilliformes; family Synaphobranchidae; genus Synaphobranchus; species Synaphobranchus kaupii. Next base: position 28,525,746 of record CM056376.1, on the reverse strand, counting down.
CTTTCCCCATCTGTAACCCTCTCTGCTTTCCCCCTGTCTGTAACCCTCTCTGCTTTCCCCGTCTGTAACCCTCCCTGCTTTCCCCCCGTCTGTAACCCTCTCTGCTTTCCCCGTCTGTAACCCTGTCTGCTTTCCCCCTGTCTGTACCCCTCTCTGCTTCCCCCCTGTCTGTACCCCTCTCTGCTTTCCCCCTGTCTGTACCCCCTCTCTGCTTTCCCCCTGTCTGTACCCCTCTCTGCTTCCCCCCTGTCTGTACCCCTCTCTGCTTTCCCCGTCTGTACCCCCTCTCTGCTTTCCCCCTGTTTGTACCCCTCTCTGCTTTCCCCGTCTGTACCCCTCTCTGCTTCCCCCCTGTCTGTAACCCTCTCTGCTTTCCCCGTCTGTAACCCTCTCTGCTTTCCCCCTGTCTGTAACCCTCTCTACTTTCCCCCTGTCTGTACACCTCTCTGCTTCCCCCCTGTCGGTACCCCTCTCTGCTTTCCCCCTGTCTGTACCCCCTCTCTGCTTTCCCCCTGTCTGTACCCCCTCCCTGCTTTCCCCGTCTGTACCCCTCTCTGCTTTCCCCCTGTCTGTACCCCTCTCTGCTTTCCCCCTGTCTGTAACCCTCTCTGCTTTCCCCCTGCCTGTAACCCTCTCTGCTTTCCCCGTCTGTAACCCTCTCTGCTTTCCCCGTCTGTAACCCTCTCTGCTTTCCCCGTCTGTAACCCTCTCTGCTTTCCCCGTCTGTAACCCTCTTTGCTTTCCCCCCGTCTGTAACCCTCTCTGCTTTCCCCGTCTGTACCCCTCTCTGCTCCCCCCCTGTCTGTACCCCTCTCTGCTTCCCCCCTGTCTGTACCCCTCTCTGCTTCCACCCTGTCTGTACCCCTCTCTACTCCCCCCGTCTGTACCCCTCTCTGCTTCCCCCCTGTCTGTACCCCTCTCTGCTTCCCCCATCTGTACCCCTCTCTGCTTTCCCCGTCTGTACCCCTCTCTGCTTTCCCCCTGTCTGTACCCCTCTCTGCTTTCCCCCTGTCTGTACCCATCTCTGCTTTCCCCATCTGTACCCCTCTGCTTTCCCCGTCTGCGACCCTCTCTGCTTTCCCCGTCTCTAACCCTGTCTGTACCCCTCTCCGCTTTCTCCCTGTCTGCAACCCTCTCTGCTTTCCCCCTGTCTGTAACCCTCTCTGCTTTCCCTGTCTGTACCCCTCTCTGCTTCCCCCTTTCTGTAACCCTCTCTGCTTTCCCCCTGTGTGTAACCCTCTCTGGTTTGCTTTCCCCCTGTGTGTAACCCTCTCTGCTTTCCCCCTGAATAAAGTGAAAAAATACACAGAGGGCAGAAAACTTGCTCTCTTTTAATAGAGAAAAAGAAGAACGGAGTAAGTAAAGGTTGTGGGGTAATTGTTGGTTTGGCGTTATGTGTCCGTGTATCTGTCTGTCCGCCCCTCTGCCCGTGTGTATGGGTAGACTGGGGGTTCGTGATGAGCTTTTCGGAGTCCCGTGGGGCGGAGCCGGGCCTGGATAGGGGCGGAGCTCTGGGGAAGACCCAGAGAAGTCTCTCCCCAGAAGGGCACAGATCTGTATCCCTGCCCCCCTGCACCAGAAGGACTGGCCCAGCCACTGTGCCCTGTACGTCCCCCATCCATGTTACATATGACTCCATAAGAGTCATCTATAACATGTATCAATCATATCATTTATAGATCATACACATAAATCAAATCATATATAACATGAAGAGGTCCTGATGTCTTCCTATCCATTTTATATATGATTCAGTTAAATTTATTTACAATGTCTCCCTCTTCACTTTATATGTGATTCAATGAGGTATATGTTTTTGTTTTATCTTCATTTTATACGATGTGATTCTATATGATTTTTATAGGTTTTATCATTTTGAAATGAGAAAATTAGCAAATAAATAAAAACTCTTTTATTCCTACCAGTGCTGGGTGAAATACTTAATCTGGAATACACTCAGCCCTTTGGACAGCAGTAAAATCACTGCAGATAACTGGGATGTTAAAAGAAACATTTCAATCATTTTGACTTTTAAATCACTAATTTCTAGATCAAAAAGCACTCACTCCTTTTACATTTAAGAGGGTGCTTTGGCAAGTAACGTTTCGTCAAGAATTCTCAAGGACCTGTGGAGTGTCTTTTAATATTTCTAAAGAGATATAGTATAGAGATAAGTATTTCACCCAAGTCTGTTCCAAACCACCTCTGGAAAAAAAAAAAATCAATAATGCAATCTTTATTTTTTATCGCACCAATTTCACTTTGTCCCAAAGCTCTCCACAGTAGGCATTTTTATTTTTTTATAGGGAATGAAAAAATGTTACATTTTTAAGTTTAAAAAAAAAAAGAGTAATGGAACGGTCCAGCGTGAACCACACTACCTGCACTATCTGATGTTTACTGCTGTAGTACAGCATTGGCACAAACTGCCAATAGGTGATAATCTTTTGATAATTTTGGTAAATCTTTTGTTTTTCAGCTGTCTGTATGCTTTTAGTTTTCATAATTAGGATTGTTAGATTTTTTTTGTTCTTTGTTCTGTCCCTAGCTGCCAGGAGGGACAGTCTGAAGGCTCCGCTCTCCGCCAAGTCCAGCCCTAAACGCTGTCCTTCTGAGAATTTCTCCACCGCGTTCGGCCCCTCAGCTTCCTGGCAACACCACACCCACACCTGGTAACCTTTGACCTCTGGCCTCTCACTGACCCCCGACCCAGTAAACTGCACTCTTGAAATGTCCTCATATAATGCTGAGGGCAATTTTAAATTTGCCCATTTTAGGTCTGACGTGCGATTGGATCAAAGGGGTGTGATGTCATCCTCACCATCTCACAGTTCTAATGCCAAAAAGAGGCTCCAGTTTAAAGAGGAACTCGAAGGTAAAATAAAGCAGGGCTGAACATCTGGGATTTATAATACAATGTGATAAATTACTACAATAAATTACTGCAACATTAGCAGGAAAATAACTTGTGTGTAGTTTTAAGGCAGAAAATGAGAGGCACTCGAGAGCTCTTACAATAAACACGAAGAATTTTGTTCAGTTATTAACTTCAGTTATTCACATGATGTTTTTTGACTTGCATTAATGGGTGTTGATGCGTCTCACGCCGATATCCGTGCAGCCAATCACCAGCCTAGCAATGGCAGAGGGGGAGTGGCCAGTGGCACAGAACCAATCAAGCGAGCCGTGGGGGTGACCTGGGAGGAGCAGGGAGCTGAGGGGAACGAGGCAGACCTGCCACGCCCGTCTGCCACACCCCTGTCCTGCACGGGCCATCTGCGGTCGCTGGGAGACACGGAGCGGCTCTTCGACGTGCTGACACTGGAGAAACAGCAGGTGAGTTCGAGCTTTACCTGGTTACCTTGTTTGGGCTTTACCCAATGGGGCATTTTGGGCTTTACCTGGGTAACCACCTGTCCCGTGGGGCTCTGGGGGAGCCCACCCCTTAAAGGATAATTCAGTTTTTTTTTTAAAGTTTTTTTTTTACAAACTATTTCCAACATGCTGATCGATAGTAATAATAATGTTGTCACAACTTTTTTTTTTCTTCGAAATTTGGTCGCCCAAAGAATGGCTCCACTCGGCTTTACAATAGAGTCCAATGGGGCATATTTAGATACAGTTTCAATTTACATTAAACAAGTTCATCTAAACCTCTTATTTGGAAGTGAAAACGAGTGTGAAAGTTAAAATATATTCCATTGCATGCTCTTTGAAATTGACCTTCCGTACTTACCTATTCTGCGCACATGAAAATTTGTTGTTTCCAGCGGTGTGTGGCTCACCTTTATAAACTAATCCAAATTAATCCGAAAACCTGTTGCAATGGTTGATTATTCATCAGACTTTTACGAGGATGCAAACATCTTCAACATCTCTCGGACTGGATTTCTGTACGAGATTTCTGTTTTTGGAGGAGAGCGTGTTCTTATCTGCGCTCTGCTGAATTGACAGATGGGGTTGTTTGTAATGATGAGTGAATGAAATTTGGCATTCCAATTTGGGAAGAAATTGGCGGTTTAAAAAAACTGCTCTGAAACCAGGGCACAGCTGGTGACCCTATCCCAGAAAGTTCTGGTATTACAAAACAACATAAAATAGAACAGAAAGACTTCTGTTGTAACAGGGATCAAAAAATCGGGTACAAAATCTCCTGTGGCAGAAGTTGCAGGTCCTCTGTCATCTGAGCAGGTGACGAAAAGATAACCCCCCCCCATCCTCCAATTCCAGTGCAGGGCCTCGGCTCTTTATTACAGAAATTGTTTCTATATTTAGGGGCGTACGACCTGCTGCAAAAGTGTGCCGACGAGGGAGAACAAGAAAGGGAGAAGGAGAGGGAAAGAAAGAGGGAACTAGAGGGAGAGAGCAAGAGAGGGAGAACACAAGAGAGAGAGAGGGAGAGAAAGAGGGAGGGAACGAGAAAGAGAGGGGGAGAGAGAGAAAGAGAGAGCGAAACGGAAAGAGAGTGTGAGAGAAACAGAGAGAGAAACATAGAGAAAAAGAGACAGAGCTGCTGTTTGGGGCGCTAGCTGGGTTAATCCGCTGAGTGGCGTGAAGTGAAAGGCCTTTGTCTCATTTTTCACTCCCAACAGATCGAGGCGGCGTTGAGCCGCATCCCGAGTTCGGCAGCGGGCAGAGTCACCTTGCAGGCCAAGTTAGACGAGGTGAGAACACTGAGCACCTGCATACGGGCCTAATCTATTTCATATACCTAACACCTACACAGGGACTGCAAAATAAAAACTAGCCTTGACTAACTCTGGTACAAATACATCAAATGGCAACATTTATGGTTCAACTTGTACACAGCTGTTACTCGGAAGTTACTGTTACTTGATCGGTGAAACCAGTTGATTACACAGTTAAACTCACCTCACATGGTTTATTAGGTTTGGATGATTTTAAGGTTGCTGATTTTAAGGTGAGAAAAACAACAGACAGGACTAAAGCTGCTACAGCAATAAAAAACAGTTCAGATCAGATGCTTTTCCAATGTTTGTCAGGCCAAGGGGGAAGGAAGTGTGACTCTCCCAAAAAACAAATTAAGGTGAGCGTTACTTATATGCTGAAACAGGAAGGAAAATTAAGGTGAGTGTTACTTATATGCTGAAACAGGAAGGAAAATGAAGGTGTAACAATAAGAGCCAGATCAGATCAGCCCAGGTCACCAGCTCATGCTTTTATAGGCAAAGGTAAACAAGTTAAACATAACAAACTTTTCCCAGCAAAAGAGGGCAGGAGTACAGGAATTGTCTTCAGGGCTGTTTCTGGCATCTAAAGGGTTAAAGTATTCCAAATAAATATTTTACCCAGGTCTGGTAAAAAATTAATTGTTTCATGTTGCTGTATGTTACTCATATGCTGAAAAGGTAGCTGGAAAACAAGCTTACAACAAGAAGAACTACATGTACTGTACAAATTAGTAAATTTGTAGACTCTTGAATCATATTTTAATTCAAGGAATGTTTTACAAATGACTCTGCCCACTCCCCCCCCCCCCCAGGAGGCCTTGGAAGCAAGATTGGAAAATGTCAATCGGGAATTGGGGTCTATCCGTATGACCTTGAAGAAATTCCATGTTCTACGTTCTTCTGCCAACATTTAGCAATCTCTTTGCGCAACTTAGAATTAGGAATTGGCACTTTTTCTGCTTAAATGAATACAGGTTCCTACTGTGTGTAAATCTCTAGCAAAAACCTTCTGCATAGTAACCATGTTGTACATGTCCATAGAGTATTTCTACTTTTGTTATTTTATGATATATTTTATAGTATTTATTACAAGAAATAGAAGGAAATCACAAAATGTTTTTAAAGTATATTTTCATAATGTACAGATTTGTATGATCTTTACTTTTGTAGACACAAGAAGACATGAGTATTATATACTGTAAGATTGACTTACCAGTTTCAGGTAAATTATGAAGCATTTAAACTTCCTGATCAGTATAAATGAGCAATATTGGTATCCGAGCTGAGTAATTTGCGCTATTGTAGTCAATATGAAAGGAAACGATCAACCGTCTTCCATTTTAACAGGTATTTTGTTATTTATCCTGAACTATTTATAATTATTGGCCAAAACACACGCATTTATATTTATTAATATTTATTTTTTCTTATGTTTTATTTTTTATGTAAACATATGTCATCTCATGTTTGTATTTCAGCTCATTCAACTTTTTTAAATGAATGTTTTCTGAAAAATTTAAAGATCTGGGATTTACTAGAACGGACTTTGTGTAGAACTCTCAAATGGTGCGAGACACAAAATATAGTATCCGGTTTATCAGCTAAAGAAGAAAGGAAACTGTACAGCAGCATTCTAATGAACACAATGTGAATTATGCCATGCCATTTTTACTTTACAAAAGTTTGTAAAATGTATAAACACCTGCATCTCAAACATTCCATTCCATTCCTGCCTTCCACTTGACCTCATTAGCAAAAAAACTACTTTTATGGTTCCTGCCCCTACAGTTGTGAAGAACAATATCTGATGCAACCGAACCATAGCTCGCTGTTTACAAAAAAATCATTTTCTCTTCTGACTTGCTATTTTTACTTTGCTGGCAATTGGCATGTTTGCACTGACGTGCATCTGGAAATGTTTAATACATGTCACTTTAAAATGTCTTTCCACGTTAAAAATGTTGAATACATGTCACTTTAAAATGCCTTTCCAAATTAAAAACAAATGTTAACTGAAAATGAGTAATCGGTTCATTTATTGAAACTCCTAGCCCTTTTTTTCACCTTCAATAAAAATGCAATGCAATGCAATAATTAAAAATGATTACTTTATTCTACATTAAGTTAAACTGTCCAATATTTTTTGATGCCCGAAAATGGGGGGACTATGTACAAAAGGTTCTATAATTTCTAAACGGTTCATCCGATATCCTGTATATACTACTATTACAATAATATTTATTTTATATTCTTTTTTTGTTCAGTCAGCTCTGATATTTTATTAGGATGGCACTGTGTGCTTTAATTTATTTCAATTGTCATGAAGACATGCAAGTGGTTTATCGTTTTTTTTTAAAGAACGAAAGCCTGGTTTAAAAAAAAACGGTCACTGTTAATTCAGTACTGTACAAGATGTATTCAATGATGCTTCAATACGGAAATAGAATGTGTACAGAAATAGTACTGGCCACTTTGGTCCGCAGTTTCAAACTGCGACCAATAGACGGCGCGATCTGTCCGACTTGAACGCGGGGTAGCTAATGCTAGAGCTGCTAATGTCTCGCAATGTCGTACGCAGAGTGGGCATGGCTTGCGAGACAGCTAGCGAGCTAACTTCGTTTTTAGGATAGCGAGAACCCTCCCACCATCATCGTCTACGTTACCTTGCCACCAAACTAACAGTCAGAAGACGAAAGAAACGGAGGTCCCCGGCAGGTCTGCGTTGTACACAAGCAGCTGCAGTCTTGGGAACAATCTGTGTGGACCAGAACCTCTGCAACGGTACAGAATGGAGATAGTCTAGCAAGTCAAGGACGTTGCTAGCAAAACTGCATGGCTTTTCCTCTGCTGTTGCACAAGTTGTGAACTTACAAGCCTGGACCAGTTCAATAGAAAAATCCCGAAGACTTTCATGTATTTTAGGTAAAAGGGCAGAAGTCAGATGCATCGTGTCGAGATATTTATCGGCTAGGCTAGCCAGAAGTCCCGTCCCGACGCGTTTCTCATGAAACGTTCTGCGACTGTGAAACGGCACAGAAACGACGGAACGGGAACCTGGACACGATTTGTAATCTCTGATATTTACATTTGTAGGCTACGTGAATGCCATTGCTGGTTTGCCAGTCTAGCGATGCTCGGTGACGTTTCGTTCTGAACCCTTCGCGTGGTGATAACAGAGGATTACAAGAAGATTGTGACCAAATGAGATGCAGATAAACTTTTGATTTGCGGTGAGTTTCTGGCGCATATCCTGTTCTAGTTTACAGCAGGCTATGTTGGATAACGTTATGTGATGAATATCGTAATCCGCGATGACCATGCTGCGATGTTGCTAGGAAACTGAGTTGATGTAGCTACCCAACTCAGGGTTTACTCTGGGTCAATAAAAGCGCTTTTCCTTTAATAATAATAAAAACAGGTGAATTTGCGGCAAATGTATGTTTGTCAGGTGTGCGCTTTTAAATTGAAGTGGACTAAAGTGAATAGATGGCCCGTGTTGTCAAACCTTCTATATTATTATATTATAACGTACAGTCGCAGTCGCGCGTTTGTAGTGAACGTTAACATATTCGTATTTATTTTGTTGACGTCCATCCGCCAAACCCGACGCTGACATGACCGTATCTGTCTGGTTTATTGGATTGCAGCTAATGCTGGGGTTATCCTGCTTAAGTACGTATGTCATGTCATCACCACTGTCGGTGGCGGGCGACTGCATTAATACGCAGTAGCGTTATTTGTGGCACAGTAGGTTATAAGAACTATATTTTAACCGACTTCCTACGACTGTGCTAAATGCAATTTCGTGCAGGCTGTCAGACACGTTTTCATAGACTCATTAAAGTCTAATTAGCGTCGGCGATGAGCAGCTCGCACGTTACTGAAGGGTTTAGTTAATAACAGTGTCAAGAGGGCCAAGGACAGTTGATTAATAAGAGAGTAAAGTTAGACGGTGCAGGTATTGATGGTGGTGCTTTAGATAACGAATATAATGTTAGTACAATAGGCTTCACTCATTTCTGTGGTGTTCTCTGTTGTATTTTCTATTGGATAGGCATTTAGTAGCCAATATGTTTTGTGTATTGCATATGGCATAAACAGTGTTGCTTTACTTTGTAAATATTAGTAAATTATAGATGCCTCTCCACCAGATGGTTATTGTGCAACATGGTCTTATTGTGGAATATTCAAAAGCATTGAAGTTGTAACAGGGTGCATTGTGTACTGTAATTTGTTTGCGCTCTTTTTTGTAAGCTTTTCACATCAGGCTGGACTCATTTTTTTAGTCCTATGTTGTCCTTTGTTCGGCTGCCACTGTTATTTACATATTCAGAGAAGAGTAGTTTAGACTGTTAGCTTTTCAATGGAGCCACACCTGCGTATTTACAAAAGAAGGAAAAAAACGCTTTGGGGATGTAAAGCTAACAGGCAGTGGGATGCCAGGCTTTCACCACAGTGCCCCTATTAAACTTGTAGATTTGAGCTCTTCCGTTTGGCCACAAGTGGCCTTGTTAGCTTGTGCATTGCATGTGTGTGTATTTATGTGCATGCATGTATTTTTGTGTGAGTCTCTATGTGTGTGTTTGCATGCGTAGCCTATATGTCATGTACGTATGTGCGTGTGTGTATGTGCTTGTACCTGTACATTTACCTGTGCCCTGTACCTGCTCAAAACACCTGACCTATACTCCAGTCTTCCTAGAACCACCCACAGTCTCAGCGGTAGAGAGAAGGCTGATAATGAGGCAGGGGACAGCGTAAACTGATGGCAGTTCACAGTCCTATGCCCACAGGAGCCGGTGCTTATGCCTGCAGGGGCTTTGAAGCAGAGTTTGTGATATTCTCAGCAGGCCTCCTCTTTGGTGAAGGTGAAACTTTCCACTGAATTTGCAGCATTTTGCCTAAATGCAAAATCTGCGGCCTGCAAAACTGCCAACCCAGAGAGCCGCACTCATGGTCTGCTGGTTTTTTGTTTCCACCTTAAAATCAGCAACTGATACACACCCCAGACACCGGGTGAAGCGTTTGAGCTCTTAACTGTGTAATGAATTGCTTTAGCTGATCAGTTAAGCGCTGAGTAACGGCTAAAACCAGCAGCCCCCGGCGGCTCTCCAAGACCAGGTTTGCAGACCCCAGCACGCAAGCTTGAATACCAAGTGGGTGTTTTTTTGTAGGGACCCGTAAGGAAGAGAGAAAATTCACTCCTGCTGAAATACATTTCTATGGGTGTATAATGGTGCTGCACTGAGACTCTCAGCACAGGCTGCTTTGGACAAGGAATATGGTGCAACAGTTTATTTGAATAGTGCTTCATAAGAGCTATATAACTCTTTAATAAGCCCTACATAGCACCTTCATGCACTCTCAGAAATAAAGGAACGCTGGAGGTGCATTTTTCTTCTTCAAGGAACAAATTTCCCAAATGTACCCTGAAAGTACAATAATGTTCTATTTGGGTACTAATAAGTACCTTTTCAAGCAAAAAAGGTGCAAATTAATTATGTATTGCTGGCTTGGGGTGCAATTTTATGTACCCATAGGGCACCACCCGAGACCCCAGTGACAAGTGTTTGAACCTTTTTAGGTACTTTTCATCCTTTTTTTCTGAGAGTGTAAGTACTGCATAAATGTCATAAATGTCAATAACTCCAAATAGGCATGTGGTTGGCTCACCGCACATCTCAGTTGGTTTGTGATTAAAACATTTATTTTAATGTTTGTCATGCTCACCCTCCACTGTTGATTTGGGAGAGTGCAGACAAGTGTGTGCTATGTATTGCTATGTGCTATGCATGTGATAACAGCCGCCATAGTTTGCAAGTTGGGCTGGCATAGAAATGAGTCAGAAGAAGACGCTTCATGTGCAGTTCAACAGGTGGACTTGCGATTGGCCAGCATGGGTCACCGGTGCGAGACGCTGTGATAACTCTTTTAACTTGGCGACAGGAGCATTAATTGTACGTCACGCTGTGGGGGTGCTGGCCGCAGTCGGCACTGGGACGAGGCCATGGGGCCCATTATCCTCTGGGGGCTCTGGCCACAGTCGGCCCAGATTCGATACCAGGCCGTGGGAAAAAACCAGCCACAATGTAGCTCTTCAGGCACAGTAGTGAATACCGCCGGTCCACATGGATGTGCTGGCCTGCTTTTTAGCGACCTTGTCCAAAACCTCTCATTCTCATAGTATGGAGACTCCCTGGAGTAACCGTACCCCAGATAGAAATATATATTTCCATGTAAAAATTTATCAAAGTGCTCAAAGCGCTGGTACGTCATGACAGCAGAACTTTAGTGTTTCAAGCCTGCATGTGAATGCATTCCTGCATTCCAGTGATGGCTTCATTATAGGGTACTTTAGATTACCTCATATTATTCTGATCCTTTGTCAGGAGAGAGAATATGTGTGTGTTTGAGTGTGTGTGTGTGTGTGTGTGTGTGTGACTGCGCAGAGGGTGGTGAAAGAAGAAAAAGAAAAGCTGGCCTTCCTTCAATTGCCACCCAAAATGATTAAGTTTGGCCTTAATTAATCCTGTTATGAAGCAGCCACAGCAGAAAGAATGAGTCACAATATTGATTTCCCCACGCCCCACTGGTTAAAGCATGTCATGTGACGGAGGTGAGGCTGAGTCATGTGACGGGGGTGATGGTGCATTCGATAAGCTGGCCTGCCCCCCCCCCGCGCGCTGGAGGGTGGGAGGTCGGTCCCTCTGTCTCATAGACAGGCTATGCCTGCAACTGGAGAAGATCCAGAATATTCCCCCCATAAAAAAAATCTAAATCTTGATAACCGTGTGTGAGTCACATGGTGTGCTGACATTGTAAAACGGGGGGGTGAAAAAAGCACTAACAAACGGAACCCAGGGTTTTGGGTTCTACCCTGAGTGTGTGTGGTGATGATGGTGTTTTTATTTATAGTACGTTGTTAATAGAGGAATTACTGCCTCCCAGAAATGGAGGCTGATTGCCCGGTGAGTTAAGCATGGGGCTCTTCGCAGTTGGCTGCCATTCTTGGTAGAAGGCATGTTTCTAAATGCACTTTTGTGTTGTGTATGCAAACTCCTACCGCTTGTGTTGGGGAGCACGAGTTTTATTTTTACAGTCAACACACACCTGCTGGCATTGGGGGCCTGGGGGGTGATGTTGGGTCTGTGTTGTGGGTATGGGGGGGTGCTAGCTTCAGTGATCAATGGAGAACAGTTGGGAAGATGCCCTTAATTAAGACTGAAGATCAGTGGATTCCTTTTCGGCGCAGTGCTCTAACCTTTCCCCAGGTTTAATAGCCCTTTCCTTCAGACCTTGGAGAGATTTTGAAAGAAGTTCAAGAAAAGATGTTCTCCAGGGTCGGAGGTCACTCTGCGGAATGAGGAACTGTGGTGTTTTTTCCATTTGCCCACTGCAGGCAGAGCACACCTCCCGTGAATGCACCGTTGTAGCAAATAAAGGCCTTCGCTTTTACTGCATTATGAAAGGAAGCGTAGCTGGATAGTGGAAGGACAAAGGACTTTAACTTAAGGTTACAGTTTCAAATTCCAGGGGGGGGGGGCATTACTCTTGTACCTTTGAGCGTAAGTTGGTCTGGATAAGAGCATGTGCTGAGCCAGGGGTGTCCAATCTTATCCAGAAAAGGGCCGGTGTGTGTGCAGGTTTTTTTCGTTTTAGCCCAGCACTAAGACACCTGATTATACTTATCAAGGTCTTGAGTGAAGACCATGATTAGTTCATTAGTTGAATCAGATGTCATAGTGCTGGGCTAAAACAAAAAACCTGCACCCACAACCGGCCCTTTTCGGGCAAGATTGGACACCCCTGTGCTAAGCAGATAAATAATGATAAAACTGTGAGGAAGGGAGATGATAGATTGTCTCAATCCCTGTAGATGTCAATCCCAACCCTGGTTTGGATTTTTACTAGACCGTGGGGCTCATGCATGCACCAGAACAGTGCCTTAGCAGGATAGGCCAACCCACCAGCCCCTACAAGGCCCGTTTTGAGCCAAACGTTGCTCTCCAGTGGCTGCTGAGAGACAAGCAGGAACCTCATTAAAGAGGTTTTTTGCGATGGCTGGGAGTTTGGATGTATAATTATTTGACCCCAGGTCTGCTTTAGATGAACTCTGAGGAGGGCTGTAATTTAAAACCTGTCCCGGCTCTCGCTGAGCCAGGACTCAGGGCAGGGCTTGTACAGTAAGACAGGCGCCCCCTATAGTTTCAGAGGTCACCCTGCGTCCCCGCCGGCACAGGGGTGCATCGGTCTCGTGCCAGAGGTAATTAACTAATTAATTCATTAGTATAATTTGTTAATTAATCGTGGTCTGAGATTTACAACGTTTGTGTAACACGGACGGCTTTCAGACCTAACGAGCAGTAATTGTGACGTACGGAGGTGCTGCCCGGTGCTGCGTTTGCAGAAGCAGGACCAGATTTCGGGTTTGTTTTTGGTTTGGTTTCTTTTTTTCTTGCCTCTCTGACCCCGCCCATTATTTAAGCTGCAGAGAAAGGTCACATGTTGTGGGTGGACCCTCCCCGGTGATTTGTGGTGCTTTCCTCTCAGCCCTCAGTGTGTGTTTACTCCCGAGGTACTCAAGTCAGGATCTATGCCTGCCCTTTTCGCAGAAGTACCAAACAGCAGGTTTATTTGAGCGCTGTTGTCTGGCAAAGGTCTTGTTTTTTTGTTTGGCTGAAATGTTAACACAGCCGACAGCGGAGTGCTAATTCGCACGCCAGTCGTCCTCCATTTTAAGCTGAGGAGGGAATTCATTCCGACAGAGTTTCTGTACATACAGCAGTGACCTCGCACTGTCTCTCCAACCTGCCAGTGCTACAAAGTCTTCATTCACTTGACAAGGCCAAGCTGTGCATAGTGATTCCTTCAATAGTAACTACTGTATATAGGCTACTATACCTACGCATGTGCTCAGATTTTATTCATCTTGCATTTTTCCACAGTCTCAAAGTGCTTTACACAGTAAGAGGAGGACACCCCCCCCCCCGGCCCTCACCTTGGTTATGTATGGCAGCCATTTTGTGCCAGAACGCTCGTCACACAACAGCTGAGTTGGACCACTGTTCTTGATTCTGCCGTTTTCTAATCCCTTGTGCCTAATCACCTCTCTGATCAGTTCTACTTGCTTTTTGTTCCTCTAAGCGTAATATATGAGCTAATATTGTGATTTGTTTCTTTCGAAGATTGTTGAAGGCTTCAGTGGAAGACGAGGGAAAAACATCCTTTTCTTTTCAATTCTGACACATCCTTAGAAGGAGTTTCCTGAAACTTTGCTCCCAGAATATTTTGGAATTCAGTGTTATTTTCTTCATCAACAGTCACATCACCAGCATTCCCAGAGCAGTCAGGGAGTGAAGGAAACTGAGCATTTCCTTCCAGTGAAGTCCACAGAGTTTAATATTCTGTCCTTAAAAGCCCTTAAATTTGGGGCGTGTGGTTGTCAGGAATGTGTTGAATACGTGGATAAAAACTTAAATTCTTTAGAGCCAGAAAAAAAATCCAGATCCCTGAGAATCTTGTGAATGAATAATTTTCTTTTTAAAAATTGTCATAAATCTGCAGAACGTTTTACTGGTGTCTAAATGAAAAGTATTTCAGATAAAGCGTTTGACGACCCCAGTCTGTTGGATGTCAGGCAATCAAATTTCGGTCAAATCTTTTTAATATAGCACATTTCAACATTTTTGTTTATTTTAAATTGGTGTTTAAAATAAGTTTTTTTTGCATGAAGAAATCACATTTTTTATACTTAACTCCCGAAGAAAAATAGTGTAAAAGTAAAACGGCAAATGTCTAACCATTTATCAGAAAAATGATACCCACCTTAAAAAATATGGTTTATCAAAACTGGACTTGGAGTGAAGTTTGGAAAATTAAATTTCTCTCTTCAATTACTACAGACCCCAGCATTACAGAAGCAAGGATAGGGCAACAGAGGGAAGGAACCCCCCCCTTATGGGTAGATAGCAGCACCGGCTCTTCCCAGCATGCCGAGTCGCTCACTTCCGGCACGTCTCTTATCTCCTTCCTCTTGGAGCCGCCGTGTCGCTGCTTTCCACCTTCATCTCGGCGGACAGGAAGCGATGCGACGCACAGCGGCCTTTTCTCTCTCCTTTGGCTCCCAGAGCCAAAGCAGTAGTGTCAAGCGGACATGACTCTGATCGGCCATTTTCATCAGGTTTTAATGATAGTTCTGCTGGTGGTGACCTTGTGCCACTTTAATGGCTATTACCATTTATAGTCTAATGGCTATTACCATTTACTGACTAATGGCTATTACCATTTTACAGACCACTCATTATTAGCATACCATTGTCTGAATTTTGAAGACCGCTTTGCATCTTAAGGCAAAAATGATATGATATAAAAAATGACAGAATTTCTAAAATATTAAGCTTAGTCATTTATTCAATCAAGTCATGGTCATAAGACCTGGTCATAAAATTGTGGTAACGTGAAGAAGTTTGACGTAAACATGTGAAGAATGTATTTGGCCATAAAGTGTAAGGACGTCCAGGTTGCAGCGTTGGATGGCTCGCCATTACAAAGGAGGAAGGAGCCCCGGGTTCAAACCCAGAGCAGGACGTCCTGTTGGTGGGCTAGAGAGTGTGAGTGAGCCTGTTGCTAAAGTGACATTAACACTACATTAACACAATGCATTAACACCAATGTATTAGCAGGAGCTTTACAGTGAGCATGTTAGCGTAGCTGCTTTACCCAACACTGTACAATTACAGTATTAGCACAGCTGTTTTAGCTAGCGCTCTACATTGAGCTCGTTAGCGTAGCTGCTTTACCCAACACTCTACAATTACAGTATTAGCACAGCTGTTTTAGCTAGCGCTCTACAGTGAACACGTTAGCGTAGCTGCTTTACCCAGCACTCAGGTAGATCACACTAGCATAGCACTCAGGCTGGCTTCTGGCTATCAGGTGGAGGTCAGATGGAGGGCGGGGTGTACTCTGCCTGGCGAGGGAACTGGAAACCCAGAGTGTGGTTTCTTTCTGACGTGCGTTCAACGACCCGGCACGGCTGCCAGCCCGGGCCAGTCTCTCTCTCTCTCTTTCTTTCTCTCCTTCTCTCTCCCCTTTCACTCTCCCTTTCTCTCTCTCTCTTCTCCTTCTCTTCTTTTTTTCTGAGGATCCAGCTCAGTTGTTGGGTTGCAGGAGTTCAATTTGTACATTTATTTGACCTTTATTTAACCAGCTAGGCCCCCTGAATCGAAGGAGAGCTCAGCACTATTTCAGTGAGGACTCACTGGATGGAATCACAAGAGGCTGTGCAGTCGACTGGATTTAAGCTGGAGCTGCCACCACATCCCTCTGGCCCCATCTCTGTTGCATTTTTAGGCCATTTTCACCTCTCTTACGTCTGCAGAGCTGCATCTGTCAGCTCCCTGACTGAACCCAGACCTCAGGTTTTCAGCACCCCCCCCCCCCCCCCCCACCACTCTTAAAATGACAAACAGGAAGGCACTCGAAAATAGCTAGAGCCCTCTTTCGCTTTTTTTTTCCGCTTGCTTGAACGTTTCTTCTTTTTTTTCCGCTGTCAAAAAGAAGCACTTTTTTTTTTGCTGCTGCCGCTTATCCGTTGGCAACAACTTTTTTTTCTCGTCTACCATTACATGGCGACGACCTCGCGCTTCCTGTCAGGTGTCAGAAGATGTTTTTGCTTTGATTGTGTTTCCGTTTGAGCAGCAGTGACATTTGGGGCCAGAAGCTATCTGAGCCGTGAGCGCGGTTATCTGACTCTGATGCGACGCGTAAACCGAGTCTGCGACAATACCTACGGCCTTTGCCTACCGGTGAGGATAACTGCGCTTTCCCTACTTTGGAAAGCCAAGATGCTGACAGCAGGGGAATCAGTCCAAACGCTTACGCAGTACGGTTTTCTGTGCAGGTGTGCTCATGTTGAATTTGGGCCAACTCAAAACCAGGTTTATCCTGTTGAATACACAGTTAAGTTGCCTCGGATGCAACAGGTTGATGGTTTTGAGTTAAACTCTCAGTAGCAGAGTTAATAACCTCCTGCTCTATTTTGAGCATTGTGGCACAGGAAAGCTCTATTTATTAGCATGTTGATGGTTGCTGATATGCATGGAAGATCAGCACTATGAGTAGAATATATTTGGCTTTAAAAGAGGGTAGCGGGAGGTAGGCCCTGGGAATAGAATAGCAGGTCCTGCGGAATGTGACTGTACACCTGGTGACCAGGGAGCCATGTGCAATCCACCATAGACACACCTGTGGCCCTTTGATAACTGAGAAGAAAAAAATAAATATTGAATATATTTTGAAATGCATCAGAAATGATTGAGTGTGCCCAGGTCTGAATCTACACAGTGTTAGCTTGCCTCCCACTAGTGTCAGAATAATAAGCAATACCCTACGCATGTCCTAAGAAGGCATCTATGTTCATATACATACGTGTACATTGCATCTTATTCATGCATTTAGTACCTCGCCAAGGAGGTCATGTCATCACGACCGTCTGTTTCCCCCCCGTAATGGCCGGATTGCCTTGAATTTGCTGTGTACATTTATGTTCGCAAGAGGAAGAAAGCTATTGATTTTGGAGACCCCATGACCTTTCCTCTAGCGCCACCATCAGGCTAAACTTTGAATTTTTGATCAACATATCTGGAAAAGTAATGGTCGTATTGCCATGAAATTTGCTCAGTCAACGTGACTCCCCCTGGGGGGCTGGTGGTGGTAGAGCAGGGAATAGCAAATGTCCTACTTGCTAACAAAGCACATCTTGTGTGTCAAGCTTTCTGCAGGACTGTGTAACCGAACTCTATTTCCATCACCCGAGGCGATTAATAACTAACGATTGTGTGTGTGTGTGTTTGTGTGTGTGTGTGTGTGTGAGGGTCCAGGTACATGTTTTGTTGGTTGTTACTAATGTACCGTGTGATTGGTCGAGCTCGGCACTATTTTCTGCCTATAGGGTAATGGATGGCTGTCCTATCCCTGTCTAATTATCCAGTGC